>CM073773.1:118146548-118642236 GCA_037158775.1 Hetaerina titia
GTGGGCAAAGGAAGAAGGTTTTTTGGGGAAATACGGAAAAAGACTATAAGAAGAAATTACAAGCAGCTGAAGAAGGAAGTAGGCAAACGAGCAAATTCTCACAACATGTAGGAGAAATAATTGTTCAGGATCACCCTAAAGTCATATTTTAATGTGAGAATACCTTGAACGAACCAGATAATAATAGGTAATACATTTTGCACAAAGGTCATATTATAAAAATACTAGGTGGATGGTGTATGTACATGACATACGGCACTTCAAAAAGGAGCAAAATTCATACTGGCTCAATCGAGATACAAAATATAGTGGTAGCAATTACATTTATTGTAGCAAAAATCCTCACCCACACATTGAATGTAACATACACACAAATATCCAGTAAATATCATGGAGCATTAATGTAAACTAGACTAAGAGCATTGGTAAAAACTAAAAGTATGGGCTGAATGATCAAGAATTATGTTGAAATATTCGCCAACCGAGTAGAACATGTTACATTGTAGGTAACTTTTTAACGTACGTTTTGAATGTAGTAGTTCCCGTACTATCCTTTATGCTTTTGGGTAATTTGTTACATAATCTGATGCCCATTTCCTTGGGTCCTCTAAAGCCAATGCTGTTTTCCAATGTTGCCGTAAGAGATTGTTGTGCCTTCCTCTGGTGTAATGATGATGATAGTCAGAGTTAAGGGAATATTTGCCGATATTGTTTTTTATACAGAATTTAATTCATAATATAGCATGGGGGTGATAGTAAATTTAATTCCTGGAATATAGGCCTTGATGGAGCATTTAGAGGTTTCCCAGTGATTATTTGGATGGCTTTCTTATGCAATTTAAAGATGGTCAGGGAACTGGCAGCTGAGCCCCAACAAATAATACTCTAGGTTATATTTAGATACATTACCCCATAGTTTAAAATAAGTAGTACTGTTTTGTATGTTTGTATGATAATAGAGTACGTATGTATATAGCAATGCATATAATTTGGTATACTTTTCAATATTATTGAAATTATCATTTTTAAGATAATAAAGGGGTACTTTATTGCTAATTTTTTGTAGTTTTTCATTTTTTAAATGGAAAAGTATTTGTCTAAAAAATAAGTGGCACGAGCGTTTGTTGTGCTAAAGTTTTTTATATTTGATTTACATCATAAGCTCAGGGCTAAACCATTACATGAGACAACTTATTTAATTGGACTCAATAATTAAACTGTTTTATAATGAGGAATAAAAATGATTAAGAGTATTCTTCAATAAAAGACTCTTAGCACTCCACTTCAGTGTACTGAGTAATTGTAATTATAGGTAGCCAGTGAAGGTCATTACAGGTAGGAGCTTTTCAGAAACTTTTCTTGTAGCATTTGTAAAATACAAGCTTCAGAGACACTTGGACTGCAGAGAGATAGCATATTGTTTCTCTCTCAACAACCTACATTACTCTGGAAACAGTGCAAACTTTGTGGCTATTAAGGTTCAGTAAGATGTGTTTTATGTGTAGACATGCTTGTAGGGTGAGGATAGTTTATCCTGACCATATAGCGGTGCAATATTTATTGGTGACATATTTGGACCTAATGCTCACGTTTTAAAATTGTGTACCACTTAAGAAAAGTCTGCATACAATGGTCTCAGGCTGTGCCAAAATAAGGAAAGTTTTATATGTAATGTATTATATTCATTAGATTTTATCGGTTATTTTAAAGAAAGTAGTGTTTATGGTCTTGGTTGAATTGATAATGATGTAAATGTTGATCAGTATGGGGTAACACATTTGATTCATTGTCAGGTATCAGAATTACAAAACAGGATTTCAAGAATGTGTATGGGACAGTATTTTTAATAAAAATAAAAAATAAGAGCATACTGAGGCATTTTCCAAGAAAAGATTGACATAAAATGCTTGTCCCTTTAAATTACCACAAAAACTGTGGAAAAAAATAGCAATACCACCTCATAAATTGCTAATTGCAATGCCAAATGATATGAAGTAATTGCAATCCTTTGGAGAAGTAAAGTAAAGAGCTTTTGAAAATGGTTTCTAGTAAATGTATGAGGTAGCTTATTTTTAAATATCTAAATTATCAAGAAGTTGCAGAAGGTATAAATTAATTGATAAGAATTATGAAATGCATGGCTCTGATGAGCCAAGGAAAGGTCTCAGGGGCTCAACATTTGATCACTTAAAATTGTAGTATCGTATTGATATTAATCTTTCGTGTTAAATTTAGTAATATGTTTTTGATTTGTATAATGATCATTCAAATTTGAAAGCTAAATGACATTCATTGAAAAACGATCTTGTATAGAAAGAACTTTCCCACAAATATTGATGGGGCTGTTCTTTAATGGTCGTTTTCCCGCAAATTCGTCACCGCTGAGTGCACCGGGGGAAGGGGGGGAGAGCCGTGCATCATGCGGTGGTCCCCCCCCGTTTCCGCGGCCTCGATAGAGGGAGGGAGGGGGTTGTTTGGGTGGTGGGGTAATAGCCTCGTGGTCCTTCGGTTCTTCCCCTCAATTTGCTCCGTGGCCTCGCATCCAGCGGCTTTCTCTCCTGCTGAGGGACGATGCCCCCACAGCACTGGACGTCCCGTCTCGGACGCGGCATCTCGTCTCGATGTCTGCAGGTGATGAAACGATTGGGTCGCAGGGTGGGACGTGTCTCCAACGGAGGGACATCCTATAGTTCCTATGGCGCTAGGGGGCACGGAAATAAAGAATCGTCCCAGGGGACGCGGCCCTCTTCCGGGTCATCTTCCGAATGGCCTTCTCGGGGACGACTGCTCAGGGCGGGGGGAAGAGAGGCACCGCTCGGGAAGAGGGGGGGCGCCGCTCGGGAGAGACTCGTCGCGATAGCCGATAGTGGTTGCTTAATCGAGTCGGACTATCGAACTTCAAACCGATCGTGCCCCTCGTCCGGATGCATCACGGGCTGATTAAGTAGCCGAGCGCCCTTTGCGCGCTTTCCCCCTGAGAAGGCGGGGGGGACGCAGCGGTGCACGATAGCGGACGGCGATAAGGCGAGTGTCGATTGCCCACCAGCAGCACTAATTAATTAATTAATTCCATTCCACGCTTCAGCGCATTAACATTGATTGTCGCAATTGGAAAGTTCTCGCGATGTAGGAATGACTTTGAGGGAAAGAGTATCGGAAGGTGACGACGACGGTCGGAGGGTTCTTCGAGAGCCGTTAATATATCCTGAAAAGGAAAGCCCAGCATAGCCGTGCCCCCCGTGATTCAGAGGGGCCCTTCGTCGCCTTCGGGCGGGCTTCAGTGTACCTCGGAACGGCGTACGAGAGGGGGGGAAGGGGCGGATGGCTGAGAATCGCCAGGTGTCCCATGGCATCTAGAATGAGCGGTCGCCTTCCGATGATTTGTTCCTGCGGGACAAACCGCATGGCCAATTAAGATCTGAGTCTTGGAACTTCCTTCCCGGTTCTACACTTTACACATGGAGGTAATGGACGCTGGTTAGGGATAACATCGAGCATACTGAATTAAAATTGATTTGCTTGGTGGAAGGTTGGCGCTCCACGCATTGGCAGCGGAGGTTATGAAGCGTCAAGCTATGAGCCGATCTCTCCAAAGCCGTGTGTTTCGTGGTGGCGATTTCAAAGTAACGTTTGCTGCTTTATTTGACTGCAGAAGAGACTCGGATGTCATTTGTTAAATATACGCGTAGAAATAACTTTAAAATGTCGTGACCATTTAAAATATTTTCATAAAATGAAGTCGTTGTTGGTGATGCTCACCCAATGGGACCACCGTCGGATTGTGTTCAAGAGGTAACTGAGGGTGGTCGCTAATATTAGTATAAGACATTACATATTGTAATGAGCGAGAGCTGTGCTTTAAAGACATGTGAAGTAGCAACTCTTGGTGAAGATACGAACAAGGATTCCAGTTCCAGACAACGAGGAATCACGTAATGGGATGTCGGGGGCATCAGAGTGGTGTGGGGGAGGCGAAGTCCTCGTAGACGTCAGCATGAAGGGATGCTGGGCAGCGAGGAGTGTCGGCGCGATTTTCGCCGCCGCACGCAACATAGAGATGAAAGGCGAGACTCACGGGAGGGGCTGTCCCCCCTCCCCCCCCCGCCATTCCTTCATCGCGGAGGCCACCGCATCATGTACACATTTCAGGGGTTAATTCTATAACAATGGTGCCCGTTGCTATTTGCTTGAAGATGTCATTTTTTGTATTTTTGAATACCCTGCTAGTCACCGCCAGGGTGTGTGGGAGGGAGTGAATGCGACCTGACTAATTTTAACTCGAATATTTTTACCCCTATCGCGGTCGGACAATGTTATTCTGATCACTTATCGTTCGTAGACACAATGACATCTTTATCTGTTGTACACTTAATCTCTCTAATTTTATTGACATAATCTCTCCTACCGTAGTACGTTGGGGGTAATGATACATTTTCAACATAATTGCTAAAGAGATATCCTTAAAATATATTCAAGAGTTATGATCTGTAAAATTTAACCTTCGCTCTGTCAGTGATTCGCAGCGTAGATCCTCTAATATTTTGGATACGTTACTTAGTTTATCATAACCTTTTACGAATCTAGCTCCTCTGCGCTGCACGCGATCTAATTCGGCCATCATTCCTACTACATGAGGATCCCATAGACTACTATCAGCATATTCTAAATGTGGCCTAACTAGCGAAAGATAACATTTCTATTTAGCCTTTTCATTACATTTCTCCAATACTCTTCTAGTGAATCCTAATTTTTTGTTAGTTTGTCCACATTCTCCGTATGTGTTTCACCGAGGAGAGGTCATGAGTGAGGGTAAAGTCTTAAATAGTTAATCGAGTTTACACATTTCGTTGGTCCCGATGCAGTAGGCGTTCAGGAGGGTATTGCTCATTTTCCAAAAAATCATCACTGCGCAATTTCTTAAGTTTAACTCAAATTGCCGAATATCCCACCTGAGTTGTATGGTATTTAGGCCATCTGATAAGGCTACTCTATCCTCAGAATTACGGATATATCTATAAACCACTGCATCATTAGCAAATGATCGTATCTTACTAGTGACTACGAAGTCAATGTCATTAGCGTAAAGAAGAAATAAAATAGGTCCGATAACTTTCCTAGGGAACACTCGAAGACTTTACTGCATTTGAGTTGACCCATGTGTGACTTCTCTTAGAACGCAACATTTCAAAAATTCTTAAATCCAACCTCGGATATGTTTATCTCTGCCATATGCGTCTAGCTTTGTGAGTAGTTTTCTACGAGGTACTTTGTCGAATGCTCTCTTAAAATCTAGAAAAACCGCATCCACTGGAACATTCCTCTCTTTCAGAATAAGAACATGACGAACAAAAAGCGCAAGGTGTGTCTCAGAGGATCTATCTTTTCGGAAATTTTACTGATTTTTCATTGAAAACCGGATTATCGAGGTGTCTCACGAACGAACTAGTAAATGTTCCCTAACCTTGCTCGAAATGGATGTGAGGGAAAGAGGTCTGTGATTCCTCGGTTCTTTCTTGTCTCCGTTTTTAAATTGTAGTGTTACATTAGCCGTTTTCCAATCTCTGAGAACATTGTGATCTACTTGCGACTTCTTAAATATGATTTCTAGATACGACGCCATTTCCGACGCTAGATCCTTAAGTATACGGGCGGGTATTTCATCGGGCCCGGAGGATTTATAAGGCTTATTATATTTCAGCGAACGTTCTATTCCATTATATGAGATTTCAATTTTGGTCATCTGTTTACCGGCACGATTTGGTAGGCTATTGGGGGTATTTATTGAGATATTATGGAGACGCTTTGAAAGAAGGAATTTTATTAGTTTGCCATTTCCAAATTGCTGGTTACTCTTTCGCCTTAACGATTTTTGAATGAATTAACAGTTGACTTATATCCCTGAACTTTTCTGTCGTATGACCAAAATACTTTCGGATTCTCATTCAACTTTTCCGCTACCCTTTTCCTTTTGAATCGCTTAACGCTTTCCGAAATTCCTTATTAGCATTCGCCCTAGATATCTTGTAGTCATAAGTGATCTAATTCTTTTTTTCGCTAGAGATATCGTCCCTAACAGTTTTCATCTTGGAGTGACATGGCCTTTGACGTCGCAATGCTTTTCTAACATCCGCGTAGTAATATTTAGGTTCCCTGTTATCTATTATAAATTTACAAGGCTACTGGATCGACTAAATCCCTTCGTGTTGTTCTGCGAAAATGTTTTTCACAGTTTTTGAGTTATCTACGAACATTGCATAGTATAACGTTAACCCGAAGTCAGCAATTTTAGGCATAGTTTAGCCGCTCCGCAACTTTTAACTAATTAATGCGCCAAGTTTATAAAAATACTATATTTCATAGTTTATGGTATTCCGCAGCATTTGTCAATCCATGGGATAAATATGTGATTATTGTAGTGAAATTAGATTTTAACCAGTTCAATGTTTAGTTTGCGGTATGGATTTTTAATCGTATTATTGTGTGGTACAACTAACAAAATAGCATTGGATACAATGTGCACCCGTGCCAGGAAGTATCAGTTTTTGAAAACATAATTCAAATGACTATGGTTTCCTGAAGATGCTGTAAATTTTTGATTCACTTCCGTATCATAATGAAATTCTTTAAATGACATGTCGAATTGGAGGTTTTTGCAGAGGTAAAAAAATTGGATGAACAAAGGTAATATTTACAACATAGTACCAAAGACTTCTTGTTTCATAATTTCTCTCTTATCTCGTCTCTTATCCACCAGAATCTACCAAAGAAATAAAAATGCCAACATTGAAATAATAAGTAGTACACAATAAATTAAAGTGAACCCATGAATTGGGAGAGAACTCATTAGTAGTTATGCAATTAATATAAATAATCAGCGCCTTGTGTTTTGAAATTACGGAAACTAATTTAAACCAATGGCGTTGATTGAAAAAGAGCTGTTTTCTTTACATCCCAAACTTCCATCAAATAGATTCGGTATGCATAACTTAATATTACCAGTACCATTGTTACCAGTGCTGTTCAACATATATGTGGAGTAAATGATTAAAGAGGCATGGGAAGAACTGGATGTAGGAATGAAAGTCAGAGGGGAATTCCTAAAATCGGTTAGGTTCGCTGATGACCAAGCATTAGTTGCTCAGTAAGCCAAGGGGTTGCAAGCATTGCGGAGTGAATTGGAGGTTCAGTGCGATAAATATGGGATGAGAATCAATATTAATAAAACAAAGGTTATGCGATTTTCCAGAAAGAAAAAGGTTAAGCTAAATATTAAAATAGGCGGGGAAAGAATAGAGCAGGTAGAGCAGTTTACATATCTCGGAAGTGTTTTGGACCAATACGGTCAAAGTGGTAGGGACGTAAGGAGAAGAATTGCGCTAGGCAAGGAGGCTTTCTCAAGTAGGAGGGAGTTGATGACGAGGTCGTTGAGTAGGGATGTTAAGACAAGACTCGTAAAAACTCGGATATGGAGCGTAGCTATGTACGGCGCGGAAACTTGGTCACTGAAGCAGAAGGATAGACGTAGATTGGAGGCTTTTGAAATGTGGGTGTGGAGAAGAATGGAGAAGGTGAAATGGACCGAAAGGAAAACAAATGAGGAAGTACTTGAAATGGTGGGTGAGGAGAGGGGTTTGTTGAGAGAAATCCTATGGAGGCAGGAAAATTGGATGAAAGGCGTATTGAGCGGTAGTGGAATGTTGAAGAAGGTAATAGAGGGGAGAATGTTGGGCAAGCGAGATAAGGGCAGGAAAAGGATAGGGATGTTGGACGGGATGAAGGGAGGAAAGAAGTACACCGAGATGAAGAGACCAATGTAGATTAGGTTCTGGATTGGGTTTTGGTTGGAGTCGCAAGCTATTTCTTTGATAGTGGTGTCCATCCAAAAACCTACCTTCATCGGTAGATTACCTTATAATATATAGTATATTAGGTAATCTACCGGTTAAGGTAGGTTTTTGGATGGACACAACTATCAAATAAACATTTTGTGACTCCCCACCTAGCAAACTAATCTATATCAGGTCCCTCTTCATCTCGGTGTACTTCTTTCTTCCCTTCATCCCGTCCAACATCCCTATCCTGTTCCTACCCTTACCTCGCTTGCCCAACATTCTCCCCTCTATTACCTTCTTCAACATTCCACTACCGCTCAATACGCCTTTCATCCATTTTTCCTGCCTCCATAGGATTTCTCTCAACAAACCCCTCTCCTCCCCCACCATTTCTAGAACTTCCTCATTTGTTTTCCTTTCGGTCCATTTCACCTTCTCCATTCTTCTCCACACCCACATTTCAAAAGCCTCCAATCTACGTCTATCCTCCTGCTTTGAGAAAGGTGGTTGCACCACCGAAAATTCGAGAACTAGTGAGTCCCTCTTTTATATGTTTTGGTTTCTGTGTTTGCTACGACTATTTAGTGAATTATATATATATATATATATATATATATATATATATATATATATATATATATATATATATATATATATATATATATATGTGTGTGTGTGTGTGTGTATGTATGTATGTATGTATGTATGCGGGTCGCGATGGTCTAGTGGGTAGAGCGTTGGACTACTGACCGGAGGGTCCCGAGTTCGATTCCCGGGCAAGGCACTTTGGGCACCTGCAGCTCCACCCAAGCTAGTTGATTTTTCGGGTACCAGGTCTTCCTGGGAAACCATAACCGGCACAGGGAAAGGAACTGGCCCCCCTACCCTGATGTGTGAATATTCACACGCCGTCGGGCTTGGTACAAGGGTGACCTCTACCATCACCTACTAAACCGACCTCCGGGTTGATTACTGTGTTTATTGTTTATGGTTATATATATATGCAGGTCGCGGTGGTCTAGTGGGTAGAGCGTTGGACTACTGACCGGAGGGTCCCGGGTTCAATTCCCGGGCAAGGCACTTTGGGGACCTGCAGCTCCACCCAAGCAGAGGGGCATTGGGACAGTAAGGATGAGGTCGCGTCATTGTCGTGTAAAATTGGAAAAAGTTCTTTATGAAAGCTTTTCAGTCTGTGGGATCCGGGGAAATAGGTTGTGCAAAGGTTGAGTCCAGCGTCAGATGTGGGGTTGTCATTCTGTGGTGTGTGTGGTCGGGTGGAGAGGTAGATTTTATCCTGTAGGAGCTAATCTACGTTGGTCCATCTTCATCTCAGTGTACTTCTTTCCTCCCTTCATCCCGTCCAACATCCCTATCCTGTTCCTACCCTTACCTCGCTTGCCCAACATTCTCCCCTCTATTACCTTCTTCAACATTCCACTACCGCTCAATACGCCTTTCATCCATTTTTCCTGCCTCCATAGGATTTCTCTCAACAAACCCCTGTCCTCCCCCACCATTTCTAGTACTGCCTCATTTGTTTTCCTTTTGGTCCATTTCACCTTCTCCATTCTTCTCCACACCCACATTTCAAAAGCCTCCAATCTACGTCTATCCTCCTGCTTCAGCGACCACGTTTCCGCGCCGTACATAGCTACGCTTCCTATCAGAGTTTTTACGAGTCTTGTCTTAACATCCCTACTCAACGTCCCCGTCATCAACTCCCTCCTCCTTGAGAAAGCCTCCTTGCCTAGCGCAATTCTTCTCCTTACGTCCCTACCACTTTGACCGTATTGGTCCAAAACACTTCCGAAATACGAGGGTCATCCGGAAAGTAGCACCCGTTCGTGCCGCATGAAGTGCTGACGACGCGAGTAGCCGCTGGACGAGGTCAGATAGCTTCAGTGGCTTGTCTGCCTTCTCTGAGCCAAGTTGCGTGACGCTAGCATTACCTGTGTTGTTTCTGTGATTGTTTACAATGTTTAAAAAAATTGAGAACGCCGCCAATTGTGAAGTGAGGGCAGTGATTAAATTCCTCAATGCAAAAAACGTTCGCCCATGTGATATTCATCGCCAATTAAAGGAGGTGTATGGAGACAATGTAATGGACGAGTCGTCTGTTCGGCGGTGGTGTCGCAACTTCAACATGGGGAGGGGGAACACACACGACGATGAGCGTTCGGGGAGACCGTCTGTCATTACAGACCAACTGGTGAGCTCAGTTGACGAATTCTTGAGGAACGATCGGCGCGTCACAATTGATGACATCTGTGAGCATTTTCCCAATGTTTCTCGAACAATTGTTCATGAAATTGTTAAACACCATCTGCATTATGCAAAAATTTGTGCAAGATGGGTCCCTCGCATGCTTACAGATGAGCACAAAACCAAGCGTATGGCTGCAGCACTGACGTTTTTGGGACGTTATTCTGATGAAGGAGACTCTTTCTTGACTCGCATAATTACTGGTGACGAAACATGGGTTTGTTATGCATCACCTGAGAGTAAACGACAGTCAATGGAGTGGCATCATGCTCATTCACCAAACAAACCAAAAAAAATTCAAGACAGTTCTGTCCACCAGGAAACTCATGGCAACCATTTTCTGGGATCTACGAGGTGTATTGCTTATTGATTTTATGGCCCGTGGAGACACTATTAATGCCAATGCGTATTGTGAAACATTAAAGAAATTACGGCGGGCAATACAAAATCGGCGGCGAGGTCTATTGTCTACTGGTGTCATTCTCGTTCATGACAATGCCAGGCCTCATGCAGCTGGGATTACACAAAAACTTTTGCAGCAATTCAAATGGGGAAACTTTCGACCATCCACCGTATAGCCCGGACTTGGCCCCTTCAGATTTTCATCTCTTTACAAAGCTTAGACTTTTTGGCAGGAAAAAGATTTGACAGCGATGAAGAACTTAAAGAAGAAGTGACCCTGTATCTCAATGAGCTGGCGGCGAAGGACTATGCAGCAGGAATACAGAAACTTGTCACACGTTATGACAAATGCCTTAATTGGCTTGGAGATTATGTTGAAGTAGTTTAAAGTATCCTCTTTCAAATAAAATTTTTTATGTTTGTTAATATTTACTTTTGTGTCTTTATTTCACGAACGGGTACTACTTTCCGGATGACCCTCGTATGTAAACTGTTCTACCTGCTCTATTTGTTCCCCGCCTATTTTAATATTTAGCTTAGCCTTTTTCTTTCTGAAAATCGCCTAACCTTTGTTTTATTAATATTGATTCTCATCCCATATTTATCGCACTGAACCTCCAATTCACTCAGCAATGCTTGCAACCCCTTGGCTGACTGAGCAACTAATGCTTGGTCATCAGCAAGCCTAACCGATTTTACGAATTCCCCTCCGACTTTCATTCCTACCTCCAGTTCTTCCCTTGCCTCTTTAATCATTTCCTCCACATATACGTTGAACAGCACCGGTGACAATGGGCAACCCTGCCTTACACATCTTCCTAACACTGCCCATCCGGACTCTCCGTTCCCCACTCGCACCTGAGCAGTCTGAGACATGTACAGGTTGCGGATCAGTCTCCTGTCCCTCCAATCCATTTCTATTTTCTGCAATGCACGCATTAATTTTTCCCAATTCACTCTATCAAATGCTTTTTCAAATTCTACAAAACAGGACAGTACGTCCTGATTGTATTTTTTTTATGTTCCTCTCGAATATGTTCGTTCCGATGACCTCTAGAGCTGTGCTGGCCGGAGTAATAATAATTGCACCTAGTAGGGTCACCCATAGGTCGAAGGTTAGGAGCCAGACGGAAGGTAGTCCACGTAGCGTCTGTTCCTCAGTGAGGTGGCTGCTAAGGCGTCTGACCCCAGTGGGGCGGTCAGAATGTGATGGTGTCACGTTGAAAACACTATTGAGTTGGGCAACGGGAAACCACCTCAATTATCATTCTCAAGAATGTAATGATGATATATATAAAAATATATGCTCACAATAATATCTTGATAATTTCGACGGACTCGAACTCCGTCTTCTTCGGAAGATAAGATATCTTATCTTCCGAAGAAGACGGATTTCGAGTCCGTCGAAATTATCAAAATATTATTGTGAGAGTTCTTTCCATGTGTTCTCGTGCTGTTTGTTGCTGTCTAAGTTTTTTATTCAACACTTCCGTGTTACTTCGAAGAAATCATCAATATATATATATATATATATATATATATATATATATATATATATATATATATATATATGGGTTGCGGTGGTCCAGTGGGTAGAGCGTTGGACTACTGACCGGAGGGTCCCGGGTTCGATTCCCGGGCGAGGCACTGGACACCTGCAGCTCCACCCAAGCTAGTTGATTTTTCGGGTACCAGGTCTTCCTGGGAAACCATAACCGGCACAGGGAAAGGAACTGGCCCCCCTACCCTGATGTGTGAACATTCACACGCCGTCGTGCATGGTCACAAGGGTGAGCTCTACCATCACCTACTAAACCGACCTTCGGGTTGTATACTGTGTTGTTATATATATATATATATATATATATATATATCGATCCCTCCCATGGACTACAACCTTGTCGTGGTGGAAGGGCTTGTGTGTTCCGATGACCCCTAGAGCTGTGCTGGCGGGAGTAATAATAGTTACTCCTGGAAGGGTCACCCAGGCCAGATAGGTCGAAGGTTAGGAGCCAGACGAAAGGTAGTCCACGCAGCGTCTGTTCCTCAGTGAGGCGGCTGCAATGGCGTCTGACCCCAGTGGGGCGGCCATTAAGTGATGGTGTCACGTTAAAAACACTATTGAGGAAGGCAACGGGAAACCACCTCAATTATGATTCCCAAGAATATTATGATGGGCACTATAGATAATATGAGTCCTGGCAACTACGGGACACGGCCCAAGAGGCCGTGTGTCGTGCCCGGCAGCGGGGGAGGCAAGGCTTCCGCGGTCGTCATCCCACGAAACCCTTGCGGGGAAGAAATAACTTCAGCAGGACAGAAGACTCAGAAGAAGGCGAAAGTAGTTAGAATAGGAACCTGGAACGTCAGGACAATGTTGAGGAGAGGCAAATTAGAAAATATTAAGCGAGAGATGGAAAGAGGTAACATAGATGTTTTAGGCCTCTGCGAGGTGAGATGGAAGGATAGCGGGGATTACTGGAGTGACAATTATAGAGTGTTATACAGCGGCGGGGATGTGAGCCAACGAGGGGTTGCCGTAATTTTAAATAAAGGGGTAGGAAGAAGCGTAGTCAACATAGAGCAAGCGACAGATAGAATTTTACTCGTAGAGATTAAAGCAGAGCCGACGAACTTGGTCATTATTCAGGTATACATGCCACCGAGCAACCACAAGGAGGAAGAAGTCGATAGGATGTATGATGAGTTAGAGGATATCATCGCGAGTGTTCCTGCAGGGAAACATTTGATAGTGATGGGGGATTGGAATGCGACGGTAGGCGAAGGAAGAGATGGTGGTGAGGTGGGGGACTATTGGTTAGGCACGAGGAATGAACGCGGGGAGAAAGCAATTGAATTCTGCAGGAGACAGGGGTTAGTCATCACTAACACATGGTTTAGACACCACAAAAGGCGTAGGTATACATGGAAAATGCCAGGTGACTCAGAAAGGTATCAGTTAGATTATATTATGGTTAGGCACAGGTTTAGGAACAGTGTGATAAATTCGCACAGTTTCCCAGGAGCGGATGCGGACTCTGACCACAATTTAGTGATTGCGAAGTGACCAACATTTCTTTTACTTTATCAATTTTTTCACCGACTTTCGATGTCGATGGTCTGCCACTGCGTTCATCATCTTCGATTGACTCACGACCACTTCTGAACCGCTCGTGCCACTGGTAAACGACCGTTTTTTTTAGAGAATCGTTGCCGAAACACTTTTCCAACATTTCCAACGTCCGTGCGCCACTAAATCCGTTTTTTACGCAAAATTTAATACAAGTTCGTTGTTGCAAATTTAAATCCATTTCTGCAATTGTAAAAAATCGCCTACACACACAGAGATAGATGTACTCTTGGCTACGTAACTTTTGCAAATGTCAAGTTATGACACTAAGATTAAAAGGGAATATCAACAACAGATGTACCAATTTAACAAAAAAAACAGAACTCAAATCGGAACGATGGGAGCGCCACACGATGGTTATTCCGGGAACTTTTTGATCAAGGTAGTATTTCCGATTCTTTCAAATTCCCACCCTTAACCGGCATCTTTAATTTCTTTCCCAACAGTCCCTAAACCTTCCGCCCCCCCTCCCCCCCCCAGGCTCTCTTCCCTCAAAACCTCTGTCTGACCTGAAGAAGGCCTCGGGTTAGGCCGAAAGCTTAAATCATCTACAGTGTGAGTGTCCTTTTACGTGTTATCTGTTTTATTCTGTGTTCTATTGTGCCGTCCAAAAGTTATATTGCTCTCGTGAGTACTTCCGCATCATCGATATATATTTTATTATTATTAGGTAATCTACCGGTTAAGGTAGGTTTTTGGATGAACACAACTATCAAATAAACATTTTGTGACTCCCCACCTAGCAAACTAATCTATATCAGGTCCCTCTTCATCTCGGTGTACTTCTTTCCTCCCTTCATCCCGTCCAACATCCCTATCCTGTTCCTACCCTTACCTCGCTTGCCCAACATTCTCCCCTCTATTACCCTCTTCAACATTCCACTACCGCTCAATACGCCTTTCATCCATTTTTCCTGCCTCCATAGGATTTCTCTCAACAAACCCCTCTCCTCACCCACCATTTCCAGTACTTCCTCATTTGTTTTCCTTTCGGTCCATTTCACCTTCTCCATTCTTCTCCACACCCACATTTCAAAAGCCTCCAATCTACGTCTATCCTCCTGCTTCAGCGACCACGTTTCCGCGCCGTACATAGCTACGCTCCATATCAGAGTTATTACGAGTCTTGTCTTAACATCCCTACTCAACGTCCCCGTCATCAACTCCCTCCTCCTTGAGAAAGCCTCCTTGCCTAGCGCAATTCTTCTCCTTACGTCCCTACCACTTTGACCGTATTGGTCCAAAACACTTCCGAGATATGTAAACTGCTCTACCTGCTCTATTCTTTCCCCGCCTATTTTAATATTTAGCTTAGCCTTTTTCTTTCTGGAAAATCGCATAACCTTTGTTTTATTAATATTGATTCTCATCCCATATTTATCGCACTGAACCTCCAATTCACTCAACAATGCTTGCAACCCCTTGGCTGACTGAGCAACTAATGCTTGGTCATCAGCAAACCTAACCGATTTTACGAGTTCCCCCCCGACTTTCATTCCTAACTCCAGTTCCTCCCATGCCTCTTTAATCATTTCCTCTACATATACGTTGAACAGTACCGGTGACAATGGGCAACCCTGCCTTACACCTCTTCCCAACACTGCCCATCCAGACCCTCCGTTCCCCACTCGCACCTGAGCAGTCTGAGACATGTACAGGTTGCGGATCAGTCTCCTGTCCCTCCAATCCATTCCTATTTTCTGCAATACACGCATTAATTTTTCCCAATTCACTCTATCAAACGCTTTTTCGAAATCTACAAAACAGGCAAAAACGTCCTGATTGTATTCTATATTCCTCTCGACTAGTGATCTCATTACTGCAATGGCATCACGCGTACCTCTTCCTTTCCTGAACCCAAACTGATCATCCCCTAAGTAATCATTTGCCTTACTCTGTATCCTTTTGTTGATGATCCTGAGAATAACTTTAGCTGCGTGGGATATCAAACTTATTGTTCTGTAATCCTCACATGACGAAGCCTTTGCCTTTTTTGGAATAGGAACTAACACCGATCTCACAAAATCTTCCGGCCAGATTCCTTCCTCATAGATACTACGAATCAGTCCATATATGGCCTTTTTCCCACCTTTCCCTAACCAATTCAACATTTCTACAGGAATATTGTCCACCCCCACAGCCTTATTTGCTTTCATCTCTTTTAATGCCCTTTCTAATTCATCGTCGAGTATGCCTGGACCTAAGCTATCTTCTTCTACGTCATGTTCCTTTTCTATGTCTAACCTTGTCGGCCTAAGTTCTTTACCATACAGTGTTTCTATATATTCCTTCCATCTCTCTTGGATTTTTCCTGGTTCAACTATTATCTTACCCCATTTATCTTTAACTGTTAGCACAGATCTTGCCTTCTTACTTCCCAATAATAACTTAACCTTGCTGTATAGAGCACCAATTTCACCCTTCTTCTGTAAACTTTCCATATCCTCGCATTGCGTTTTCCACCATTCTTCTTTTGCTTTATTTGTGGCCCTTCTCAATTTATTGTTTAACTCTTTGTACTTCATTTTGCCTAACTCTGTGTTTACATTTTTCCATCTTCTTCTCTCATCCATCTTTGCAATCATCTCATCCGTTACCCATGGTTTCCTTATCCTTTTCTAGTTAACGGTTCCTATAGTGTCTTTAGCGGCTTCCAATATCCCTTTCTTGATACATTCCCATTTTTCTTCGATAGTACTCAGTTCTTTACCGTCATCCATCATTTTCTCTACAGCCTCCTGATACTCCTTCCTCGTTAATTCATTTACTGCTTCTAAATTCCATTTTTTAACCCGCCGCCCTTGCCTTATCTTCTTGAAACGAACGTTACATTTCATAACAACTAAATTGTGGTCAGAGTCCGCATCCGCTCCTGGGAAACTGTGCGAATTTATCACCTGTGCCTAACCATAATATAATCTAACTGATACCTTTCTGAGTCACCTGGCATTTTCCATGTATACCTACGCCTTTTGTGGTGTCTAAACCATGTGTTAGTGATGACTAACCCTTGTCTTCCGCAGAATTCAATTGCTTTCTCCCCGCGTTCATTCCTCGTGCCTAACCCATAGTCCCCCACCTCACCACCAACTTTTCCTTCGCCTACCGTCGCATTCCAATCCCCCATCACTATCAAATGTTTCCCTGCAGGAACACTCGTGATGATATCCTCTAACTCATCATACATCCTATCGACTTCTTCCTCCTTGTGGTTGCTCGGTGGCATGTATACCTGAACAATGGCCAAGTTTGTCGGCCCTGCTTTAATCTCTACGAGTAAAATTGTATTTGTCGCTTGCTCTATGTTGACTACGCTTCTTCCTACCCCTTTATTTAATATTACGGCAACCCCTCGTTGGCTCTCGTCCCCGCCGCTGTATATCACTCTATAATTGTCACTCCAGTAATCCCCGCTATCCTTCCATCTCACCTCGCAGAGGCCTAAAACATCTATGTTACCTCTTTCCATCTCTCGCTTAATATTTTCTAATTTGCCTCTCCTCAACATTGTCCTGACGTTCCAGGTTTCTATTCTAACTTCTTTCGCCTTCTTCTGAGTCTTCTGTCCTGCTGAAGTTATTTCTTCCCTGCAAGAGTTTCCTGGGATGACGACCGCGGAAGCCTTGCCTCTCCCGCTTCCGGGCACGACACACGGCCTCTTGGGCCGAGTCCCGTAGTTGCCAGGACTCATATTATCTATAGTGCCCATCATTATATTCTTGGGAATCATAATTGAGGTGGTTTTTTCGTTGCCTTCCTCAATAGTGTTTTTAACGTGACACCATCACTTAATGGCCGCCCCACTGGGGTCAGACGCCATTGCAGCCGCCTCACTGAGGAACAGACGCTGCGTGGACTACCTTTCGTCTGGCTCCTAACCTTCGACCTATCTGGCATGGGTGACCCTTCCAGGAGTAATTATTATTACTCCCGCCAGCACAGCTCTAGGGGTCATCGGAACACACAAGCCCTTACACCACGACAAGGTTGTAGTCCATGGGAGGGATATATATATATATATATATATATATATATATATATATATATATATATATATATATATATATGCAACCACATGGAGGAAGAAGTCGATAGGATGTACGATGAGTTAGAGGATGTAGTCGCGTGTGTTCCTGCAGGGAAACATTTGATAGTGATGGGGGATTGGAATGCGACGGTAGGCGAAGGAAGAGAGGGTGTTGACTCGGGGGACTAAGGGTTTCTATGTTCTATAATATCGTATGAATGCTTTTCTGCTATCCTTTCCCCTTCTTGTGTGTCGTTTATATTTTCTTTGGTGGGTGAAACAGCTCCCTTACGCCATCTCTCGGCCAAAAATTATCGGAGCACTTTTTGCGCTTTATAATTTCGCAGATCTCAGTGTAAATCAGGTTTCCTCATTAGGTTAACTGATAGAGCATCCGCCCGGCAAGTGGAAGGTCCGTGGTTCAAATCCCGGAAAAGGAAATATTTTTACATTTATGCCATGCTTCGGGGGGGAGCACATCCCCTCTCGCCCTTCTCCCCCATCCCCTCTACGGCCGCTCCCCTCATCACACGTTTTACTCTCTCTTCTTTGCTCGCTCCCATGCAGGCGGAGCCCGACGCACCCCAGCAAGTGAGAGAGAATCCTGCTGCCCGGGATCATCATGAAGAGTGTGAAGCGGCGCGGCGAGGCCCCCTTGGAGGACGGCGGTGCCATACCTCTCGTGCCCTCGGCCTCGTGCTCATCGGCGGTGGTGTTGCCCCCCTCCGATGTGAGGATCCCGATGGCGGGCGCCGGCCACAAGCCGCTAACGCACCTCCCCAAGCGTCCCAGAGTGGACATTGCCTTCTCCGACCTCACCTACACCGTGAAGGAGGGCTCCAAGAAGAGTGAGTACCGTACGCGTCGCATCCTTGTGGAGGGGCGATGTACATATTCAAACGATTCGCTTCGGGGTCAATTGGGAAAAGACGTCGCATGTTTGCACTTCAATCTTAGACTGAAAATGTTCTCGTCTCTCATTACTCGAGCGTTTGAGGTGAAGGAGAGGGACATGAGATGCGTCAAGTGATGTGTCACCTGTCGTATGGGTGAAGTTGTTCTTTTGCAGGGGTCCATTCAATATCCCACCAAATACAGAAAGTAGCTTTGCTCGTCTACTTCTGATAATGCTCCTCACAGATACCCCTGTCAGTGTCAGTATTTTCAAAACGTCTTTAAAACACTAAATGCTCATATTGGCGATGTCTTGAAAAACATTGTATCCTGTATTATCCATGAGTAATGGCATTTGAATTACCGGAATAAATTCGTTCTCTGCGCTCCATGAAAACTGCAGCGTAATGAAAAGATGCAAGATATAGGACTTTAATCGGAGATCAACAATCAAAACGTTAGGTGAAGAAAAACTTAAAAAGTATGGCTACCATAAGGTCAATTGTAAACGCTCCCATTTATTTTCCAATTTTTCGTTGAAAATTCTACCCTCTTTATTTCACTCCACCCTGCTTAGGTTTTCAATTAGCCACATTTAAAAAAAATGACATTAAACGTACATATGCTAGAGTAATATTAATTTCCATGGAGAAATTGGGGCGAGCGAAAAGTCCCAGGGCGAGGACGGACCCGGCGGTCCCCCTGCCATGTGGACGCCCTTTTGGACCACTCACTCATCAAAGGTTGTAAATAGCAAATTATTGTTGTCACAGAATGTTTGAGAAAAGATAACACTTTGTGTTCCATACGTTTCTACATAGTACCCAGAAATCAACTTATTTCGTTGGAACAACGCAACTTACCCCGGAAACCCGAGACGAGATTCGATGTTAGGAGCCCAGTGGCCTGACTTCATCGGAGGTCATGAATGGATGAACTCACGTGATTTAATTAAACTTCAAAGTTTGTAAATACCTATCTAAAGAATCAACAAATCCAATTATTTATTGATTCCTAATGATAATACCCCATCCGAGCTGGAATGGATGAGTGCAGCCCACTATGGCCGTCATTTTGATGATGTCACAGACGGATTTTCACATAATGGATATCTAAAAGAGAGTACGTTTACTTTCGATTGAAAAATGTTTCAATTATTCCGTGAAGACTTGCCACCTATTTGGAAATCGAACCACTTATCTACTCGCCGATGAGCTGCTTCTCGTCTAGTTCCTTGTTGGATGTGCAGTCGGGCATATTGCAAAAATTGGGTTCGGGAAGCATAACACATCGATATATATAATATACATATAAATATATGGAAATATACATAAATATGTTAATATATATGTATATATATATGTATATATGTACATATATGTATATATATATATATATATATATATATATATATATATATATATTACCTGTAGAACTGTTCAAATGTTTAGGAAAATGCGGGAAGAAGGCCATATATGGACTGATTCGTAGTATCTATGAGGAAGGAATCTGGCCGGAAGATTTTGTGAGATCGGTGTTAGTTCCTATTCCAAAAAAGGCAAAGGCTTCGCCATGTGAGGATTACAGAACAATAAGTTTGATATCCCACGCAGCTAAAGTTATTCTCAGAATCATCAACAAAAGGATACAGAGTAAGGCAAATAATTACTTAGGGGATGATCAGTTTGGGTTCAGGAAAGGAAGAGGTACGCGTAATGCCATTGCAGTAATGACATCACTAGTCGAGAGGAATATAGAATTCAATCAGGACGTTTTTGCCTGTTTTGTAGATTTCCAAAAAGCGTTTGATAGAGTAAATTGGGAAAAATTAATGCGTGTATTGCAGAAAATAGGAATGGATTGGAGGGACAGGAGACTGATCCGCAACCTGTACATGTCTCAGACTGCTCAGGTGCGAGTGGGGAACGGAGAGTCCGGATGGGCAGTGTTAGGAAGAGGTGTAAGGCAGGGTTGCCCATTGTCACCGGTACTGTTCAACGTATATGTAGAGGAAATGATTAAAGAGGCATGGGAAGAACTGGAGGTAGGAATGAAAGTCGGAGGGGAATTTGTAAAATCAGTTAGGTTTGCTGATGACCAAGCATTAGTTGCTCAGTCAGTCAAGGGGTTGCAAGCATTGTTGAGTGAATTGGAGGTTCAGTGCGATAAATATGGGATGAGAATCAATATTAATAAAACAAAGGTTATGCGATTTTCCAGAAAGAAAAAGGTTAAGCTAAATATTAAAATAGGCGGGGAAAGAATAGAGCAGGTAGAGCAGTTTACATATCTCGGAAGTGTTTTGGACCAATACGGTCAAAGTGGTAGGGACGTAAGGAGAAGAATTGCGCTAGGCAAGGAGGCTTTCTCAAGTAGGAGGGAGTTGATGACGAGGTCGTTGAGTAGGGATGTTAAGACAAGACTCGTAAAAACTCGGATATGGAGCGTAGCTATGTACGGCGCGGAAACTTGGTCACTGAAGCAGAAGGATAGACGTAGATTGGAGGCTTTTGAAATGTGGGTGTGGAGAAGAATGGAGAAGGTGAAATGGACCGAAAGGAAAACAAATGAGGAAGTACTTGAAATGGTGGGTGAGGAGAGGGGTTTGTTGAGAGAAATCCTATGGAGGCAGGAAAATTGGATGAAAGGCGTATTGAGCGGTAGTGGAATGTTGAAGAAGGTAATAGAGGGGAGAATGTTGGGCAAGCGAGATAAGGGCAGGAAAAGGATAGGGATGTTGGACGGGATGAAGGGAGGAAAGAAGTACACCGAGATGAAGAGACCAATGTAGATTAGGTTCTGGATTGGGTTTTGTTTGGAGTTACAAAATATTTATTAGATAGTTGTGGCCATCCAAAAAATCTACCTTAACCGGTAGATTACCTAATAATAGTAATCATAATAATATATCGATGATGTGGAAGTACTCACGAGAGCATTGTAAAATTTGGACGGCACAATAGAACACAGAATAAAATAAATAACACGTAGAAGAACACTCACATTGTAGATTGTTTATGGTTTCGGCCTGCTCCGAGGCCTTCTTCAAGTCAGACTGAAAGGTATTGGGCGCGGAATTGTGTGCGGGTGGGAAAAAGGGGGGAAGGTGCAGGCAGGGAATTATGGGAGGGGAATTAAAGATCGCAGTTAATGGTGGGAATTTTAAAGGATCGGAATGCTAGGATATGTGCGTATTCGCGAGTTCTCACCTCTATGTTGGTTGCTGAATCGGGTAGGGATTCTAGAATTGATAGGGGAAAACATACGTCGAATGACAGGTTGTGTAAAATTGCGTATAAAGGGATAGGATGAGAGGAGAGTGAGACCGAAGTGCAGGAGTAGCGGTGATTATTGATTCGAATGGATAAGGGGGTAATGCATTCGCCTATGTAGAATGAAGTGCATTGTTTGCACGACAAAAGATAGATAATATTTTTTGAGAGGCAATTAGCGTGGGAACGGGGTGAAGGGACAATGAGGGGATTTGGGGAGAGGGGGAAGCTGATGTGATAAGCAGACATTTTTTACATCGGAGGCGGTTGCAGGTTGGGGAAATACGAGTAAATTTGTCGAGACGCCAAAGGGTTGGTGGATCTCAGAACGTTTCTGAGATTAACTGATCGTCTGTAAGCGACAGAGGGGCATTGGGGCAGTAAGGATAAGGTCGCGTCATTGTCGTGTAATATAGGATAAAGTTCTTTATGAAAGGTTTTCAGTCTGTGGGATCCGGGGAAATAGGTTGTGCAAAGGTTGAGTCCAGCGTCAGATGTATGGTTGTTATTTTGTGGTGTGTACAGGGTCCTACCCGAAACTGGTAGGACTGATTTTCTTACATGAATTTTTTTGACGTTATATTTACATCGACTTTATAATCTTCAAAGTATGCTCCTTGAGCTGCTACACACTTAGTATAACGTTGCTCCCATTCCCCGTACGCCCGCTGGAAATTTTCTTTGGGGATGCCGTTGATGACCCTCGTCGAACCCTCTTCAACGGTTTTTATCGAGTCAAAACGTCGTCCCTTGAGCTGTCTTTTCATCAGGGGGGAAGAAGAAGAAGTCCGGTGGTGCCAGATCGGGAGAATAAGGCGGGTGCGGCAACGTGGCAACGCCGTATTTGGCCAGGAGCTGTCTGACGACGAGCGCGCCATGGCACGAATTTTCGGCACCATCTTGCGCATGGCCAAATCCTGTGAAATAATGCGTTGGACGTTGGATGCAGACAGACCCAACTGGTCTGCAATTTCTTCAATGGTTAAGCGTCGGGCTGTGTTCAGCAGTGTCCTCACTCTGTCCACATTCGTGTCGGTTCTTGCCGTCGACGGCCGTCCGGAGCGATGGTCGTCTTCAACGAGCTCCCTACCCTCTTTAAACAACTTGTGCCACAGTGGAACGGCTTAATGCACTGTCCCAATAAGCCTGCTTGATCATATCGAGGGTCTCATTTGCCGTCTTCACAAGTTTCGCACAAAACTTCACGGAATAACATTGCTCTAACAGACATGCCAACTCTCCCGATTTAAGCGGGAGACTCCCGATTTTTCCTTCTTACTCCCGATCTCCCGTAAGGACTTATCTCCATCTAGTGTGCTAAACAATTAACAATTTTAACAAAGAAGTATTGCAACGTTATGAGTAGGCTATGTAGCCAACAACATAAACATAGCCTAGCTACCTACAAAAATAAAGTGATTACTTCGTGATACACTTCTAAAAATCTCCCGATTGTTCATTTTTGAAAGTTGGCATGTCTGCTCTAAATTCAGATTCATTTTGTTTTTCGACGCGGACAAAATCCTGGCTTCACTAAAAGCGGTATCCTCACTCAACGACAGCCCGTAGGCGACTGAGGTTAGGGTCGGTCTGTTGCTAAGAGCCCCCTCCACATTACCGTGCCAGGCAGACCCCCCTCCACCGCTCAGTTCGCTCCAGAGAAAATCAGGTTTACCACTTTTGGGTGCATCCCTGTATGTGGTCGGTTGGGGCGATAGATTTTATTCTGTAAGTGCTTTTCTGGGTAACCGCGTTTGTGGAGGGCATGGTGTAGATTTTGGAGGTATTTGTTGACGGTAGCTGTGGTGTTGCAAATCCGATGTCCGCGGATAAAGAGAGAGTTGGGAATTCAGCGTTTGGTTCACCAGGGAGTAGAGCGGTAGGAATTGAGGTTTGAGAGTTCACCTGGGGGCAGAGCGTTGGACCACTGACCGGAGGGTACCTGGTTCGATTCCCGGGGTAGGCACTCTGGGCACCTGCAGGTACACTATGTGATTTTTCGGGTGCCAGATCATCCCGGGAAACCACTTTTGACGCAGAGAAAGGAATTGGCCCCCCTACCCTGATGTAACAATATCACACAACGTCGAGCTTTGTACTGGGTGAGCTCTACCATCACTTACCAAACCGAACTTCGGGTTGATTTCTGTGACTATGGTTATATATATATATATATATATATATATATATATATATATATATATATGATATATATGGGAAACCACTTCAATTATGATTCCCAAGAATATAATGTTGGGCACTATAGATAATATGAGTCCTGGAAACTACGGGACTCGGCCCAAAAGGCCGTGTGTCGTGCCCGGCAGCGGGAGAGGCAAGGCTTCCGCGGTCGTCATCCCACGAAACCCTTGCAGGGAAGAAATAACTTCAGCAGGACAGAAGGCTCAGAAGAAGGCGAAAGTAGTTAGAATAGGAACCTGGAACGTCAGGACAATGTTGAGGACAGGCAAATTAGAAAATATTAAGCGAGAGATGGAAAGAGGTAATATAGATGTTTTAGGTCTCTTCGAGGTGAGATGGAAGGATAGCGGGGATTACTGGAGTGACAATTACAGAGTGATATACAGCGGCGGGGACGAGAGCCAACGAGGGGTTGCCGTAATATTAAATAAAGGGGTAGGAAGAAGCGTAGTCAACATAGAGCAAGCGACAAATACAATTTTACTCGTAGAGATTAAAGCAGAGCCGACAAACTTGGCCATTGTTCAGGTATACATGCCACCGAGCAACCACAAGGAGGAAGAAGTCGATAGGAGGATGTATGATGAGTTAGAGGATATCATCGCGAGTGTTCCTGCAGGGAAACATTTGATAGTGATGGGGGATTGGAATGCGACGGTAGGCGAAGGAAGAGATGGTGGTGAGGTGGGGGACTATGGGTTAGGCACGAGGAATGAACGCGGGGAGAAAGCAGTTGAATTCTGCAGGAGACAGGGGTTAGTCATCCCTAAAACATGGTTTAGACACCACAAAAGGCGTAGGTATACATGAAAAATGCCAGGTGACTCAGAGAGGTATCAGTTAGATTATATTATGGTTAGGCACAGGTGATAAATTCGCACAGTTTCCCAGGAGCGGATGCGGACTCTGACCACAATTTAGTTGTTATGAAATGTAATGTTCGTTTCAAGAAGATAAGGCAAGGGCGGCGGGTTAGGAAATGGAATTTAGAAGCAGTAAATGGATTAACAAGGAAGGAGTATCAGCAGGCTGTAGAGAAAATGATGGATGACGGTAAAGAACTGAGTACTATCGAAGAAAAATGGGAATGTATCAAGAAAGGGATATTGGAAGCCGCTAAAGACAATATAGGAACCGTTAACGGGAAAAGGATAAGGAAACCATGGGTAACGGATGAGATGATTGCAAAGATGGATGAGAGAAGAAGATGGAAAAATGTAAACAAAGAATTAGGCAAAATGAAGTACAAAGAGTTAAACAATAAATTGAGAAGGGCCACAAATAAAGCAAAAGAAGAATGGTGGAAAACGCAATGCGAGGATATGGAAAGTTTACAGAAGAAGGGTGAAATTGGTGCTCTATACAGCAAGGTTAAGTTATTATCGGGAAGTAAGAAGGCAAGATCTATGCTAACAGTTAAAGATAAATGGGGTAAGATAATAGTTGAACCAGGAAAAATCCATGAGAGATGGAAGGAATATATAGAAACACTGTATGGTAAAGAACTTAGGCCGACAATGTTAGACATAGAAAAGGAACATGACGTAGAAGAAGATAATTTAGGTCCAGGCATACTCGACGATGAAATAGAAAGGGCATTAAAGGAGATGAAAGCAAATAAGGTTGTGGGGGTGGACAATATTCCTGTAGAAATGTTGAAATGGTTAGGGAAAGGTGGGAAGAAGGCTGATTCGTAGTATCTATGAGGAAGGAATCTGGCCGGAAGATTTTGTGAGATCGGTGTTAGTCCCTATTCCAAAAAAAGGCAAAGGCTGCATCATGTGAGGATTACAGAACAATAAGTTTGATATCCCACGCAGCTAAAGTTATTCTCAGGATCATCAACAAAAGGATAGAGAGTAAGGCAAATGATTACTTAGGGGATGATCAGTTTGGGTTCAGGAAAGGAAGAGGTACGCGTGATACCATTGCAGTAATGAGATCACTAGTCGAGAGGAATATAGAATACAATCAGGACGTTTTTGCCTGTTTTGTAGATTTCGAAAAAGCGTTTGTTAGAGTGAATTGGGAAAAATTAATGCGTGTATTGCAGAAAATAGGAATGGATTGGAGGGACAGGAGAATGATCCGCAACCTGTACATGTCTCAGACTGCTCGGGTGCGAGTGGGGAACGGAGAGTCCGGATGGGCAGTGTTAGGAAGAGGTGTAAGGCAGGGTGCCCATTGTCACCGGTGCTGTTCAGCGTATATGTAGAGGAAATGATTAAAGAGGCATGGGAAGAACTGGAGGTAGGAATGAAAGTCGGAGGGGAATTCGTAAAATCGGTTAGGCTTGCTGTTGGCCAAGCCAGACATGCCAACTCTCCCGATTTAAGCGGAAGACTCCCGATTTTCCCTTCTTACTCCCGATCTCCCGATCGTAAGGACTTATCTCCCGATTTTCAGTCAGTTTCGGTAATATTCTCGTATTATTTGAAAATCCCGCGCCTTCGATATATCGATAGACGACGAGGTAATCGATAGTCGTTTCAAGCGAAGCGATAGCGTTGTTCTGGCGTTGGTTCACGTTGGTTGTTCACGAGACCATTGTGTATTGTGTGCTCGTTTCCGCTACATCGTGTGTGTATTGTGTAACCAACTGTAGTGCTTGTTGGCTGTGTATCCCGTAGGCCGTGACTATTTTTCGACCAAAATGTCGAAGAAATACAACGCAGTGTTTAGAAGCGTGTACAAGGAAGAGTTTCCGTGTTTAAGTGAGTCGAGGAAGGGACAGACTTATGCATTTTGCAATATATGTAGATGTGACTTTTCAGTTTCTCATGGCGGGAAAAGCGACATTCTTAAACATGTACAAAGAAAAAAACACAAGGAGAGTCTCCAGTGTGTAGAAAGCAACCAGAAACTGAGCTACTTGTGTAAATCTCAAAGTGTAGATGCGGTTACCAATGCCGAAGCTTTATTTACGTGTTTTATTGTGGAGCATAACTTGCCTACAAACTGTGCCGACCACGCGGGGCCTTTGTTTCGCAAAATGTTTCCCGATTCGGAAATTGCCAAGCGATATGGGTGTGCCAGAACTAAAACAACGGCTATTATTACAGAAATGTGCATGGAAGAAAGAACGAAAGTTATTACGTACATACTGGAGAATCCATTCTCTATTGCTATCGATGGTAGTAACAAAACAGACTTTAAGTTATATCCTATTGTTGTTACGTTCTTCAGCCCTGAGCTCCGTGAAATTCAAAACTGCCTCCTTTCTGTGCCTAATTTAGAAGGGGATGTTACTGGCGTTAATATTCCTGACCTCCTGCTTTCAACGTTACGGGAATTCCATATTCCGCTAAAATACTGTCTGGCGTTTGGTGCCGATAATGCTCCCGTAATGGTAGGGCAAAAAAAGGGTGTGGCAGCATGTTTGAAACAGGAAATCGGCAACCTAATCATTGTAGGCTGTCCTTGTCATCTGATTAATCTTGCTGCAGAGAAAGGGGCGGCATGTTTACCCTTAAATGTTGACGAAAATATTATCGACATTTTTTATTATTTGGAAAGAAGTGCAAAGAGGAAAGAAAAATTTAGAAAATTTCAAACTTTACATGACACTGAAGTGAGGAAAATTCTGAAACATGTGCCTACTCGATGGCTATCATTGAAAAGATGTTTGGATAGGATTTTAGATCAGTGGAACCCTTTACTTAGTTTGTTCAAGGATGAAATTGTGAGCAACGATTCTGGAGAGGGCACTTTGAAGAATTATAAAATTCCAAAACACATTCAAAGTGCAGATGTGTCTAATTCAGAACCCAAGTCTAAGCACTATGATACGAGTTCGGCACACTCCTCACTTAAAAGGAAAACACCATCAGCATCAGCTTTACGGAAAACCATTGAAGCTACAGGTGACACTACGAGCCATGTTTTGTCAAGTGAGGAACGGCTGTTCATGTTTCTCTCATCAGATTTATATAAATCTTTCTGCCTTTTTCTGTCAAGTTTTATGCCTGTCTTTGAGGGACCAAATGTGGTTCTTCAGTCAGGCGTTCCACATATCCACTTATTGAGGACAATTTTAGAGAAACTTTTGAAGAATGTGATGGCAAGATTTGTGAAACCAGTTGCTATTAATACCTCCAGCTCTCTTACTGGTGTAGATTATCACACTCTTGCAAATCAAAAGGATGATTGTGATCTTCTGATAGGAAATGCTACATTTGCTTTGGTGACCACTTTGAAGCCTGAGGAAAAGAGTGTATTCTTCAAGTCTGTAAGGAAATGTTTTTCCTCCTCATGTGATTACATGATACACAAATTTCCATTCAAGGATGAAGTTCTCATACATGCTGAGGTGGCAGATATTTCTAATATTGGCAAGGCATCATTTTCCAGCCTTAGATTTTTCATTAATAGATTTCCTGACATTCTGACTAGAGAAATGGAACAATTAGATGCAGAAGTTGATATTCTGCACTCTCAATTCTGCAACTTTCAGCTACAGGAAACCAACATCACAGCAGAGAGAATTGATGTTCAATGGGCATTGATAGGTCAGATGAAATCAGCTGATGGTGTTCTCAAGTATGATAGACTTGCTAAGGTGATGATAGCTAGCTATTTTATCAATTCCACATAGTAATGCAGAATGTGAAAGAATTTTTAGCACAGTAACGAAGACAAAAACTCAGTTCAGGTCCATGCTTTCAGAAACATCTTTGGAGAAATTTTTAATCTTAAAAACCGTTCAGAAAGGTAAGTGCTTCGAGCAGAAATTTAGTCCAGAGTTTTTGAAGAAGGCTAAATCAGCTACTACGAGTGTGCTAAACAATTAACAATTTTAACAAAGAAGTATTGCAACGTTATGAGTAGGCTATGTAGCCAACAACATAAACATAGCCTAGCTACCTACAAAAATAAAGTGATGTTTCTTCTGTTAATCAGATATATTCAAACTGATGAACTGTTCAAATTGTGTACTTAGCTTAACATGTTAATAAAGTGTGACATTCATTAAAAATTGGCAAAGTGTCATAAAGGGATTAAGGTGCCATGCAAATATTGTGGTAATTAAAAGTGATTATTTCGTGATACACTTCTAAAAATCTCCCGATTTTTCATTTTTGAAAGTTGGCATGTCTGCCAAGCATTAGTTGCTCAGTCAGCCAAGGGGTTTCAAGCTTTGTTGAGTGAATTGGAGGTTCAGTGCGATAAATATGGGATGAGAATCAATATTAATAAAACAAAGGTTATGCGATTTTCCAGAAAGAAAAAGGCTAAGCTAAATATTAAAATAGGCGGGGAAAAAATAGAGCAGGTAGAACAGTTTACATATCTCGGAAGTGTTTTGGACCATTACGGTCAAAGTGGTAGGGACGTAAGGAGAAGAATTGCGCTGGGCAAGGAGGCTTTCTCAAGGAGGAGGGAGTTGATGACGGGGACGTTGAGTAGAGATGTTAAGACAACACTCGTAAAAACTCTGATAGGGAGCGTAGCTATGTACGGCGCGGAAACGTGGTCGCTGAAGCAGGAGGATAGACGTAGATTGGAGGCTTTTGAAATGTGGGTTTGGAGAAGAATGGAGAAGGTGAAATGGACCGAAAGGAAAACAAATGAGGAAGTACTAGAAATGGTGGGGGAGGAGAGGGGTTTGTTGAGAGAAATCCTATGGAGGCAGGAAAAATGGATGAAAGGCGTATTGAGCGGTAGTGGAATGTTGAAGAGGGTAATAGAGGGGAGAATGTTGGGCAAGCGAGGTAAGGGTAGGAACAGGATAGGGATGTTGGACGGGATGAAGGGAGGAAAGAAGTACACTGAGATGAAGAGGGACCTGATATTGATTAGTTTGCTAGGTGGGGAGTCACAAAATGTTTATTTGATAGTTGTGTCCATCCAAAAACCTACCTTAACCGGTAGATTACCTAATAATAATATATAACCATAAACACAGTAATAAACCCGAAGGTCGGTTTAGTAGGTGATGGTAAGGCTCACCCGTGTACCAAGCCCAACGGCGTGTGAATATTCACACATCAGGGTAGGGGGGCCAGTTCCTCTCCCTGTGCCGGTTATGGTTTCCCAGGAAAATCTGGTACCCGAAAAATCAACTGGCTTGGGTGGAGCTACAGGTGCCCAAAGTGCCTTGCCCGGGAATGGAACCCGGGACCCTCCTGTCAATAGTCCAACGCTCTACCCGCTAGACCACCGCGACCCGCATATATGTATATATATATATAGATGATGCGGAAGTACTCACGAGGGCAATATAACTTTTGGACGGCACAATAGAACTCAGATATATTATCTATTATCAGATACAGATATATATATATATTATCAATTCCCAACTCTCTCTCTATCCGCGGACATCGGATTTGCAACACCACAGCTACCCTCAACAAATACCTCCACAATCTACACCATGCACTCCGCAAACGCGGTTACCCAGAAAAGCTCCTACAGGATATATATATATATATATATATATATATATATTTATGCATACACGCACATCAATGAAATGGAACGCTCTTCGGCGACGCACAAGTATATAAACAGAATGTAGAGTTTTGAGAACATAGAGACACAAAATAAGTGACTTCCATATGCAGCTGACGTTTCGACGGCACGACCATCGTCATTAGATTGACGTTCTCGGGAAAGAGCGGAGCGGACATGTGCGGGGAATGGGTGAGGGGAGGAGAGGTAAGGGACCAATAGGAAACAGACAACAGTGTAGGCGGCTATTGGATGCATTCATCGGGCTTAGTTCTGTCCTGGGGGTTTAAATGACTGCTGCACCCAGATAGCTGTTTTAATTAAGTTAAGGTCAATAGCCAACCCACTAGTGGTCTTTCTTCAATTTCTCCTTCACTAACACTGGAAAGGTACACGTTCGTCGTTTACACTTTCGATCGCCATTGTCCCACAAGTGCAGTTGCACAACCACAAGCGCTGAAGGGGTGGACGTTGTCGCACCGAAGCAGCAGTAGAAGGTTAGGGTTAATCACCCAGATAAAAGGGGTTCTGGTCTGGTCTGTTATGTCCCCATCTTGCTGGTTCTCTCCGCCATTGTACTTGAAGATTTGGGAAGGGTTTCAATCACCGAAACAGAGGAGCAGTCATTGAAAGATTGCTTGTGGGAAGCAGTGTGAGTTCGGATAGGATAACTAAGGAAGGTTGGTGATTTGGTGGAATAGCGGTGGCTATTCATGCAAAGGGAAAGGGTGGTCGTGCGTTCGGCAACGTGGCAGGCAAGGCAGATGTTACAGGAGTGGCGATATACTATATATCTATATATATATATACTATATAGTATAATGTTTTTTGAGATGCAGGTTGTGTTGTGTTGGAGTTCGTAATGATGGAGGTGGAGCGTGATAAAAAGATGGCAACATTTGTAGCCTCTGCGCGGGCCCCGTCTTCGCGATTCGCCGGAATATTTGGCAACGTCTGGAAACTATCCAGAATAAGGCGATTCGTCGTCTACTGAATATCTCGCCCCTCCCGCGGATGGCGTAGGTTCGCGCCGTGCATAACCTTCCGTCTGTCGCCGACTTCCTTCGCAAATTGAATCGTCAATTTCATGCATCACTTCACAAGACTGGAAATCCTCATCAGCAATCCATCTGGGACTACGACCTGTCCAAAAAACATCTTTTTACACTGCCTAAAGATGTCACTCGCCTATTAGTCTTTCCTATGTCTTCTAGTGTTAGGTTTCTTACTTCTCCTCCCGGTTTACGCGGTCTGGAGGCTGTTTCCGCCGCCGCAGGGCCGTCGCGTCGCGTCGGCCGTCTCGGGGCATTATGCTCCGAAATGGTACGACAGGGCGGGGGTCTCTCCGGCGGAATATTATACAGGCCGTTTCCTGTCGGCCTGATTCATACTGTGTTAGGTTTAGTTGTGTCTGTACTTCACACGTGTTAATTGTTAAGTTTCTCTTTCTCACAAACAACACGCACACATCCGCCTAGTTTTTTCTTATTGCCATGGTTTTTGCTTTTGTAAATCGACCGGTTAAGGTTCTTACGCGCCCCTTCGGGGCCGACATTGAACGTTGTAGCGTGGGCGGGAACATGGTGCGGGCATGGGCGCGGAAGAGACTGGGGTGCTCGCAGGTAGTTTTGTCGACTTAAAGGCGTCCTACAAGTTTGACGTGCGTTTTAAGGTTTGAGAATTTTACTATTCGGTAGTTTTTCAGGGTACGCACATTTTGAGAGAGTCATATCGCTGGTCGATATATTTCGGTTTGGAGGGGGTTGTTCTTGTGGCAGAGACAGAGGCCATGGACTGAGAGTGAGAAGGCAATGGGGCGGTTTGTGTGCGATGGGTGGTAGCTATTGAAATGGAGGTATTGTTGGTCGGTTAAATGTGGACTGAGGTGTTAAATTTATTGTTCTGGATGTGAATGTCGATATATAGGAAAGTGTTATTCGAGTCAGATATCGAAGAAGTAAAAGAAACGGAGGAGTTGAGAGATAAAATGAAGGAGGATAAAGCTTAGTGTCCATGGGACCAAAGGAGGAAAATGTCATCATTATAGCGGGCTCAGAAGAGTGGTTTGAGGATTTGTTGCTGGAGAAAGTTATGTTCAAGTTTACCCATAAAAAGAATGGCGTATGCTGGAGCCATACGCGTGCCCATTGCATTACCTTTTATTTGCAAATATATTTTCTCGTTGGATTGGAAAGCATTTTTGGTGAGGACGAGTTGGCTCAGTTCGATGAGGAAATCTATGGCTGGTGTGTGTGGTGTGGGTCGTAGGGAGAGGTAATATTTCAGGGCTTCTTAGCCTTCTTTGTGGGGAATGGTGGTGTAGAGAGATGTGACGTCTATTGTGGCCATGAAAATGATCGTGTTTCGAGAAATTGAAATTGAGTGTAGACGTTCCAGAAATTGGTACGAATCTTTGATGTAAGAAGGGAATGAAGTGGCGGTGGGTTGAAGGAGGTGGTCCCTTAATGCGGTGATTTGTTCAGTCTATTTGCTACCCAAAGTCACGAAACCCCGGACGCCCCATTGTCTCCAGCAACAACTCACCCACTGAGCGAATCCCGATTTTGTAACTTTTTCGACTATCTACACAATGTATTATCATATATATAAAATGCCATAAGTGGTTTACAAACATTATCTCCATATAATTCGTTGTCTCGGGCGTGACTTCATGGAATCGACTCTACATAATGAAAAGAGAAACTTTGTAACCTGATAATGACGTGCCACGTCGAAACCTAGGTCGTCCGTCTAATAAATGTATGTGGAATTACAAAGTTTCTCTTTTCATTATATTATCTCCATGATAGTCGTCAAAGTTACAAATTTGGGATTGCAAGCATCACAGATTATTCGAAATGACGGTTAAATTGTGCGCTGGATCCATATGGTGACTGAAAGTGGTAAATTGTGAGTGAAGGCTAGGGTGCACGAATAATGTGTGAAACAATATTAGGACCAATATTCTTCCCCTTCCAACCCTTCTTCTTTCTAAATACTTACACGATCTAGTATATCCAGCAGGAAAGGCCGTCATCCTGCAAAGTCTGACTAGTTTTGCCACATGAGATGATTTCGGTGACGTTGCGGCGAGGACCTGCTAAAGTGGCAGTGGTGTGGATGCCAACAATTCCTGCTTCAAGTCTCCCATCCCACCTGTCTTCCTTGGTGAATTCCCACCTGCTCTGCGGTAGACGCCCTCGACCGCTCAATGAAGTCAATTTGGGGTCTTATCAAGTAAAAAGTTTGTTATTCCACAGAATATTAGTGGACTTTCAAGTGGCCCAAGTCTTTTTTTTACAGTGATGCAGTTTCATGAGTACGCCCGATGCTCTCCGTTTTATGCCATTCGTTTTATAAATGGGACTGTTATGTTATTCTAAACGGCTTAGATATATTTTCCATTAATTTATGGCAATGATGATTCAGTGTAACTTTGTTGTGGATCTTCCCTCCCCAGATGTCACAATCGAAGGCGGGAACTCTGGCAAAAGCGCAACCATCGAATGTCGTCGACCTCAGCAGCGCCTCGCGTGCGTCGTCTTTCGCTTCTTCAGTCCTTCTCGTCTCCTCCCCTCTCTTATCTAATCCAAGTAATCGTGCAGTTGTTCAAGTTATCGTCACCGTGTCTCTTTACTTCACCATCAACGCATTCAATTAGAATAATCGCTCCTGGACAAGTAGGCGTTTATCTCGAGCTGCTTTCCTCGAACTGCCTGTCTACCTGACTTCTTATCCAGAGGCGTCAGCGTCTCCACGTCCCGAGTTTCTTTTGGCGCTTCGCTTATCAAACATTTCCTGGTCGTGCGGGTTGTTCTGCTGATTTCCTCTTTTATTCTTTTGTAAATTATGTCTTCGGCTCTCCCCCTTTCGATCAGCAGGAGGGAGGATTTCATCCCTCCTCTCCGCCGCCATCAACCTCTTTCCCTGTCTCCCCCCCCCTCTGCCCTTCGCTGCGCCCGTGGCCTCGCTTGGATTTCCCGGTTGGCAATCGCTCAAGGGGAAGAAGTACCTTGGAAGTTTTGAAATGAGGTCGTGGAGAGAAAGAGATATGGTAGAGTGGAGTTGTGAAAGAGGAGTGAAGAAGTGCCGGGAATAATGTGATAAGAAATATGTGGAAATGGAGATTGCATAGTATGCCTCGGAAACAAATTGAGAAGGACCACTTCATGAATACGAAGGAATGGGATTAGTATAATGCCTAACGTAACGGGAAGGGGCTTAGGGATAGGTATGCGTGAAAGGGTGCCTTTTTTGTGTTCCAAGACAGGTGTCGACTGGAGAACCAATCAATACTTGCCTTGAGTCTGTTTTTGTTGTTTAAGATACTGAATCGGCAATTGTGAGATTACGTATTCACTCCCTGTAGGGCGATATAATTTTTGACCGTGTCCGAATTCCACGATCAGTGCTTTTTAATTTGGTCAACTGTGCTTGCCATGGGTCGGTGCGCTGTCCGCTCCCCCGAGGGCAAGGGCTGTGTTTGCCCGACAACGAATGCGAGCGAGGAAATGCCGAATGCGCGCGGAAGACGCCGTAGTGGGTGTAGTATAATAATAATAATAATGAGGAAAGATGGTGAAGGAGTTTCCCTAATCACACCTTTTCTTTTTTTTATTGCGGAAGGAAATAAAAAAGAAATAGCATGATATGTCGAGGAGGTTCCTGCTCTTGTTTTAGTATTCTGATATAATTAACATCAATTGCACTACATGAGAAAAGAAATATCAAACAAGGTGACAAAATAGCATTAAATTACAAAAGTAATGTTGAAACTAAATTTAGTACAATTAGAGATAATAATTAATAAAAGAAATTAATATATTATTTTATGATAACCCTTCAGAATACCAAGTCATACAAGAGTTTTTTGTCGTACATTAGGTAAAATGATACACGTTAACTTAAAATAGCTTTTACATACAATTTTATGTGTACAATAAACAAACAACACATTACTAATGTAATCAAATCTTACTACAATTGTCAAATTTATTGTACCATTTTAAATAATTGGTTGCAGTTATGCTTAGGGCAAAGTAGCACAATCTCACGCATCTCGCTTTTCTTATAAGTCATGCTGTGCCAAATTTCATGTCTGGGTTTTTCATGCTGTAGGCATTCCTCTATTCTATGCTTTGCGGTGTCTTCTGTTATGCAGGTACTACATAGATTAGTCCTTGATTCTCCTATTTTATTGAGGTAGTGTTTAAAGTTTCTGTGGCCTCATGGGAGTTGTGTCAATTTATTAGCTCGGCATCGGCAAAAGCTATCAAGCTACATCCCATGGGGAATTCTTTCCACATTAACGGGCCCAAAACAGAACCTTGTGGGCCCCTGGTGAGGATTTTCTTTGTTGTAATGGTTTGTATTTAGGATACGACTTGTCTGTTTGTAAAGGAATTTGAAAAGAATCTAATTAAGTTCGACGGAAATTTTAGTGTTATAAGTTCTTGAAGGACAGAAGGCCACCAAACAGAGTCAAATGCACCTTTTATGTCAATGAAAACCACTCATGTAGATTTACTGTGATTATTTAAACTATTTAAGAGGGCTTTGATTGCATCTGATTTATTTCTGTTTTTTTCTGAAGCCATATTGATTAGGATGGTATAGCGAGTCCTTGCGGATTATTTGTATTTTCTCTTTAATTAATCTTTCAAATATTTTCCCTAGGTCAGGGGTGTGATAGGACTAAAAGAGCCGGGATCTGCATGGTCTTTTTCATTTGATTTTAAAATTCTATGTAGGGTTCCTGATTTCCAAGTGTCGGGGAAGTATGGTAGCAGCAGACAGTCGTTGTAAATATTTGCTAGAAAATTTATGGTCATTACAAGTTTGTTGATAACAAGGCCATGGATTTGGTCATGTCCAAGTGCTTTTTTCGGTTTGATTTGCAACTTCTTCTTCCGTGAATGGATCAAGTTTTTCAGACTCGGGGATTATTTTAGATTCCTTCCTGATTTTTATCTTTCGTTATACCTTTCTGATATTCGTAGCGAAGTTTATTGACCTTCGCTTTCAAACGTTCCAGCCTCACGGTCCACCAGGGTTTTTGGTTTTCTGTTTTAGTGTATTTTGGTGACGAAGGTGGGAGCCGAGAGTACTGATGCACTGGATGGTCATCTCTTTGAGATACTAGGGACTGTCAAATGAAAGCCGAACCCCGCCATAACACACACTCACACAGTCCACTCGAAAGTTGGCAACACTGTTGTTACGTATCGATACTTCCAACGCTTTGGTAGTAGAACTGCAGATTGACCACTCGCAGACGAACGCTGAGTTGTTCGGCTATGATCTTGTTGGTGCGCGGTTTTCGTTTGACTGCCCCTCTTAAATGGCTAGCTAATAATTATTAGTTTGCTCTTTGTCCTGAATGACATTTAGACGCGCCCATGGTCACGAGGAGGCCGATCTAAGTCGTGTCCTTGGGACCCGCAGCGAGATATTTATTTCCGTGGAAATCATGGACCACACATCATCACAAAAGCGCCCTGCCTTTCCGTACAGGGGCGAAATGTGACCTTCCGGAGGCACTTGGCATCGTCACAGCCGTTCCAGGGCTTCCTCCCCTCCCCCACCCCCTCCCGTTGCTCACTCCACTCCGGGGACGTGCATCGGCTAGATCCGATGTACGTATGCACTCACATCGAACGCCAATCCCTCCAATTCCTGCGAAACGAGTTCCTTCATCACCCGAGGCGATTGCGACGATTCCTGCGGCACAAGTGCTCACGCGGAGATCTTCGCGCATGCGCTAAATAGAACTTACTGTTAATAAAATAAAATGAAAACTCCTAGAACAGTGATAAGTTAGCAACACTCTCGTCCCGCAATTAAAAGAAAATGTGTTGTGATGGTTTGTGGGAAGAGAAATTCCACGACAGCGACCAACCACAACTTCTGAAGCAGAACACCCTTCTGCAGTAGTTTGCAGGAATGCCACTTCCTCGCCAGTGACCAACTGCAGACACGAACACTCAAACCCTATTGGGATCATTGACAGGATTAACGTGACTCCGTTGAGGGTACCTGGGTTTATGAACAGACATGCACCATTCTGTGACTGTTTACGGGAACAAATTCCGCACGAAGGGCAAACACAGTGCTGACACACTCACCAGCACTCAGGAAAACATCCCTCGCACATTCAATAAGGGGGGCCTAGCTACTGGGAGAATAATACTCAAATTGAGCAAAAAACAGGGAATGACGAGAGTGTGCTTCGGATACGCGTATTTCGGCTCCTAATTCCGGTAGCCTTCCTCAGCGAACTGATGACAAATGGCCACTTGCAACAAAAGGTTGCAAGTTAATTAGGAAATGGACAAACTTTCAATATATACCCTAAGCCTAAGAAAGGGGGCGAGTAATGGCAAATATTGGAGGAACCAATTACAGAAAAGGGGGAAAGCACGGGAAAAATGAGGTGAATTTAAGACAGGAAATTAAAGTGGGCAAAATTAAAATTTTATAAGTAAAAGCTCAATTACAGGAACAAATGACGGTAAAGGGGGGTTATTGCAGTGGGTGGGTGAGGGGGAAATGAAAGGGAGTGAGGTTATTTAAGAGGGGAACGTTAAAAAAAATGGCAGTTAGAGAATTTGAAAACTTGTATCAAAATAGAGAAAAGTAATGAGTAAGGAATCGATCCATTGTCACTATTAATTGTGTTAGTTTTAAATTTGTGGATAAATTCAAGGAACACATCGCCCATTTTAAATATAACAGACAGGAAAAATCCAGCATTGCTCAACACTTACATAACACAAGACATGAAACCTCAGAAAACAATCTTCATCTCATTAAACAAACAACTGGTTATTTACTTGATGTTTATGAAAGTCTCTTTATCCACAAATTTGCTTTTGGTCGTCTGTCAAGAACTCCAGGGTAAGTTTAGTGCAGATTTTTTGCATCGCCAAATTGTCAGTGATAATGGTGTGCAGTGTCTTCTTATCTATGCCAATATAATCTGCAATCATGCACACACTTAACCAACAGTCTGCATTCAGCAGTTCACGCACACATCTGGAAAAATTTGTTTTTGATACTTTTTTTGCAGACCTTGTATTATGTATTTATGCAATTATTCTCTATATTTTCACTAGAACTTTCTCACATTTCTACAGTGTCATGTAAAAATTCATCCTTTGATGACCAAGTCGATAAGAAATTTCCCAGTATCCACTTTCGTAGTGTTAGCAGCGGAGGTAATCTGTGGGACGTGCATGTCCAGGGGAACGCAAAGGGTGTGAGGGAGAGAAGAAAGGGTGCTGCTTTGAGAGCACACCACCACCACTTCCACATGACCATGGGCTGTCCTCTCCCAACTCCCCCAAAGATGAAACATGTGTGTGCGTGTGGTCTATGAGTACAAGTATATTTAGAAGGCCTTGCCCCTCATCTTTGGTTTCCTTCACCTTTAGGAGGCTCTTTGAGAATGTGTAAGTCAATATGCAAATGATATGTTGATCAAGTTTAAAGATGTGATATGGTAGTTGTAGTTTGGCATGCCCATGGTAATATATTTACTTAATGCCGAAAACTGTAATTTTGTTCTTCTGGCCCATTGCCTTTGGTCCACTTGAATTATGCAAATGATGATGATTTACTCACCCCATCAGTCAAAGCAACTCAAAATCTGGGTTAGCTTACATTTTTGACAATTGCTATTCAATAAATAGCATTCTTAACAGTTTTAACTGGCATTTGGCGAATTTTTTGTCAGCCTTTAGTTACTGCAACCATAATGCATTGCAATTCTAATAGTTTTCCAAAGATTCTCTGCTTTGAAATGCAGAACTTATTTTGCTTTTGGTGCCGAACATGAGATTCCCAAAAGATTTAAATGGGGGCAAAGGGTGTCTGTGTAGGAAAGGCCACAAATTGAAGGGATTAATGTCAAATTAAGAGATATTGTCTCTGGAAACTAGATGGAAGAATATGAGAACGCAAAGCACACCCAAATTTCAAGAAACTGTAATAGTAACTTTAACGGAGTCACCCGCTAGTGTGCATTATAATGCAACCATTTCAGAGAGTAAAAATCATTCGCCTTGACCGGGATTCGAACCCGGATCCCTCGATATCCGGCCGAGTGCTTTAACCACTTAAGCTACCGAGACGTCCTCTTACACTCTGAAATTTTGGGGGCTTTAAAGGAACAAGATGTTATGACGAAATACCGTACATACAATGTCACAGGCATTCGTAGTCGTGTAGCTTAAGTGGTTAAAGCACTCGGCCGGATATCGAGGGATCCGGGTTCGAATCCCGGTCAAGGCGAATGATTTTTACTCTCTGAAATGGTTGCATTATAACACACCCAAATGTTAATTAGGCTGCCATTATGGATTGTTTTCTTTTCATTTGTATCTCTCAGTAATGAGGAAAAGGTTTTTGTGAACAACTTAACCTCTCTATCAGTAAAAAGTAAATGTCAGAATGAGCTCAAAAGAGTTGAATGTAGCATCTGGCAGGTCACAATGATATGTGATGGGACCCATTTCTCTTAATGCATGGTGCAGTGGGACCAAATCCAGTTTGAAATTCCCACCATTTTATACTACATGTAGAGGTTGCAATTGGCACCCAAATAAACTTGACATATCTACTGAACAGTCATAACATAAAATTGGTCGCAATGCTAAGAACAAGTGTGGAGTGTATCCGAAGAGACACAGTTATTGTAAGTGAATGTGGTGGTTGCTCGTCAACAGAAATTTTTCTGTCTTGGTACCCAATATTGATGGTATATGATGTCATCACAATGTATAATGAGTCAGAAAAGTATAACAGTGGTTTTGCAACACTGATAAAGAAAACTAAGTCTAGAAGGAGCACATTGTCATTATGCCCAATGTCATCCAATGAAATCAGGAGCTCATTTTTGAGGGTCCAGGGAAATCGGTCCAAAAATTGTCTTTGGTTGTCGGTTTCAGTGAAAACACTGCATCGAATTGTCGAGGAGGACCTCTGCTAGTAGTCTAAGATGTCATTCTGCCACATTTCTGTAACAAAGGAGAAAATATCAACATAGAAGTTTATTTGCATATTCTGACAAATGTAGTGAAGCCACCATACATTTTCCAGCAGGACTGTGCGCCAGCCCATATGAGTCTTTGGTGCAAAATGGGTTATTGGATAACATCAATATGTTTTGGTCCAAAGAATCCTGGCCTCCCAACAGCCCAGATTTAAATCTGTTGGACTACTATGTGTGGAGCATGGTCAAAAGGGTCACCGACAAGTCCAGACATCCAAACGTTGCATTATTGAGAGCCATTATTGAAACGACATTTGCCAATATTGACTGTGGCATGTTAAAATGGGCCTGTGAATACTTTAGACTAAGAGTGATGCATTCAAGCAAGTGAATTGAATAAATTTGTTGGTTATGATCATACAAACAATTTAGTACAAATATTTTGTAAACATTTTCATTTTTGTAATAAAAAACATTTGGATAACTTGTTTAATTTGTTGGGATTTTTGCGCCACACCTTGTATACAAGTACATGTTATATATTGGACATAAGTTCACAATAAGCAGACACATTAGATTTTTATTGGCGATAAGGTGCATATTACAGTTTGAAGCAGCTGATGCAGAGCTACAATCTTGCTATTTAGAAAATATTTCAGATGAATTTAAGATGATGGGAATATAGAAAAATATTTATATAAATGCAGGAATAAAATTTAATGGGAAACAGCGCAGCATGCTGGGAGTACAGTGATGAAACATATCAGTAGTGGTTTTTGGAAAATAGCGATGGCTATATGGATATATGTTGGCTTCAAACATTTATTTAAATGCGGATAAAATATTTTGTTTATACAAATTTCAAGAAACTGTGGGAGATGCCGCAACAGTAACTTTTAATGGAGTCCTCCGCTAACATGCATTTCATTGCAACAATTTCAGACCGGGTTCAAATCTCGGTCAAGGCGAATGATTTTTATGCCCTGAAATTGTTGCAATGAATATTTTGTTTATATTGGTGTGTCTATAGTGCCCATCATTATATTCTTGGGAACATTATATTCTTGGGTTGCCGACAAGGTTAGACATAGAAAAGGAACATGACGTAGAAGAAGATAGCTTAGGTCCAGGCATACTCGACGATGAAATAGAAAGGGCATTAAAGGAGATGAAAGCAAATAAGGCTGTGGGGGTGGACAATATTCCTGTAGAAATGTTGAAATGGTTAGGGAAAGGTGGGAAGAAGGCCATATATGGACTGATTCGTAGTATCTATGAGGAAGGAATCTGGCCGGAAGATTTTGTGAGATCGGTGTTAGCTCCTATTCCAAAAAAGGCAAAGGCTTCGTCATGTGAGGATTACAGAACAATAAGTTTGATATCCCACGCAGCTAAAGTTATTCTCAGGATCATCAACAAAAGGATAGAGAGTAAGGCAAATGATAACTTAGGGGATGATCAGTTTGGGTTCAGGAAAGGAAGAGGTACGCGTGATGCCATTGCAGTAATGAGATCACTGGTCGAGAGGAATATAGAATACAATCAGGACATTTTTGCCTGTTTTGTAGATTTCGAAAAAGCGTTTGATAGAGTGAATTGGGAAAAATTCATGCGTGTATTGCAGAAAATAGGAATGGATTGGAGGGACAGGAGACTGATCCGCCGCCTGTACATGTCTCAGACTGCTCAGGTGCGAGTGGGGAACGGAGAGTCCGGATGGGCAGTGTTAGGAAGAGGTGTAAGGCAGGGTTGCCCATTGTCACCGGTACTGTTCAACGTATATGTAGAGGAAATGATTAAAGAGGCATGGGAAGAACTGGAGGTAGGAATGAAAGTCGGAGGGGAATTTGTAAAATCAGTTAGGTTTGCTGATGACCAAGCATTAGTTGCTCAGTCAGTCAAGGGGTTGCAAGCATTGTTGAGTGAATTGGAGGTTCAGTGCGATAAATATGGGATGAGAATCAATATTAATAAAACAAAGGTTATGCGATTTTCCAGAAAGAAAAAGGTTAAGCTAAATATTAAAATAGGCGGGGAAAGAATAGAGCAGGTAGAGCAGTTTACATATCTCGGAAGTGTTTTGGACCAATACGGTCAAAGTGGTAGGGACGTAAGGAGAAGAATTGCGCTAGGCAAGGAGGCTTTCTCAAGGAGGAGGGAGTTGATGACGGGGACGTTGAGTAGGGATGTTAAGACGACTGGTAAAAACTCTGATAGGGAGCGTAGCTATGTATGGCGCGGAAACGTGGTCGCTGAAGCAGGAGGATAGACGTAGATTGGAGGCTTTTGAAATGTGGGTGTGGAGAAGAATGGAGAAGGTGAAATGGACCAAAAGGAAAACAAATGAGGAAGTACTAGAAATGGTGGTGGAGGAGAGGGGTTTGTTGAGTGAAATCCTATGGAGGCATGAAAAATGGATGGAAGGCGTATTGAGCGGTAGTGGAATGTTGAAGAGGGTAATAGAGGGGAGAATGTTGGGCAAGCATGGTAAGGGTAGGAACAGGATAGGGATGTTGGATGGGATGGAGGGAGGAAAGAAGTACACCGAGATGAACAGGGACCTGATATAGATTACTTTGCTAGGTGGGGAGTCACAAAATGTTTATTTGATAGTTGTGTCCATCCAAAAACCTACCTTGACCGGTAGATTACCTAATAAAATAAATTGGTGTGTCAGTATATGAATGCCACTATTTATCGGGAGGGAGAACAATTTTCCTCAATGCTAGACCCACTAATTCTTCCCTTTTCTCTCCTGGCTGCTTTACAGAGGAGAAGCTGATTCTGAAGTCTGTGAGTGGGAGGCTGCGGTCGGGTGAGTTGACGGCCATCATGGGGCCCTCGGGGGCGGGCAAATCCACGCTGCTCAACATCCTGACTGGATACAGGTGAGCCTGGCAGCCACCAAAGGATGTGGCCATCCACTGAATGTGGGTCATACCCCCAATGCCACTCACACTTTGTAAGTCAGAATGGCTTCCTCAAAATGAAGGGGCACTTTCAGGTCACCTTATAATTGGGGATAATCCACCACATAATGAGTTCCATTCTTTATTTTTTATATTTGTTAGTTAAATGTTTCAGGTAGGTTTAAGATGGCCACGTAACTAAGCTCCTTTATATTTCTTGGTTTCACGTAACAGATCGCAAACTTAATTAAAATTGGCAATTTTCCACAAAATAAAATTTTAATATGACCAGTTTTGATGTAACTACATCAGCTTCTGGTCCACCACCTCCAGAAAATGATGTAGTTGCATTGAAACCGGTCGTATTAAAATTTTATTTTGTGGAAAATTGCCAATTTTAATTAATCATGATATTCCACCATATCACGCCTGAAACGTCTCTTTTTAGATCGCAAACTGATGCCTGAAACTAAATTCAACTTCTTAGTTTCCCAACTCAGTTCATTATTCAATTCTTTATGCTTCTTTTTACATAACTCTTTGTTTACATCCTTCCATTTCTTTCTCACATGTACAAGTATCTTTCCAATTATCTCATTTGTAATCCAAAGCCTTCTAGTAATTTAACCGTTTTACATTTTGATAGTTTTGTTTGTGGCTTTTGATGCTTGCATTTTTTTTATTGGTACCAAGCATTTTCCTTTCACATGACTTTCTCTACAGCTTACTAGATACTAATTCACTATCGTTCTGGTTGATACTTCTATATTCATTTTTGTAAACAATCTTCCCAGGTTTATCCTTCTGAATCTGACATTGCACTTCATTAGTACTAAATTATCATCTGAATCTGCAAATTAGGCACGCTGCTCCTAAATCAGTGCTTATCCATAAAATATTGTGGGATATCAGAAGCCGGGGCATTTCCATGTATACCTATACCTATTTTGGTGTTTATACCAAGTATTCACTATGGTAAAACACTGTCTTATGAAGAACCTGCTTTCTCCCCATTGTCATTCCCTTTTTTTTAACTTCAGTATCCTACCTCACTCCCATATCAGCACCAAGTCCCACACAACTGTCAAATATTTCTTCCTATGGGCACTCATCCTCTACCTGATTAACTTCTTCCTTCCTATAATTGCTTGATGGCATTTTTTTCTGACCAATGACCAAGTTCATTGCTTCTCCTGTTACTACTTGTAATAATATTCTATTACTCATTTGGCCATGATAACTATGTTCCTTCATACCTTTTTGTTCAATATTATTGCCATCCCTTGCTGGTCCTCTTCCCCTTTACTTTATATTATTTTGAAAATTTTGCTCCTATAATCTATTATCTCAATATCTATTCATCTCACTTCACTTAGCCCTTAACTAACTATGTTTCATCTCTCCCTCTACTGCTTTATGTTTTCATTTAAAACACAGCATATTATTTTACGTACCTTTGGATAAAATCCGTAATAATATGTTTATCAAAAAAATATTCTACAGATTTACATCTAAGAACATTTAAACTACCCGGCAAACACTTCTGCTTTCACTCATTACTATACTTTCTGCGAACAAATTCATTGCACTACAGTGCATTCTTCAAGGTCTGTACAAAAAAAAAGATGAGGCTGATCTTTCTATGAGTACACTTCTTCACAGGTCACAATCAGTGAGATGCCACCTCATATCCTCATCTGTGACAAGTAAAGCACTGCATTATCCCTGGCCCTATCTTGACTGCACAACAGTGATTCTTGTCTGAGCATTCTACACAAATTCTTGTTGGTGAGAATGAAGGTGTTAGAGAAGCAGCATGTGTGTGCATGAATTTTGTTTTAACCTCAGGAAAAGTTCAATTGAAACTTCAATTCGACAATGATTCAAGAGGCATTTGGCAAATAAATTTATGAGTCAGGCCAAGTGTTTTCATTAGTGCAACTGCTTCCAGGCTGGACAAACCTTGAACAAGGATAAACCAGAAAGTGGACGACCATTAAACTCAACAAACAACGCACACATCAATAGTGTGAGTGATTTAGTATGTGCAAGCCATAGATTAACTGTCAAGGAGATTGCCAATGAAGTTAAGTGTTTGATCATGCTTCACCATTTTGGCAGAACTTTAGGGCATTTAGCGAGTCACATCCAAATTTGGTCTGCGAGTGTTAACAGGTGAACAGAGGCACAGATGAACATCTTGGCATCAGCCATGAACTGCTCAGTCATTAAAATGACAAATGAAACTTGTGAAAAACAATCGTCATAGGCAATGAAACCTGAGTTTATGGTTATGATTTTTTAAAGCAAAACCTATTTTTACAGTGTAAGGGGCCATCTTCCCCATGACCCAAAAAAACTTTGGATGTCACAATCGAACGTGAAGGTGATGTTGACCATTTTCTTTGATTGGGAAGGGATTATTCATTGTGACTATGCCCCTTAAGGACAAATGGTGAATGGGCAGCACAAGATAAAAATTATGAGAAGGTTACGACATGCCATGTTGAGGAAGAGACCACAAAGGTGGAAAAACAAGTCTTGGTGCTTTCATCATGACAACACACCAGCCCACACATCATTGGTGGTTACAGAGTTTTTGGCCAAAAACAGCACAAAGGTTATCCCCCCGCTACCTTACTCTCTGGATCTTCCTCCAGCAGACTTATTCCTATTCCCTGAGTTGGAATCCACCTTGAAAGGATGCCGATTAGAAATTATTGAAGACATCAACGAAATTGTATTGCAGACTTAAAGGCTATCCCAAAAGAAGTGTTCCAGGTGGCGCTGGTAAGCTGTAAAACATGCTGGTAGCATATTATTTGCTGGCAGCCAAGGGCTGTTTTCAAGGCGATACGCATGATTGAAAGGTAGCTGATAAAATCAAATATCAATGGAAACAGTCTCATCATATTTTTTAACAGATGTTGAATTATAACAATAATAAATTTATTTGGCATTGACTGTGAGAACTGGGGTGTGGTGCATGATTACCTTTACTGCAGTGACCTCATGTTATTTGCATTTCCAGGACAACAGGCATGGGGGGCTCCATCACCATCAATGGCAAGGAACGCAACCTGAGTCATTTCCGAAAGCTCTCGGCTTACATAATGCAGGACAACCAATTGCATGCCAACCTGACAGTTGCCGAGGCAATGGGTGTGGCTGCTAGCCTCAAGTTGGCTCAGGACATCACCTCCGACAAGAAGGCAGTCATGGTGAGCTCTCCTTCCACTTGCCCCTGGCTCTCATTCATTGGAACTCTCTATCCCCCTCCTTCACTGCCACTGCATGCCATGATTTCCCTGGCAATCACTCTAGCCCTTATGCTCTTGATTCTCTGAACTCTTTATTGGTTTACATGCCAACAAAATTCCTTATCACACTAAGTTTCAAAGGAGATGAAAGTCAACTTTGACACAGGCATCCTCAGCATGCTTTGCCATTTCTGTTCTATCATTGTTGGCATTTAATTGTGAGTGGTTCGAGTCTTTGAAGTCTCTGTCCTTCCTACTTTCATATATTGACCTAAGGAAAACATGTGTGGCTGACTCGATCAAGAATTAGAGGTCATAGATCGTCTTCTCTCGTCCACCTTCCCTCCCGCCTACTCCATGCAATCTGCTGCTCGAATTCTCTTGCATGTGGTGAAGTTTCAATGAAAGGACTTGGGAGCTATATTTTGACTTACTGGAAGTATGTGCAGTGCCACAAGTATCCATTCTTTCTAACTAAAGACAAGGAATAAAAGTATATAATGCACTGTCAATTGATTAAACAACAATACCAACTGTCATTAATGTGACTACATCAAATAGGTTTTAAAGCAGGGACATACAATAAATAGTGAGTCATTTCAGCAATGCAACAATTATTTACTGTAAAATGAAATTCAGTAAAATGGTGATAAGAATACTCAAATCCTATGAAAACTTAAATTCCCCAGTATGCTTACAAGATTTATGTAATCTTCAATTGTAAAGTGACCCATGAGCTTTTTGACAAAGTGCATTTCAAAGTAAATTTTCTGTAATGTGAATCCATTGTAATACAAGGATACACATAACTAATGATTGATATGTGGTATTAAAGGCATGTTCGTGTGGATAGCCAAAAATGCGTAATAAAGGTGGGTCAAAGTGATGCTGTGTATAAAAAGAACTAAATATACTTGCCCCGGTTTAAAGGAGCACTACCTACCGAGAGGGTTGATTTCTTGAACCAAAAACAGATAGTTGCAGAAATACAGTGCTGGAGCCTTGCTTAACCAATGACTTTTCCCATAACGAGTGCCAAGGAGAGGGAGATTCCTGGAAAGATTGCGCACCTGCTACTTCAGTTTGTCTCTAGAACAACTTCCACGAGCATAGTGCAGCGAGTGATCACAAGCCTGAACACTTATTTTTCCAAACTTGTCTTCTGGCTTATTATTAGTGATTCTTTGTTGCACAGGTTAATTATATTTTAAGCAAAGTTTTAAGGGCAAAACCACAAAAGAATAAAAATAACAAAAGAAATGAAATGTTACATCATTGAAAATGGAGAACAAGGTGTGAGTGTGGGTAGTGTCTTAGTAGTAGTGGGTAGTATGCGCATCAACAAAAAAAAGGACAAAATTAAGGAGATATGCTTCAAAGGTAGTGACAAGATTACCCTTGCAAAGGTTACATGTTCTCAATGATGTTGAAAGTTTGCTTCTCATATGGATAAAGGAAAAGCAATTGCAATGCAATGATATTATTAAGAATATCATTTGTGAGAAGGGGAAAGTGATTTTCACCAACCTTGTTAGACGATGTCAGGATCATCAATGACTTAAGTATTTCAGGGGAGTCATTTGTGGTTTGATAAGTTTTGAGAAGAACCATCATTCCTGACATTGTGAAGCAGCAAGCTCCAAGTCAAAGAAAACAGAGAACTTTATCAGTGAATTCAAGTAACTCGTAGATTCCGAGGGCTAACTTCCACAACATGTTTTTAATTGTGACAAGATGGATCTATTCTGGAAGAAGATACCAATGGGAACCTATATTTGTGTACATAACAGTAGGAGAGAATGCATTGCCCGGCCACAAGCCAATGAATGACTAATGGCTGTCTGTCACTGCCTTTTTGTGCAAATACAAGCATAACTTGGAAATTAAACTCCTCGTTTACCATCAAAAAGTCCCCTGCGTAGGACACATTGCCCTAATAAGGCAGTGGCAATGTGTGCCAGAAATTCATTCAAAACGAATTTTAAGTCGGCAAAAGCAAACATCTCTAGACAGCTTTCTAGTAAAATGGAATTAGGTACGTATCATAAATAATTAACTATATAGTTTAATTCTTCTTGCTTTTACAAATCGAGTTTGCATTCCTGGTCGCTTCATTCTGCAATAGAAGAAAAGATAAACATGATCCACGATCCTAAACAATGTCTATATCCTTTTTTTTAATGAACCTTATGCATTATTTATTTATTGTTGGTATGGAATGCATATTGTATGTTACATTAGTTCATATGCTAAAAGTTGTTTCACTAAATGAGTGTTTCACTTTACGAGAAAGATTGCAGAATGAAATAGGGTCATAATATGAGGTTCCACTGTATTTTAAATTAGATTATTTCTTAAGCAAGCCTTCGGTGCCATAGTACCTAGCTTAATAACCTGGCAACTGACTGTATTCAGTTACAATGTTATGAATTACGCACTAATCAAAATGAAATTCTACATTTGAGCCTTTTAAAACTTAATTACTTTAATGGAGAGCATTGTTTATTATTGCTTTACTCAAATATATATCTATCAATCAATCAAGTGTAGGGTGAAACCAGTGACCTGAAGTCCTTTACCGTTTAATTGACAGTGTCAGAAAGGAAGGCCCAGAAAAAGATCACAACAGTTAGGGTAGGGAATGTGAATGAATGGCAATGTTCGGACAATGATGAGGTCATGGAAGTTGGAGAACATCAAACGTGAGATAGAGAGAGGAAATGTTAACATTTGAGGGCTGTGTAATGGAAGAATGTTAAGTGTTACTGGAACAATAGTTGCAGAGTAATGTAGAGCAAATGGGAAGAGGCCCAACTTGGGAAAACCACAGTAGCATATAGGAAATGGGGGAAAGGTTTGTGAATTGGGAAGAGATTAATGATATCTCCTCAATGTATCTGCCTGAATCTGGTGAGGCTGTCCTCCCACAAGCATCCAACACTTGTGGCAATAGCATTTTTGAAGGTTGCATGGTGAAGAAGCATTGTGGGTGTGGATGGGGGCAACTTGACGTTAGCGGGGTGTGCTCGATGGAAAGGAGGAAATGGGGACTGCCCTCCCCCAACCCCTCCCCTCTTCATATGTCACTGAGTACTGTGGACTTTGGAGACATGACCCCTACCCATTGATCTATGATGAACTAATTCCTCCTTCCTTACTGCTGTCTCTCATCTCATTAATTGGTGGGGGTGACACATGTATTTCCATAGTAGGTGTCAGAGATGACTATTCAATTAAAAGTACAGTAAATTTCATTGGTTTCATTGTATTTCAAATTGCATAGCTTCAGGCATGCTGTAGTGTAATTCGAACATAATAATGAACAATTATTAGCACTTTTCCGGTAGGTATTCATTTATTACATGGCCGGTTTTGATGTACTGTATCATCTTCAAGATGACTGAGTGACAATTTGAGCAGACGATAAGATGTTCAAATTAATGATGTAGAATAACCATTCTTCCATGAAGGAGAAACAATTAAATCAGGTACAAATCAGGAGATTTTTCGACCCTTGGGCTTTCATCTTATTGGTTTCCCTTGAGCACTTTCATGATTTGCTGTGGGTCTTGGCTTTAAAAGGTGAGCCTTGAGGACTTTCCCCCCTTTCCACCTTCTACTCTGCGGCAGTCTTAGTTGGCTAGAAATGAGCCACTTGTTAATTAATTCCCATTTCACCCTCATCCCCCTCACCTTCCCTTTCAAGTTCCTCTCAAGCACCCACAGGCAAATGTTTACTTACCAATATTTCTTGAGCTAATCAGTGAACATGAACATGGTAAAAATAGCAGAGTGTGCACCTTAACCCTTTGCACTCGGGTGCCTTTTTCCTCGATTTCCTTAGTCAACTCGGGATTAAATTTTTAAATACCCCAAATTTACTAAGCGTGGTGCTAGAATGAAAAACTGGAGTTTCTTTCCATACAAACTAATTTAATTGGATCTTTTTACATAAAAATGATAAATTTATTGATAAACCATAATTAAAACTATAATTTTTCATGGTATGATATTTTTGGAAGCATTCACCAACATAAAGACCTGGGTTACCTTCACATGTCTCACAGATATATATCATCTCTCTTCTTCCACCTTTGATTTTTCGGTCAGAGCAAACCGCAAAGTCTTTTATGATTTTTGTTAAGGTGAGGTGTGATCTATATAGAGTTTCCCATCTAAACGTTGCTCTGTTTGTGGATGGTAATCTAACCCTGGAAGTTTGTGACACATCTCGGAATTCTCCAACGAGGTCGTGCAATAGTTTCGTAATAAATTTCACATGCGAGATCGGTTTTTCATTTTTTCTTTGTTGGAATTCTTTGTACAATATACATGAATTTATGCCCTCCTACTCAACATATTCTGTAGCTCATGGCATTGGAAAATGGAAAAAAAATAATTTTTAACTCTTATTTTTACTATATTCTATTCCATTTAATTGTTTATTTTTTCCCAGTCAACATTACATTAAGGGGGATCAAGTGGCACCAAAACACTAATACCCTACTCAGACTGTCTGAAAATATTAGATTTTGTGATTCTTAGCTCTTAAATGAATACTGTATACTACCCTGTCCAATAAATTAGTAAATTGAGGCCATAAAAACTGTATTTTGAAAAATTTAGTCTACATCAATTTTGTCCCGTACAAAGTGTTCTCGATTTGTTGCTATGCACTAATTCTATTTTCTTTTCCGCAGTTTAAATCACCCTTGGAAGTCCGTGGCAATTAGGCTTTTTAGTTCTCTCATTAAATTATAAGGGGGGAAACAACCTAGAGGCCGTAGAGCTCTTGATAATTCTTACTACATTATAGTTCTCTCATTGTTTTTTGCTTTATAATGTCCACATCTTCCCAGTGATGTTCCCTCATCACATTTTTGCATTTTGGGAATAGAAGAGAGTCACATGGGACGAGATCTGATGAATGTGGAGGATGATCAACTATGATGATTGAATTTTTTGCCAGAAACTGGCGAACAGTCAATGCTCAATGTGCAGGTGCATTGTCATGGTGAAGGATCCTTCCATCATATCCGGTTAAAATAGTGTGCACTGTTGATTTTCCTAAATTCAGTTCATCAGCTATCATTTGGATAGTTTTTCAATGATCGGTAAGGGCAAGGGACCTTACACGATCAATGTTGTCATCAACACAGGTGGTTGAAGGTCATCCTGGCCTTGCATCATCCATCGCGTCTTGTCAGCAATCTTTGAAATGCTTAATTCACATTAAAACAGATGCTCTCTTCAGAGCATTATCACCGTAAATAGCTGTCAACATTTCAGTAATTTCTTGATAACTTTTACCGCACTTTACCAAAAAAACTTGATGTTGATTCGTTGCTCCATTTTGCTAATTTCCATATTCGACAAACAGTAAAAACAAGGACAACAGAAACTAGCATAACTGCCACCATATGCACAGCTCGATGATCTGCCAAGCACAGGTGGCTGATTGGGTCTCTGGCAACTAGCACCGCTAGTGGGTGGGGCTATAGTCCGTGTCATGGCCAACAGATTGCACCAGTTTGCGTATTTATTGGTCAGACCACATATACTCAACCTTGTATCATTCCCTGCTATTTCTGAAAAGGGCCTTTAGTCTTTATTTTGCCCAAATAAAGATCTCTATCCATTCATTTCTGGCCTTCCCTCAAATCCAAATGAATACACATTGATTGTCTTGTGTCATTGTTCATTGTGAATTGGAATTGGAAGGGTGAATCACAGCAGTGAGAATTTGTATTGCATTCAATTGTAACTGCACAACTAAAATGTTATAAGCTTTGCCTACCCAAAGACTACACTTGTAATGTTATTTTATATTCTGGTCAAAGAGAGAATTCATCAAAAAAGGGACATGCACACAGCATAGTGAGGAGACTAATGAATGGACTCTTATATGAAGGTCGCATATTATTCACGGACAGTTTCTTCACAAGTGTTCCTCCAGCTGAAGAGTTATCTGAGAAAAACACAAACACATACTGTACCTGTGGGGTACAGTATGTGCTAACAGGAAATTTTTACCTGAGGCCGAAAAATCAAACAAAAAAGGGGTGACACACAAAATTCAGACTGAATAAAATTTTGAAATGGACAGACAAGAGGCCATTACTTATGTTGAAAACACACAATTGTCCTTTGGTTGTCATAAACTCAATCATTAGGAAACCAGTTACTGTTATACCTCTGGTGTGTATTCACCCCCTGCCATTCACCCTAGCAGTGGCTTGCAGGGTACTAAAATATCAAATTTTTTAAAAATTGGTTACAGTGCTGCCAAAAAAGGTGTTGGCTTGTCTGACCAGATGTCTTGATATTGATATTTGATAGTTTAGTGCCCTTCAAGCTAGCACTAGGGTATCTACATAGTATGCATCTTTGAGGAAGACAATAAAGTGATGTAAAAATTAGTAATTGAGCTAATTTGTGGCACCATATTGGTGAATGCTTGGTATATTCAGAAAAAAGTTAGGTAGTCTGAAAAATCTCAGGATTTTGTGATTTTGGGAGAGCATTATTTCCACTTTACTTGATCAACATATGATTATTGATACAGCACAAGCACCTAGGAAAAAGCAGCATTATCTGAAGAAATATGTAGATGTGACCGGGGTTAAGATGTAAAAAGTGTGATTATACAATTAACAAAATAGACGGAAGACAAGTAGTGGTGAAAAAATCTAAAATGGTACTGCCCTTATTGTGACATAAAAGCAGCATTATGCCAGAAATGTTTTAATAAAATTCATTTTTAGTGCACTTATTTTTTTTTAACCAAAATAGTAGTCTTTATGTGATTTCCCTCTTTCATGATGCACTAAGAAAGAATCAAAGACTTAGCGTTTCCACAGGAAAGCTTCTTTCCTGTGGAAGCAAAAAGTCTGATTCTTTCTTCATGCGTTACAAATGGATTTCGTCGAAGTATCGGCCTCAACCATCTCTCAAATTCCTCTTTCATTACTGCCTCACATATAAACTACATAATTACTCTCGGAGAAGTGAATGTATCCCAATACAGAGCCATTTTCACTTCTTTGTTACGTAATATTGTAACTTTTAGGTGAAAATCCAAAATCTAACAAATGAACATGAAACAACCATTTATCTGGCGGGAGACACTTTATCATGCCTTACCATCCTACGGCTGCTTTCAAACATCCAATATGGAACTCATGGCATTGTGACACACTGGTAGGTCACACTATTAGGGAAGCAGATAGAAGTGTTATCCACCGATAGGTCACTTCGTAAGGATACTAGCGTGACTCACTGGTGAGTCATGCTGGTGTGAACATGTTAAGATAAGGTTACCATTGTAGGATGTTCACCCGTCTCCCCCTTTGACTCTCACTTGGATGAAAGAAAATGAAGTTATGTTCTCTATGCATGTTATATTTTATGTTATATCCTTCTATGTCATTTGTTCCCCCGACCAGGCAATTCTGTATCAGAACAGAACTAGAATCACAGGTACCCCATATGTCACATATGGAGCCTTTGCTAATCATTAGCATTGCAAATCCTATGTGGGTTTGGTGTTTACGCAGACAGAATTGGTAGGGAGGGAGAAGAGGCTCTGAGCACATGAAGGCTGAATTCCATCTCTCTTTCTCATTCAATGCCTCCAAAGATTCAAGAAATCTTGGAAACCCTTGGTCTTCAAGAGCATCGTGGTACAATGACAGGAAGCCTATCTGGAGGCCAGAAGAAGCGCCTCTCTATTGCCCTGGAACTTGTGAGCAACCCACCAATCATGTTCTTTGATGAGCCCACCAGGTATGTATGCTAGTGTTAGTAGTATGCTAATCTCAGTGTGTGTGACTAGAGCTCACAAGCCCTGAAAAATCACTTGCTTACTGAAGTTCTCGTTACTACCAATTTGAGTTCAGTAATCACTTATGAATCTGTTCCTATAACTTACAGTTTAGTTGAGTTATCCCTGTGGGTGTTATTCATCATAGGTCTAATGGTATTGACCTGGAAACTATTAATAATGATTTATCATACATTTCATGACTTAACATTTTTTTTTATCATAACCTGCATTATGATGTTGTAATGTGTTTGAAAGTTTTAGCTGCAGATTTTGGTGGCTGCATTAGTTTGATACTATGAACATGATTTGTCTTTGGCTAGAGTTTATGCATAACATCCGGAATCTAATCTGTCATTGCAAAACCTTTAACATAAATAAATCTTTTTTTATTTGGTGTCTAACTTTGTAAATGCACATTTAAATACAGCTTATGCCACACCAGGTGTTATGTCATAACTGTAACTGTATATCTGGTGCAAAATTAAATGACACAGTTTCGGGCTTAGCATGGTGAAAATTCTTCATGATGAAAGAAGACACTTTGCTTTTCAACATAGAATTTTTTTTATTCCGACGTAGGTTTTTACATCATATCATCATCAACCAATGATGTTATGATGTTACGCTATTACGAAACCTGGGTCGTAATAATTAAAAAAATTGGTGAGGGTAAAAGAAAGAGAAGAAACTTTGCACTTCCACACACTTTTAATACAACACGACCATGGTTTCGATGCTGTGCGTCATCATCAGGTACAATTCAACAAAATTTTTCAACTTATATAGCCAGGAGCCAGGTCGGGAAAGTTAGGGTGAGGGGTGGTACTGTAGCAATCATTGGTGGGTGAAGGGAAGGTGAGGGTGAACTATTGGATGCAGACGGCACAAAGGGGGGTGTTTGTTTGCAATGGTTGACCCTCATTAATGGAAATTCACCTCTCCCTAACTTCCCCTACCTGGCTCCTGGCTATATAAGTTGAAAAATTTTGTTGAATTGTACCTGATGATGATGCGCAGCATCGAAACCATGGTCGTATCAAATTAAAAGTGTGTGGAAGCGCAAAGTATTTTCTCTTTCTTTTACCCTCACCATGAAGGAATTCCACAAAGTTAAGCCTGAAACTATTAGCTTCATTAAAAAAATTCTATGTTGAAAAGCAAAGTGTCTTTTTTCATCATCTGCTGCAAAATTATTTGTTCTTGGCTAGAATAATGAGAATTAAATGAAGACCAAAAAGTTTCATTCATTTGCATATAATATGTAGAACTTTTTAGCAATTTAGAAATGTGAATGTTTAATTAAAATTGACAATTTTCCACAAAATAAAATTTTTATTAATACGACCAGTTTCGATGTAACTACATCATCTGGTAACAGTCATTTCTCATTGTCTACTATATATGCTGAAAAGCAAGTAAAGGGAGGGTAGTGGAAAATGGGGGAAAGTGGGAGGGGAGGTGGAAAGCCACGTGGGTGACATATGGGAGGGGGAGGAGAAAAGGTGCGGGGCGGAGAAAGGTGTGGGGAAGACAAAACAGTCGGAGAAAACCTCTTGTATGAATGGAGGGGGTGTCTCATTAAGGGTGATCCCTCGGTGCAGCGCCATGCTCCTAAGGCAGTGGAGAAAGGGGATGAGATCGGGGTTTACCCCGGTCGTTGACCGGGTGCCAGGTATCCATGCACAAAGAAGTGTGTGAAAAGGAGTTAAGATTTGGGATCACTGTCTATTTGGTTCCAAGGGGGATGGGGGGAGAGCCCTAGGGAGGGTTTAGGGAGGGGTGGAGTAGGGATTTCCCTTGCAAATGTCGGCAAGAGGGTGGGGGGAGGGGTGGGAGTTGTCCCGCAGCGTGGGCCTTCCCACATATATAGTAGACAATGAGAAATGACTGTTACCAGATGATGATGTAGTTACATCGAAACCGGTCGTATTAATAAAAATTTTATTTTGTGGAAAATTGCCAATTTTAATTAATCATGATATTCCACCATATCACGCCTGAAAAATATCTTCTTATATATGAAGTCCTTGCATTTCAATCTCTTGGGATCCTTACATTACTAGCTGGGTTTGAATTGGGTTAGAATTTGATGATATGATGAGTTAAAATAATATATAATGTAACACTGAATTCAAATTAAGATTACTCCTCCGATGAATTTCTAGTGTTAGATGGACGTTTTATCAGAATTTAAAAGCTAGGTACTGATGTCACTTTCCTAAAATGAATTCTATAAAACCCAAAGTGTGTTAGAAATTAAAAACTCAAATTACATGTCAAAAAAATTATTAAAACATCAATGAAAATGCAGATTTGCAACCACAGTTGAAAAAATTAAATTATATTCGGATTTTCTACATGCCATCATTGTAATATGAAGATATGAAGTAATAGGCTGCTGAGATGTATTGGAAAAAGAGGAAATAATATTGAAAAAGCCACATCTTTATTTAGCATTAATCCAAAAACCACTTTTTTTACCTTTACATAGGGCTATAAAAAATCCTATATATATGCTCATGAAGTCACCTGAGAAAAATATACCAGAGAACCTTTTTAAAACATTCCAGCAACAAATGCAAGCAATCGATTTTTCTACCCATGGAATAGAGTTACTCCTTAAAAAAATCGACCCCAACAAATCTCCGGGACATGATGAGATACAGGCGCGCATGTATGAAGGACTGTCATCTGAAATTGCCCCTTATCTTGATATAATATTAAAGAAATCATTAGCAGAAGAAAGCGTGCCAAACGGCTGGAAGGTAGCTTGTGTAACACCCATACTTTAAAACGGAGACAGGGAGGACCCCAGTAATTATAGGCCAATATCGCTCACCTCCATCTCCTGTAAGATTCTTGAACATATCATTGTTAGTTCCATAATGAGGTACCTTGATAGCCAAGATTTATTGATTAATAACCAGCACGGCCTCCGTAAGGGTAGATCCTGCGAAACTCAACTCGCACTATTTGTACATGATATATTGAACTCCAGTGAAAGTAATATTCCAGTTGATGCGATATTCCTAGATTTTAAGAAAGCTTTCGATAAAGTCCCTCATTACAAATTACTCGCAAAATTGGAAATATATGGAATACACGAGAGTATTATTAACTGGATTAAACAATTCTTAAGTGATCGTGTCCAAACAGTCGTCCTGGATGGTGTATCATCCGATACTGTCTAGGTCACGTCGGGTGTACCACAAGGAAGTGTCATAGGCCCCCTCCTATTCCTTATTTACAAAAATGTCCTCAGTACCGTAGTTAATAGCAAGCTCCGTCTTTTCGCCGATGATGCAGTAATTCATGGGGACATTCAAAGTTACAAAGACAGAGTCGTGTTAGCCATCGACCTAGATGCAATTCAAAATTGGTGCGACACATGGCAATTGGAATTAAATTTTTTTAAATGCAAAGGGATACATTTTTGGGAAAAGAGTAATTCCCTCCTTTATGGTTACAAAGTGAAACAAACCGAAATCGCGAGGGTAGATTCCTTTAAATACTTGGGTGTAACAAGTACTCACGATCTCTCCTGGGGAAATACGTATGAGAAATACATGGTCATAGTAATAAAAAATTGAGATTTGTGAAAAGAGTGCTAGGTAAATACGACGAAAAAGTGAAGGAACGATATTTCCTTGCCTTGTTCAGGCCTCACCTAGAGTATGCTGCCAGTATATAAGTACTATAATATACCATTAGTATTAACGTACAGGTTAGGGACTGCGCGTGGATATATATATATATATTTGTTACAGGTTCCCCCCACCTATTTGAAAAACCCCAACCCCCTTCCCCAACTCCCTTACTCTTTCCTCCTCGTACTACACCTCCTGCCACATACCTTTTTTGGTGGCTCACAGGGTATTTATGTAGACGTAGATGAAGTCCTGTCTTGTTGCATTGCCCGGGCTTGTTTTCATGCTACCATTGTTTGGGACGAGTAATTGCAGAGATTTCCATTGCCGTCTTCAATGGTGTTTTTAATTTGACACCATCACTTAAACGGTGAAGGCAGATGCCTTTTCACTTACAGAGGAACAGACCCCAGATGCTGCATGGACCAACTGGCATGGGTGGCCCTACCAGGAGCAATCATCATTAACCTTACTAGTACATCCCTTAGGGGTCAGGGGAGCATGCAAACCCTTCCACCACAATAAGGCTCTATACAAGTCCATGGGGAGGGAAACAGTGATGGGAGCTCTCAAATCCTGTCGCGTTTGAAATTTCCTGAGTAATTAAAGTGTCAGTATTTGATCATTAGTTGAGCAATGAGTTTCTTTACAGAACATGTTGTGAAGTGAATAAGTAATATGAACCCATCACGAAGTGAGAGCCCACTATAGTTGATTCCTGGTAACTTAAATGGTAGAATTGACTCTATACCATTGTTTATTGTTGCCTATTTGCCATCCCCGGTGGTGGCGGGTTAAAGTCCTAGTCTACCAATCCAGAGGTCATGAGTTCAATTCCCGTCTAAATGGGTTTTTTCTCCATCTGGGGCTTAGGTGTTTGTAATTGTTGATTGTATAATTATTTATGAAAGTCTGATGTTAAGGCTGAAGGGCTGTTTTCGGATTAATGTGAAGAAATAAGCAGAGTCAATTGTGTGGATGTGAATCTTGAGTAGTAGCCATGGCTATGATGGCAAAAGAATAATCCTCTATCCAATAAAACAGTTTCTGGTGTAACTTGGTGGAACATCTTCATATTGACATAAAGATTAAACAACTTGGCTTTTCCACTTAAAATTTTTATTCTCACGATCTAGGTTTCGTTATCGTGTAACATCATTAGGTAAAAATGCAAGTCAAGCACAGTATATATACATATCTCTGGGCAGAGGGGAAGAGGAGGGAGGAAAGAAAGGATTGGTTGAGGTAGGAAGAGGGGGGCTAAAAAGTCTCTGGTTTGAGGCGGAGAAGGAGGATTGGTAATATTGACAAATTAGCAGGCTGGTAGGAGGGGGATCAATACAATGTTGCAAAAAGTCCGCCTGATGTCGGATTAGTTGGCAGAGGATTAGGGGAATGATTATTGTGAACGGTGAGAACGGCACTTGGTAACTAGTCAGGTGACTCAGTAGTGGGCTGGGAGGAGTCGCTACATTGTTGAAAAAGTTTTTCTTGGTTTCAGGTGAGTTGGCAGGGAGTGAGGGAAAAAACAATAACGGGGAATGTGAAGGGTAAAGAAAATCATTGGTCAAAACATCTTCCCAGTAATTCATGTGTTGAAGGATATCTAATTGCTCCAGCGCATCAAGACGGTGGCCTTTCTTCTCAATCCACTTAGCATTCCAGCAGTGCCAAATGCCAGTGTCGCGAGGACATCCCAATTGATCGCTTTTGCAGTGTAAATATTGGAAAATATTTGTGTGGGTGCAAATTCTTCCTTTCCAGTCTCTTTGGATGACATGGAAGTCTGGCTTTGTGTGATCCCTTCTTTCTTTGACCTCTTTTGCATGTGGCTTCCAAGTGGATGGACCAAGTTTGAATGTGTGTTTGTTGTTATCATACTTGCAGTGGACTGGATAGTTCATCTTGCTTCCAGTGCATCTCACTCCTCAAGTATCTGGCACTTGGTGGCCGCACCATCATATGCACCATTCACCAGCCTAGTGCTCGCCTTTTTGAGAAGTTTGACCACCTGTACACTCTGGCCGAGGGTCAGTGTGTGTACCAGGGATCAACAACGCAACTTGTACCATTTCTTGCCTCACTGGACCTTGTTTGCCCCAGCTACCACAACCCTGCATCCTTCAGTAAGTAGTCCATTTTGTAATATAAGGTCCTTTTGAAATTTTCTTTTTTTTTAACCGTTTGGTACCTCTTGTCACAAAAAATCAAGTAAAGCTCTGTAAACATTGTTTCCCATGTTCTTTGCATAAGTTAACTACCTTGAAATTTTTTGCAAAGGCTCACATTTTCCAATATTGCCCATGATTCCTCGTTCGTTGCAGAAGGAAACAAGTGTGTTCATATCTATTTGTTAGAATATATTAGCACTGTATTCTAGGATACTGTACTCTAGGATAAAACACAACCATCAATAGATTGCATAGGAAGATATCCAAGTGTAGGATCCTGGCCTGGGCTGTTCTGTGGGCCTGTTCCTAACATGCTCTGCTTAAATCTTCCTCACTGTGCATGCCTTTCCCTTCAGAAATTCTTTTGTGGCCTCCCTGGAATGCAGTGAATAGTTAATTTATTAGCTGGCTTTCACGCAGTATTTTCTTGTTTGTCAATTAAGTTGAATGGTTATTTCAGTAATCGAGGTGTCCTGTGGAGAATACGGTGACCACGTGAAAAAGCTTGTCGAAGCGATTGCCAATGGTAAGAATGACATCCATAATGGTATCAAGTTCCCAGAGGTGAAGCAAGTGGGTGGCGATGGGCCGAGCAAGGTGAAACAAGCAAATGGCACCAGCCACGTGGAGCGCATGCAGTCAGTCAACCTGTATGAGGAGCACAGGGACATGAAAGAAGACAAATTCTCAAAAGGGGAGCAGGCAGAGAAGAACCTGGCCCTCTTCAACCTCTCCTTGGCCACCAATGACCTATTGAAAGCTCCTTGTAAGTGATTGCCAAATGTGTACTCCCCTTTCATGGCATCCTCCTGAAGTGCATGTGTCGTTGTCATTAACCTAATTCAAATTAAGTTCCACTTGAGAAATTGTGTGCTGCAAATCTACTCTTGATTTCCTCACAAGTGACATGTCACGTAGCCCAGTAATATGGTCAGGTAGGACAGGGTTGTTGACAAGTAACGTAAGGAACAGTAATGCAGCAGATGATCATCGATGGTTCATGGTCGTTGCAGGTGAGTTACTAACAGAACTGAAAATGATGTGTGTATCCATGTATCCTGAAATTCCTTATATTATTAGCTTATTTTCAGAGAGGTAAAATCTATGGAAATCTTCCTTGTAACATTCCATGAAATATTAATTTAATCCAACTGTCATGGTGTTAACCCTCAAAACAAGAGATGAACAAAGTTACCCGAGCAGTGGTATTGGTCCCAATGTTTGCCAGAATTTTCATAAATAAATATTCTTCAGTTGATTGTACATTTCTCTGTGGAATTGGAATTCATAGGAATGACTGGAAAATCTTCAATCTCTCTGAATGTAATTTTTTTAAATTTTATTCTTTTTATTCTATTATCTAAGTGCTCCTGTATATATCAATTTCTCTAATGTTAGTTGAGGTAAAAATTTTGAATTTGCACCTTCCTTGTAGTGTTGACAGCATGTCATCAACATAATCTCACGGCTCATAGAGGAACACTTTTAATCTCCGTGGGCTGTTCAATAAGTCCTTAAGAAAAAATAGGAAAACATTATTTTGAGTTTATTTTATTTCTATTTTTCAACAAAATCTCCCTTGAGCTTGGTACAGTTTCCCCAGCTTTTTAAGTCACTCAAAAGTAGGATTCCGTAAGGTTCTCCTATGTAGGCATCTGTGTTGAAGATGACGACCTCGTTTGGCATGAATCATTTTCCACCTTAAGCCAGCCATTTTTTCAAGTTTTGAGGTAAAAAAAGTCACTGAGGGCCAAATATAGTGAATGCAGTGGATGCTGTAATTATTCAAATTTTAATTCAATAATTTTTGCCACTCCATAGATTTTGCATTTTCTCTGGCAAAATCTATGGTGCGCACCCATTCATTGTCTTGATGGAAGAGAATTTGTTTTCTTTGCCAAATGAGAATTCTTTTTTAAATTAGCTCAACCGGTGCAATGGCAACAAGTAATACTCTGGATTTATTGGTTGCTCTTTTGGCGAGTTATCAGTGTTGATGATTCCATGTGCATCCCAAAAAACAATGGCCATTGGTCGATTTCACTGTTTGCACCTTCTTTTGGAGCTGGGTCACCTTCAGACACCCACTGTTTTCAACTCTTCACTTATCTCGCCAGTGCATCAATGTTTCGTCCACATTTATGTGGAAACACATCAAGGATTGCAATGGAAAAGCACCAAACCAGTCTCTGAATAGACCAGACAGTTGCATTTATTCTCTTCTAAGAGCAAACGCAGCATTCATCTCGTGGAGATTTTTTTCACAGCCCAATTTCTCATGCAAAATTGAAAACACTGTACTTTGTGATTTGCATGTGGCATCAACAATTTCAGGAACTTTGATTTATCGATCACTCCAAACCTTGTCTTGGATATTGTCTTAATCATTTCAAAGGAAGTTGCTTCCACTGGGCAGTGCAAATGTTGTTCAACATTGGTGGATGTATGGCACTATTTACTCATCACTCATTCACTCAAATGTAAGCAGTTGCAAACACAAGAGCAGATGTGCCATGAACTTCATCCAACTCGGCTTTGATCTCTTCCGGTGCTAAGTCTTATAAATTGTGGTGTTGAATCACAGCATCAAACTCAATTTTCATCCAACTCAGCTTTGATCTCTTCCGGTGCTAAGTCTTATAAATTGCAGTGTTGAATCACAGCATCAAACTCAATTTTTTCCTTTGCCTGAATAAACAAAACTTTATTGCTTTAATCAACTATGAAAATGAAACCACATGATGGATATAGCTGAAACTTTAACAGCAGTCTAGCAAGAGATAAGGCTTACTGAAAGGAAACCTTTTCCAATACTACAAGCACCATCTCTTGGATTCTCTAAGGAGTTATTGAATGACCCATATACATCACTGAGTGAAAAATTGACTGTCCACTGTTACCAGAAGGAAAGAACCTTTGCATATTTTTCTATTGAGTTTCAAAGGAGAGTAAAAGAAGGCTAATTACAGCCTTCATCCATACTCGAGTTTAAATTTTGTTTGTAAAAGTCATTGTTTCACTCACTATTTTATCATCAGATATCAGCTGAAACATTTGCAGTGTGGAGGGATTTCTACCTGGGGCCAGTGCTGTCTTGAGACTTGACAGCTGTCACTGCATTGGGCATTGAGATGTTTTGCAGTTCCTTTTTGGCTTCTTTAATTCTTGGGATAGGCATTTTTAATTATAAAATAGTTTGTCAAGGTCATCAACTGCTTTACAATCTACTTAGCTAATAAAGCGTATGAATAATGCTCATGTATTACTTTACCTTTCATGGATTTTGAATTATGGAAAAGAAATTACATTTATGGTGATGGCCGTCTTCAAGCCCCTGAATTTCAGAAACAAAGTGTAAAAAAGTTTTTTTGGCATGGAAACTCATTATTACTTTGCAAGAACCTTCTCTATGATGAGTGTGAGGAAAGGGTATATTAAAGTAGTGTGTCTTGGGGAATAGATGCACTTGTAAGTTAGTGCTCATAGGGCTCATTGACATGTGAAAGTGACGTTATGATTGGGGGTAAATGTAATGCTGTATCCCATTCAGTCTTCCAATTCATTTCGCTAATGTGCTCATTAAATTCATCGCTTACTGTCATCAATGCTGAGATTGATTTGTTTTTGTTTGCTTCATGGAACTCTTCACTCAGTCGTCATTTTCTCATCAGTAGTCTTCTCACTTTCCTCTCAGAAGGTGCTTACAATCAATTAATATTGGACTTAGTGAAGACTGGAGAGAAAAAAGGGGTTTATTTTGCACCAAAATGCCTCACCATTTTGTTTTTCCCATCATGTTTTGAAATCATCTGACATATATTTTTCTCCTCATTGGCATAGAGCATTTCAAGTGGACTGTCAAACCTCTCATACTTTTAGTTTCCATGCATATGTTTTGCCGAAATATCCAGCTGCAATGGAATTGCCGAGTGAATGAATATTGTGTGTGTGTCATGTTTGAAATTTTTTCCCTATGATGTGTTCTGTTGCAAGTAAGTATATTTAGTTGTGCCAAGGTTTGAAATTCTCAATTGAAATAATTAATTAAAAAAGAAATAGTCGGTGTTAAGGTCCTCTCCTAAAAATTGATGTGAGCACACTGATTTGGTTCTTTCCTTTGAAGCAGCATGCTCTCTTCAGGTCGCACATACCTTCAGGCACTGGTGCAAGGAAAGCAATTATGGCATATATGTTTTGGCTGCATACCCAGTAATTTTAATGAAATGCTAAAATTAAAGTGTGTGTGCAAATATTGCCACAAGTGCCTGCATAATGAGTGTTTGAAGTGCTTGTAGCCAAGACGTGATGGCCACAGCATGTTGTGCGAGGGCCTTCTCTGAGGCCTCTTGGACTGGATTTGCAGTGGCGGTGGCCGAGGGCTCCCTGGAGGTGATAGTGGAGCCAAAGGTGAGCAGTGGTGAGCAGTCGGGTGGAGTAGAGGTGCGGGAGGAGCCCCCCCCTGAGGATGAAGAGGAGCTGGACTCCCTGCTGGATGCAAGCACCATCGTCAGCTCCAAGCCATACCCCACGTCGAGCTTCACTCAATTCCGGATTGTGCTCCAGAGGACTCTGCTCTTCAGCCGTCGGGACTGGGTAATGAGTGAGCATGGTCACGCCATGCCTTGCACGGCACAAGTTGAGAGTGGAGGTTTGAAGGCACACCTTAGGATTATTATTTATCTCTTGAACGCTCTCTTCTCTTGACGGAACACTCAAGTCAAGATTCCTTTTGAATGAGTGCCACATTAATTCTTACATTACAATGCCTTCTGAATATGATGAATTTGCTTCAATTGGCAGGCTTACTTGTGAAGAAGTTTGTGGTATGCATTACCATCAATAATGCTACAATGACATCTATTCTTTTAAGTTAATTTACGTGATTTAATATGATTTTGTTGCAGTTTCTTTTCAAACCACTTTACAAAATAATTATGCATTATTTTGTTTACTTTTTAATCCTTGTATTTCTTTGACTTTGATTTATTTTACCTTAGGTAATTGATTAACTCCATGTTTGTACGTATATCACAAAAACTCGAAAGTCACAAGACACTTCTAATCTCTAAACCCTGTTTTTGTCTGCCAACAAGATGAGGACCAATAGCACTGACAGTAATCATAATGCTTGATGAAAGTTATCATATGTGAATGGTAAAATTTTAATTTCATGTAAAATTATTTGATGTCATCAGTGTCATAATAATTTATTTATTTATGGGAATAACCCTTTTACACAAAGAAAGGCAAAAAACATATATTGGTTCCACAATTATAAAAAGCATTTACAAATGTGTTCAAATTGCATAAGTTACAAACTCATTATTGAGAATTAAAATATAATTTAGAATTAAAGAAGAATTTTGATTTGCAATGCATGAGAGACATTTTCAGATGGTATACAGGTACGCAAACATACCTAGTTACGTTAATTATTGTAGACAAAATGTCAATATTAAATAATATTCAAATTAGAAAATGGAAACAGAATATTATAAATATAGTATTTGTAACCGGCCAGATGATGGTACAAAGTAATAAATGTTAGTACTATAACTAGACCTTACGACATTGACCCTACCAATGGACATTAGGAACAACTTATTGACATGTACAGATATCGACACAGTGATAATTAGCATTCTAAAATTCTTCAGGTATTTTTAATAAAATTTTTTTTTAAGGGATCCTGGTGAGATAGAAAGTAGGCCAATATAATCATAACTGTTGGCATCTCTCATAGTCTGGCTTATAGGCAAGTAGTAAGTGTTATGTTGTGCATGATATGTAATAATGAAGATTAAGAGGGGGAGGGTCAGAAGAATCATTCCTGGGTACCTTGTGAGATGTTAGAGTTAACATAGGAAATAACCCTATGGTAAGACACCCGTCCTTGGATTTTACATTAATTAAACAAGGAAAAAAGGCATGCAAGGTCCATGGGTGTACGTATATAGTACAATATAATATATTGAGTCTTAGTGTAATGATGACTAGGATAAGTATCATATACCACATACAAAATGGATCAGAGTACGAGCATAAGTTGGTTTTCAATTGAAGTCCCATGGAAACAACCAGAGAACCAGAAAGCACATATGCCTGGAAACTGATAGAGGAAAATTGTTTTGTTTTCCCGTTACATTTGATTTTTTAAATGCAGTTTTTACAATTTCCATGTTTATGCAGATGTTAGCATAAACACATCATAGAGCAATAGCTGTGCCTTTGGTATTATTTGTTATACCAAGAATCTCATCTTGCTACACAAATTACATAGATTAATTAGATTTTCATTGTGCTTGCTATGCCACTAGTATTATGTACATGAAGGTGGTGTGAAGTTCACCTGCACACGATTAATGTGCTTCTCTGTCACAGGTAGTGTTCACTCAAAGCCTAAGTATGTGGTAATTTGAATTAATGCCCTTGGTAATTGTCATCACTTATCATCTAGGGAATGTGCCACACTCTTTCATGATTCAATAGTAACTTTAAACTGACAAAATAACTCTTCTTTTGGTATAGGAATAGAGTGAACAACAAAAATGAATCTTTCATCCACTTCAGTTGTTCTTTCCCAGACCACTTGGCTTCATGATGATTGAATCTTTCTTTGGGTATTTGCGTTTCAAATTGGTGAGCACACCATGGCTTCCATGTGGTGCATAGACTCATTTGGCTGCTCTTTATGAGCGTGCAGTGGCTGCCTCTCTAGTGTGAGCAATCCATGGGACTGATTCGTTTGTTCTCTCTCCCACTGCATTCAGACCCTCATGTACCTGAGGCTTTTTGCCCACATCCTGGTTGGATTTCTAATTGGAGCACTCTACTATGACATTGGAAATGATGGTGCCAAAGTGCTGAGCAACCTTGGGTTCCTCTTCTTTAACATGCTGTTCCTCATGTACACTTCCATGACCATCACCATCCTCTCATGTGAGTAGTTGGTATGGGTTGCTGCATGTTCATAAAACATGGAATAAAATATTAATGTGGTATATCGCAGACCCATTGTTACATATGTACCACTTGTAAGCAATCACCTTACAAGTTAACAATTTATGCAAGTTGTGTCTGGAAACTAATGCAGTTATTTGTTTCCAGTGCTCCTATTGGTCCCAGCACGTTCAAAAAGGTGGTGTTAGGTGGGGGGGACTCTAAGCTGTTCAGTGCTTCCTAACTCAGTCCCTACCCAAGCTCTGGGAGCATCAGGGTTGCTATTTATATGAGCCTGATAGTGGGTATGCCATGACTCAAAATGAAGAGTCATTATTCAAACCATGCCATGTTATCAAGTGCGATTGCAAAGTGCCATTTTAGGAATTGTGACCTCAAGCAAAGCAATCGCACTTCGCAAAGCATCTATGGGAAAACAACCATGAGAGTGATTTCAACCCAGAACTCTTACACCAGATGGACAAAGGGATGAGGATGGACAAGTGGGAGGAGCTTGAAATTAGAAAGAATTTAAAAATGGGTCATTTGGTGAACAAATTATTGTTTGAATATCTCTCCCCAATCTTGGAAGTATCCCTTTCCTTCACCGAAAGACACAACAAACCCCCCCCCCCGTGAACCCTCTGACGTGAATCACTGACGCTTAACACCCCTCTACTCCTTCGCATTTGCGCCGATTGCAACCCGATTTTTCCCCCTTTTTTCCTCCCTCTCTCACCCACTCCATTTCTCCCTCATAAATGCTATATCAATGGGCCACAGCTGGTTTTATTTTTGTAACTGATGATGATGCCTAAGCATTGAAACTAGTTATACGATAATAAAGAACAGTGGATATATAATAATTGTGATCTTAATTTAATGAACATGAACTTCCACAAAGTTAAGCCTGAAACAATAGAAAATGAAAGATTACTGCTTCCATTGACTGTGAAAATGAAACCATGAATTGGATTTTGCTGAAACATTAAAAGCGGTCGAGTGAGAGATAGGGCTTAGTATAGTGAACGTTTTCTGACACTATGAGCACCATCTCTTGGATTTTCAAGGACTTGTTGAAGGACACACGCAGCAGATACTCTTCAATATTCCTAAAACCCCCTCCCATGTCCCATGGACTACAATCTTGACATGGTGTAAGGGCTTGTGCATTCCAATGACCCCCTAGAGCTGGGCTGGCGGAAGCAATGATAATTGCTCCTCTTAGGGTCAACCATGCCACCAGATAGGTGAAAAGTTAAGAACCAAATGAAATGTGGTCAACGCAGCATCTGTTACTCATAGCATACTCAGTGAGGTGGGTGCAAAGGCATCTGAACCCAGTGGGGTGGTAATTGAGTATTGGTGTCACATTTATTTATTTATTCTTCTTGGTCCGAAAACTTGGTCCTTTTTGGCCTTTACATCAGACAATAATGAAAACACAACAGTAACAACAATACAAACAGCCAAGCCCTAGGTGGAAAAAAACCCACCCAGGCGGGAATCGAATCGCGGGGAGAAAGCGATTGAATTCTGCAGGAGACAGGGGTTAGTCATCACCAACACATGATTTAGACACCACAAAAGGCGAAGGTATACATGGAAAATGCCAGGTGACTTAGAAAGGTATCAGTTAGATTATATTATGGTTAGGCACAGGTTTAGGAACAGTGTGATAAATTCGCACAGTTTCCCAGGAGCGAATGCGGACTCTAACCACAATTTAGTTGTTATGAAATGTAACGTCCGTTTCAAGAAGATAAGGCAAGGGCGGCGGGTTAGGAAATGGAATTTAGAAGCATTAAATGGATTAACGAGGAAGGAGTATCAGCAGGCTATAGAGAAAATCATGGATGATGGTAACGAGCTGAGTGTTATCGAAGAAAAATGGGAATGTATCAAGAAAGTGATATCGAAACCCACAAAAGACACTATAGGAACCTTCGACGGAAAAAGGACAAGGAAACTATGGATCACGGATGAGATGATTACAAAAATGGATGAGAGAAGAAGATGGAAGAATGTAAACACAGAGTTAGGCAAAACGAAGTACAAAGAGTTAAATGTTAAATCTGTGTGAACAATCCGTGGGGGCTAAATCTGGCGAATAGGGTGCATGAGGTAGCGATTCAAACTTCAATTCATGAATTTTGACCAGTTGTGAGGTTGTGCATTGTCTTGATGAAACAACACTTTCTTCTTAGCCAAGTGCAGGCACTTTTGCTTGATTTCTTCGCTCATACATTGCAATATGTTCGCATAATACTCGACGTTGATAGTTTTTCTTTTTTCAGGATAGTCAATTCAAATTATCTATTCTTTAATGATGCAATCCAGGCAGAATTTGCAACCTGGTATTTTATGCTGAAATTTACCTCCAAAAGGATTTACCTCCCTGCCATTCCTGCAATGTTCTGTTCATTACAGATTCATTCCTGTTTCTGGCTTCGAGGAAGCAATGATGCACCCTTTGATCTATCATTTCCAGCTTATCAAGTTTTATCCCTACCCTTTCAACATCCTGTTGCCATATCACCTGCAGTCCCTTATGTTTCAGCAAAACTGAACTGTGGTGCTGCAGGATGGAAAGACTCCAGTTTGGATGCTCCCTTGCTACATTTACAACTTAGGTATCAACATCAAGGGGCACTTGGTCATGTGTCATTCTTTTTAGGCTGGGCTTGTATTTGCTCATTAGTGAATCAAGGCTTTCACTTTTTGCATAATTCCTCGCCTGTGAGCAGGCAGTTACCATCACCTTCTAATGTTTAGGTTCTCACAAAAGCTCATCCATGTCTTAGAATCTGAATTCTTCTAGTATTTCAAAAAACCTCCTGAGCTTCCTCACCAAGCAGTTTCAACCTCAGTGAATCAGTCGAATTGGAATGATCATATATAACCTGCATCCATACCCACATAATATAGCCAAGTACATAATAGTTGAACACAGTATCTAATTTAGAAATTCACATGAAGCTCTGGTATACAATGGATCACATCTGGCAAATACTAATGTTACTTATATTTAAAGTAGCACAAAGCACCTGATACTGCTTGTTTTGGCATAGTGAAGTTGAAAAATCATCTGCTCAACTAAACCTGCAAGATGATCCCACAACTTGGTCAGTATCCATTTAGGATTCACTAAAAACACTTCCTTAACAACCACTGATGCATTCACAAATTCTACTTCCTTTTCAAGTATTTTGAATTCTTTATGGTGTGAGCTGTGTACTCAGAAGCCAGGCTATAACTGATATTGCAGATTTGAGGATATGTGCCAGGCAGCTGCAACTCAAACCTTGTACTGTATGAAACAGTATGCGTAAATTTTCACCTGTACCCTTATTAGCAACCCACCTGAACTGCTTTCCAACATACTTCCAACCTCAGTGCACTCCGAATAACACCAAAACCTAATTACAACTCAACAATTTTTCAAATTGTAAAAATCATTCACCTTGACCGGGATGATTTTTACACTCTGGAAAATTGTTGCATTGTGATGCACATATTGCGGATGACTATGTTAATATTTCACAGCATTTCACAGTTTATATAGTGAAAAGTGAAACTTTATAATTCCACATAGATTTATTAGACGGACGACCCAGGTTTCGACGTGGCACGTCGTCATCATCAGTCACCTGATGATGACGTGCCACGTCGAAACCTGGGTCGTCCGTCTAATAAATCTATGTGGAATTATAAAGTTTCTCTTTTCATTATGTTAAGTCGATTCCATGAAGTCACGCCTGAGACAACGAATTATTTCACAGTTTCTTGGAACCAAAAGCTAAGGTTAACATTCCGCTCAATAATAATATTCTATTTTTTCCACTTGAACCCTTATGGCGCATGGTGCCATGGAGCGCAACATACATTTCCAACTGGGGTGTTGTCATAGCAGAAGGTAATCTCAGCACATTTCTTTACATCTTTTATGCAAAATCTCGTTGTTAGCTCAGATAGTTACCTCATAAAAATCCACTCGTGGAATTAAGAGGCAAGAAAATGGAAACAGGTTATAGCTTGGTGAGCTGCGAGCAACCAATTAGCTTTATTGTAAACCCATGAAATTAATTTTCCAGTTTTCTTGGACAAGACAAATGGACATCACAATGTATTCATATGTTGAAGTCTTATGCACAAGTCAAACTCAATCACGAGTCACAATAATGTGAGAAATTATTAATTTTCAGGGCTAGTGGTACAATTCAGAAGATCTATGTAGTCCATTTAATTTCACTATAAGATTGACTTCCTCTGCATCACATTGCAATTAGTGTTCATGTAAAGGTATAAAACAATTAATGTCATTTTGCAGTTCCTCTCGAGATGCCAGTGTTGGTGAAGGAAAACTTCAACCGCTGGTATTCCCTCAAGTCTTATTATGCTGCCATAACCTTGTCAGACCTTCCATTCCAGGTGTGTATTGATTGATGTAGTCATTTTGAATTTATTTTATAATTATGTTGTGTGGATTTTTAGGTACTTTGGGCACTCATGCATTTACATGTAATCCTAATTTGTGATAAAATTAAGTAAAACATAATCCTTAAAAGCTAAATTATTATTATTAAGTAATCTACCGGTTAAGGTAAGTTTTTTTTTGGATGGACACAACTATCAAATAAACACTTAAAACTCCAAACAAAGCCCAATCCAGCAACCTAATCTACATCAGGTCCCTCTCCATCTCTATGTACTTCTTTCCTCCCTTCATCCCGTCCAACATCCCTATCCTGTTCCTGCCCTTTCCTCGTTTTCCGATCATTCTCCCCTCTATTACCTTGTTCAACATTCCACTACCGCTCAATACGCCTTTCATCCATTTTTCCTGCCTCCATAGGATTTCTCTCAACAAATCCCTCTCCTCACCCACCATCCCTAGTACTTCCTCATTTGTTTTCCTTTCAGTCCATTTCACTTTCTCCATTCTTCTCAACACCCATATTTCAAAAGCCTCCAATCTACGTCTATCCTCCTGCTTCAGTGACTACGTTTCCGCACCGTACATAACTACGCTCTATATCAGTGTTTTTACGAGTCTTATCTTAACATCCCTACTCAACGTCCCCGTCATCAACTCCCTCCTCCTTGAGAAAGCCTCCATGCCTAGCGCAATTCTTCTCCTTACGTCCCCACTACTTTGACCGTATTGGTCCAAAACACTTCCGAGATATGTAAACTGTTCTACTAGCTCAATTTTTTCTCCTCCAATTCTAATGTTTAGCTTAGCCTTTTTTTTTCTGGAAAATTGCATAACCTTTGTTTTATTAATATTGATTCTCATCCCCTATCTATCGCACTGAAGCTCCAATTCACTCAGCAATGCTTGCAACCCCTTGGCTGGTGGAAAGGTCCTCATTCTCTGCGACCAAAGAAAGTTCGCATGTCCCGGTCCAATGTGAAAGTCATGCTGGTGTGTTTCTTTGGTTGGCAAGGGCTGATTCATTACAAATACATTCCTCAAGGTCAAACCTTGCATGTAGTTGTAAAATCCTAATTTTGTTTTAAGATCCTCTCTCTGATTTCCTCTTCTTTGAGCATTTGCTTTGCCACTCTGCTTTACTCTTCTTCCCTTCCCGGGACTTGTGCTGCCTCCAAATGTCTTATTTCTCTGTTTGCCCCTCCCCCCTGTGGGACACCTGCGCTCACGCCATGCACCCCCTACTCCTATGGCACCCCCTGGCCCCATGTTCTTCCAACTTGGGCACTACTCTTAACTTGGCATGCACATGACATTTCTTTGACATTTATTCCTGTTTCCCTTGTATTTCTTAATATGTAGAGATCTCTATGCGTTTAATGTTTTTGCATCCAATTTTGGATGTATATGTCACAGGTCTTGCCCTTGATAAATGCTGAATGTCATTGATAGTGTATGGGGACTTTTCCATGCATGAGAATGAACATTTTGTCATTGTTTGAGGATGAGGCAAGTGACATAGCTAAGTGTTGCCCCTGTGTCTCATTCTGCATGTTTGGACATCTGCTTGGCAGCACTTAACTTGGCCCTCTTCTCTCACTCTATTTTGTAGCCCCCTCTTGAGGTTTTTGCCCATGGTTGACGCTAATTTTTGAATCAATGATGCTGCTAAAAGGTGTACAATGGGCCCAGTGAAGGTCTATCTCCTTCAGATATAGCCTTCCTCTTCCCTCCCCACCCACATACCAATCATTTCTACATCCTCCCGAAGATCCATAAACCTGACAATCCTGGTCATCTGGTTTTATCCTCCCATAACTCCCTGATGGAAAAAATCTGCATTTGTAGCCCAATACCTTCAGCCAATAGTCCACTCCCTACCATCGTTCATTAAAGATTCATACCATTTCCTGAATAGGTTAAAATCAACCTCCCTCCCTCCAGTTCCTAATATTACCATTGCCACCATTGATCCCTGCATACATCCTTCCCCCACTCAGATCTTTCCAGTCTCGAATACTTACTCTCCCAATGCCCTAAGCCACGCATACCCAACACTTAATATCTCCTTAGCCTTTCTGACTTCATCTTCACCCATAATTCCTTCTCCTTGAACAATAAATCTACTTGCAGATCAAGGGTTGTGCCATAGGCAGCAGGTTCAGCCCTTCCTATGCAAATCTCATTCTTGGTCTTGCAGAGAAAAGTAATTCCCGATAAAACAACCCCGGAAACCTCTATTGTGGCTCAGATATGTTGATGATATTTTCCTTCTCTGACGACATGGTACTGATTCCCTGAAAACATTCATTTCCAACCTCAATATGCATCATCTATCTCCTTCAATTCTACCGTTTCCTCCTCCCAAATTACCTGCCTAGATGTAAATGTATCATTAATAGACTAAAACTGTCACAATTCTGTACACACAACCAACAATACTTACATTATAACAGTTGCCAACCTTACACATCACACTGCTGAATGCTCTATTCCTTATTCCCCTTCCAAACAAGGAAACAGAATCTGCAGGAGGTTAACCAAGTAATACAGTGTTATGTGTTGGTCGTTAATCATCATCTCTTAATACTTTGGGTATATTATATTTTGTTATATTGTTTTGGCTCTAATACAATGATGAAATCAGTAAACATGGATATCTGGGAACTTCCTGAATTTCATGACTATTTCCATCAAGAAGGTGTTGCTCTCAACTAAGGCAAAGGTAGGTGACCTCATCCTTTGGACTGCTATCAAGGGCTAACACCCTGTCATTAAGGACTGGGTATTGATGAATTAAAAAAATATCTATTTATAACTTATTAAAGGCAATGAGTGAATGCACTTATGTTTACAATGACATAATTGAGTTACCCGAAAACATAATTCCAGGTAATTGTCAATTTTGATACTCATTGACAATGCTAGTTAATTTACAATTTTTTTGGCATATTTATGATCAAGGCGTAATCACAAAAGGCGTAGGTATACATGGAAAATGCCAGGTGACTCAGAAAGGTATCAGTTAGATTATATTATGGTTAGGCACAGGTTTAGGAACAGTGTGATAAATTCGCACAGTTTCCCAGGAGCGGATGCGGACTCTGACCACAATTTAGTTGTTATGAAATGTAATGTTCGTTTCAAGAAGATAAGGCAAGGGCGGCGGGCTAAAAAATGGAATTTAGAAGCAGTAAATGAATTAACGAGGAAGGAGTATCAGGAGGCTGTAGAGAAAATGATGGATGACGGTAAAGAACTGAGTACTATCGAAGAAAAATGGGAATGTATCAAGAAAGGGATATTGGAAGCTGCTAAAGACACTATAGGAACCGTTAACGGGAAAAGGATAAGGAAACCATGGGTAACGGATGAGATGATTGCAAAGATGGATGAGAGAAGAAGATGGAAAAATGTAAACACAGAGTTAGGCAAAATGAAGTACAAAGAGTTAAACAATAAATTGAGAAGGGCCACAAATAAAGCAAAAGAAGAATGGTGGAAAACGCAATGCGAGGATATGGAAAGTTTACAGAAGAAGGGTGAAATTGGTGCTCTATACAGCAAGGTTAAGTTATTATCGGGAAGTAAGAAGGCAAGATCTGTGCTAACAGTTAAAGATAAATGGGGTAAGATAATAGTTGAACCAGGAAAAATCCAAGAGAGATGGAAGGAATATATAGAAACACTGTATGGTAAAGAACTTAGGCCGACAAGGTTAGACATAGAAAAGGAACATGACATAGAAGAAGATAGCTTAGGTCCAGGCATACTCGACAATGAAATAGAAAGGGCATTAAAGGAGATGAAAGCAAATAAGGCTGTGGGGGTGGACAATATTCCTGTAGAAATGTTGAAATGGTTAGGGAAAGGTGGGAAGAAGGCCATATATGGACTGATTCGTAGTATCTATGAGGAAGGAATCTGGCCGGAAGATTTTGTGAGATCGGTGTTAGTTCCTATTCCAAAAAAGGCAAAGGCTTCGTCATGTGAGGATTACAGAACAATAAGTTTGATATCCCACGCAGCTAAAGTTATTCTCAGGATCATCAACAAAAGGATAGAGAGTAAGGCAAATGATTACTTAGGGGATGATCAGTTTGGGTTCAGGAAAGGAAGAAGTACGCGTGATGCCATTGCAGTAATGAGATCACTAGTCGAGAGGAATATAGAATACAATCAGGACGTTTTTGCCTGTTTTGTAGATTTCGAAAAAGCGTTTGATAGAGTGGATTGGGAAAAATTAATGCGTGTATTGCAGAAAATAGGAATGGATTGGAGGGACAGGAGACTGATCCGCAACCTGTACATGTCTCAGACTGCTCAGGTGCGAGTGGGGAACGGAGAGTCCGGATGGGCAGTGTTAGGAAGAGGTGTAAGGCAGGGTTGCCCATTGTCACCGGTACTGTTCAACGTATATGTAGAGGAAATGATTAAAGAGGCATGGGAAGAACTGGAGATAGGAATGAAAGTCGGAGGGGAACTCGTAAAATCGGTTAGGTTTGCTGATGACCAAGCATTAGTTGCTCAGTCAGCCAAGGGGTTGCAAGCATTGTTGAGTGAATTGGAGGTTCAGTGCGATAAATATGGGATGAGAATAAATATTAATAAAACAAAGGTTATGCGATTTTCCAGAAAGAAAAAGGCTAAGCTAAATATTAAAATAGGCGGGGAAAAAATAGAGCAGGTAGAACAGTTTACATATCTCGGAAGTGTAATGGACCAACACGGTCAAAGTGGTAGGGACGTAAGGAGAAGAATTGCGCTAGGCAAGGAGGCTTTCTCAAGGAGGAGGGAGTTGATGACGGGGACGTTGAGTAGGGATGTTAAGACAAGACTCGTAAAAACTCTGATATGGAGCGTAGCTATGTACGGCGCGGAAACGTGGTCGCTGAAGCAGGAGGATAGACGTAGATTGGAGGCTTTTGAAATGTGGGTGTGGAGAAGAATGGAAAAGGTGAAATGGACCGAAAGGAAAACAAATGAGGAAGTACTAGAAATGGTGGGGGAGGAGAGGGGTTTGTTGAGAGAAATCCTATGGAGGCAGGAAAAATGGATGAAGGGCGTATTGAGCGGTAGTGGAATGTTGAAGAGGGTAATAGAGGGAAGAATGTTGGGCAAGCGAGGTAAGGGTAGGAACAGGATATTGGACGAGATGAAGGGAGGAAAGAAGTACACCGAGATGAAGAGGGACCTGATATAGATTAGTTTGCTAGGTGGGGAGTCACAAAATGTTTATTTGATAGTTGGGTCCATCCAAAAACCTACCTTAACCGGTAGATTACCTAAAAAAAAAAATTTATGATCAGATTTTTCAACCTACTTTACGTAATCATGATGCTCACAAGTCAAAATGTGTTCATATTTTTTGTGTTCCCACTTTTCCTGGCTAAAATTGTTCATGAGGGGAACATTTTTCAATTATAATCATAAATAAATGACCTCTTACTTTGCTGGTGAATTGTTTGAGTGAAAATCTCTCGGGTAGCCATCATAAATATTAGATTGACTGACTATCCACTAAAAGTTACTGTTTTCTGTCGTTTCCGTAGAAGTTCTCTTCCAAAGGTGACTGTAGAAATGATGCATCTACCACTTTTGTTGAATCTGGTTAAATGTGTCCCTTTTGAGTAAGACTCTGCAGTCTTTAACCTTCTTTGAAATTTTTGTAATAATTTAACCACCTAAGTGGGCTACTTAATATTTCTGAAATAGTGAAGAATTAATGAAAGGTTTCAGTACCTATCTAAAAATTTTGTATGTGCTATACAGTGATGTATTGACTCTTACAGTAGTAATATTTACTTTCAAAAATGCACTCTGAATAGTATGGGAAAGTTGGCTAAAATAAGTTGTCTTCCCTTTCAGGCAGTCTTCTGTGTGATTTATGTGACCATTGTTTACTTTCTAACCTCTCAGCCTGCAGAGGGCTTTCGCTTTGGAATGTTTTTAAGTGCCTGCCTGATGATATCCTTTGTAGCACAGAGCATTGGACTTGTAGTTGGAGCAGCAATGAATGTCCAGGTATGCAATCTGATTCAACTGTGTGCAGTCTACCATCCTGCAGCAACAGCTATTCATTGAGTGTGTTACGTGGCATTTTTAATCATCCTTGCCTTTGTTTGGCAGAATGGAGTTTTCCTGGCTCCAGTGATGTCTGTGCCATTCCTCCTCTTCTCTGGATTCTTTGTGAGCTTTGATGCAATTCCCATTTACCTGCGTTGGATCACTTATCTGAGTTATATCCGATATGGATTTGAAGGTACAGCCCTGGCCACGTATGCATATGGACGAGAAAAGCTTAAATGCCATCAGGTAAGAAGAATTTGCAATAAGCCAGCCTTTTTTCAGGGATTAAAAAACTCGTATTCAAATGAGCACAACTTAATGGGCTCTATTGACTTCTAAATGTGAGGTTGGCTAAGCTCAGTAAAATGACTCAATTGAACTTGCATCAACCCTGAGTCTGGCATCTTTCCAATTTGCTTGTGCACCCATATTGGTGGCACAACTTTAAAGGTTATGCCACACCAATACAGACAATTGTCAGGTCACCTTGAGTAAGGCCATCAGACAAACACTTTGTGCTACTGTCAGCAGGATTCATTTGGTACCTATAGTAGTCAATGGACCATTGCTTTTGCTATTAGTAGTTAAATAATCTTGTTTCGTACTTTATAAAGTTATGTTTTTCATTCACTCAGTGTACTACCATAATGTAAAAGTTGTAATGAGAACAAGAATTTTCCATGAATTATGGTTAAATACTTGCATGCACAAAAAAATGTCCAGTCTCTGTAGATATTTTAAATTTGAGTGTAGATGTTCATGCTGGGGACACATCAAAGAGCATTTTAGTTAATTCTATCTCATAATGGTGTATAACATGAATTGTGGAGTATTGTCACAAAATGCAGAAAACTCCACAGATCATCAAGTCTCAATATTTGAAGCAGCACTGTGCATCTGGGTCTACACGATACCTCACGAACCCACTATTCTGTGCACTGTGTATAATTATTATATTTGTTCTTAGGGGCCATTTGATAGATAAGTGTAGGCATAATGATTTGAATGAGTGCAACTTATGAGAAATTCATGGTCCTATATCTGAATTTAAACATTGAAATCTGAAGGGAACTGCTCAATACCATTGGCCAATTATATTAGATGAATAAACTCTGTGCATTATATTTGAAACAAGTGTTTGACAATACTGCTTCTTTTCCTCCAAGGTCTACTGCCACTTCAAATCTCCAGAAACTACCCTGGAGGAATTGGATATGACAAACGGTGACTTTGCGATTGACATCATTGCACTAGTTGTGATATTCTTTGTCCTGCGTGGCGCAGCATATGTCTTTCTGAGATGGAAACTCATGTCCACACGATGACATGTATGACGAGTCATATTCCCAAAATGTCTTCCACCTTGCAAAACTCTCTCTCTCTCTGTCCGTTTGAATGCATGCGGAACATTTGTGTGCATGTGTGAATTTGTCTTTGGTGCTTTATGGGTTTCTTTCTTTGGGGCCTTTGTGGTTAAAATGGGTTTTTCGGGAGGATTTACTCTGCCTCCACCTGAGAGTGCATCCACTTCACATCTTCCTCTCAAGTCTACGCATTCATATGCAGAAATAGAAGGGTGCACTGTAAGCACTTATACATTCCATTGTTGGTGCAAATAATGGGAAGAAGAGTTACAAGAGATTGTTATTGTATAATGGTGGATTTTTATTTTTTGTTTGTTTCTCTTCTATTATTCCTCTGAAATGTTATAATGGCACTATTGTCCGCTGTTTTATGAGAGCTTTAATGTTCCTCAAAGCCCTCCTCTTGCCAAGATTACTTGCCCCGTTTTTCCTCTTGTTCTTTTAAAGGTAGGTCTTGTAACACGGTAACTAAGGAGCTTCTCAGGCTGAAGATTCCTCCCAAAAGGTTTTTGATATATATTTTGTTTTAAACTATGGATGAAGTGCTTGGTATTAGTTTCAAATTGACTGTTTACTGACCTGTTTAAAATAATACAATTCTCCATAATTTGTTATAAGCATAAATTTTACTGAATCAGAATTAGTTCAACTTTCATAGTTCTGTGGGACTGCAGTCCTCCCAATTCTTTTTTGTTCGAGTGTTTAGATGGCCTCATAACGTACCAGTTTTCTCTGTAATCAATACTCTATGCACTGACTTGAGGGATATTCTGCATGGTGTGGTTGTTATTGGGCAACACATTGAAGGATTCCAATTATTTTTCTCAACTGTTCATTGAAGAAAGGGACAGCTGGGTGAGTCTGATGAGGGTAACATAAATTTCGTCAAAACTAAATATTGCTGGTACAGTGCTCAAAGACAAAGCAAAAATTCAGAGGTTCTGTATTGTCTTGGTCCCAGGCGAACCAATGAGAAAACTAGATGACTATGATAAAGGTGCTGAAATGGCTTTACTTCTGTTCAATCGGTGTGTGTAAAATGAGTCTAATTTGTCTGAGAACATAGTTTGTGGGAGATATCTCTGATTGAGCAGCATGTTTTGCAAGTGCCACTGCCTGTTCCTTGCTTCTTTGGGACCAGCCTTATATACGAACACCAGGATCACTTGGTGGAAACCATTGAGTGTGAGATGTTTTTGTGTTGCCATAGCAAGTGCCTTAGAATGGTCAGAGCTTGAGTTCTTTGAACGAAGGATAGGACAACCCCGTCTGTGTCCACTTGCCCTACATGCAATTATCCTTCAATCGTGTACCAGACATTTGAATAAGACTGAGATGAGAGGATTCTCGGAGTCCATGGACCAAAGCTATTTTGATATCGAGGTGCTTTATTTTACCATCAGAGATACATATATTTATGACAAGAGAATTTGCAATCTTCTCTATTTAATCCTATGCCTTTTTGCAGAACACATTTACATTTTATGAAGTTATGACTTTTACTGTTGCTATTTGAGAATATTTTCTTGAAACTGTTTCAACGTATTATTATAAATTTATAATTATATATGTTTTTCAAATAGTCTACAAAGCATTAAAAGTGTTTAACAAAATGGATTTGTTTGATGATTTGCCCCTATTGGATCTGTTCTTATTCCCAGCCTTATATTTCATCTTGATTTCTGCCCTCTAACCTTGCCCCTCCCCCCCCCTCCAATTCCTACCTCCCGATTTTTCCCAAATGTCAATTTCAACATGCTTGAAAGAGAAATTTTGGAGAAATGGAGGATTGATTGTGAAACATACTACTAAGGTAATGAAATATTTCCTAACTGTTGTGTGATTATACAGGTCCTCATTGTCATATGTTCCTGTTGAAAACTTACTACAAGGAACTGCCTAACTTGCACACTGTATATATATATATACACACACACACACATATGCATGCACCAATGCACATGCTCATACAGAACACACATAGATAGATGTACATATTTTCTATATGTACAGTGCGGAAACGTGGTCCCTGAAGCAGGAGGATAGACATAGATTAGAGGCTTTTGAAATGTGGGTGTGGAGAAGAATGGAGAAGGTGAAATGGACCGAAAGGAAAACAAATGAGGAAGTGCTGGGTATGGTGGGTGAGGAGAGGGGTTTGTTGGGAGAAATCCTATGAAGAGAGGAAAAATGGATGGATTTTTTGGGATGCGCATGGGATAATTTTCATTGACTATCTTGAAAAAGGAAAAACTATCAACGGCAAGTATTATTTGAACTTATCGCAACATTTGAGCGAAGAAATCACGCAAAAACAGCCGCATTTGGCTAAGAAGAAAGTGTTGTTTCATCAATACAATGCACCAGCTCACAAATCCATTATTGCAATGGCCAAAATTCATGAATTAAAGTTTGAATTGCTACCTCTTGCACCCTATTCGCCAGATTTAGCCCCCTCAGATAATTTTCTGTTTGCAAACTTGAAAAAATGGCTCTGTGGTCAAAGATTTTCCAACCGTGAAGAGGTGATGTTGGCAGTTAATGACTATTTTGAGGAGCAAGACAGTTCTCATTATAAAAAGGGTATCAAACGTACTGAACATCGCTGGGAAAAGTGCATAGAGCTGAAAGGAGATTATGTTGAAAAATAAATTTTTTTCCAAAATTTTTGTGTTTGCTGGGTTGGGTACTTCTGCGACCACCCTCATACATAATATGCTATTTGAATGAAAGGCAGCATATTCTACCGAATATATATATATTCATCAGGTTAGAGGAAGGCCTCGGAGAAGGCTGAAAGCTCAAACCATCTACAATGTGAGTGTCCTTTAACGTGTTATCTATTTTATTTTGTGCTGTATTCTGCCGTCCAAATGTTGTATTGCCCTTGTGGGTGCTTCTACATCATATATACATACTAGGTGTGTTCAAAAATTAACGGGAATTTTAATTTTTCAGACAATAATATTTATTCTTATACATTGATGCACTGAATGCTTGAGGCCTTAACTTTGTAGAATTCCATTTTTAACTTAAGAAATTAATATTATCTTTGCTTTCTACAGAAATTTCTGTGGAAAGCAAAGATAATATTAATTTCCTAAGTTATACATTGATGTTGTCACCTTCAAAGTAGTCCCCATTGGAGATTATGCACTTGTGCCAGAGCTTCTTCCAATCCCCAAAACACTTCTCAAACTCGATCTTTGAGATAGCCTTTAGTTCTTTCAGCGATGCGCTTTTAATTTCATCTACGGCTGTAAAACGGCGGCCCTTCAAGGTTCTCTTAATATTTGGAAATAGGAAAAGGTCACAAGGAGCCATATGTGGCGAATATGGAGGCTGGGGCATCGTTACAGTATTATTTTTGGCCAAAAATTCACTAACAAGCAATGAAGTGTGAGCTGGTGCATTATCGTGATCCAAAAGCCATTTTGGAACGAATTTTGCTGCCATGCGTTTCATACCCAAAAAATTGGAAAAAATGTCATCACATGATCCAATCGATATGCCAACATCATCAGCAACCTCTCTAATGGTGATTCGGCGATCGTTCATAACAATTTCTTTCACTTTTTCCACGTTTTCATCGATTGTTGATGTGCTGGGGCGTCCAGGGCATTCGTCATCTTCAAGGTCTTCACGGCCTTCTTGGAAACGCTTATACCACTCATAAACTCTTGATTTACTCATAGCAAACTCACCATAGGCCTTTGTTAACATTTCACACATTTTGTTACACTTTATTTCATTTTTTACACAAAATTTTATACAAATTCTTTGATCCATTTCTTTTAACAAACGAAAATTGCCAAGCTCATAAAACACATCTAACCTTAGTGGCTGTCACAGACTAAGTCCACAATGAAAACAGCTGAAAGTTTTACCATACTTCAGGGGCATGTATACCAACATAATAAAAAAAGTTGGACAATCGGACTCTCGAAGAACGTGAAATGAAAAAATTCCCATTAATTAATTTTTTAACCCACCTCGTACACACACACAATCATATTTATATATATGTGTGTGTGTATATATATACAAGGTAACTCGACTTACATCTTCTGCACACTTGGTACCAGATTTATTCCCACACACCACTTTTTAATCACCATGAAAACACATCAACCATTGTAATCATGCTCTTTAATGACGGGGAACAATAAATCTTGCCAAATACATAATAAAAATTAGAGCCAAAACAAAAATATACATGCAAAATAAATCCACATCTCAAAAGAGTGCTATAGGATACTGTCTTCTTCTTTGCACCAAACATCTCAATTCTTACTTATGCAGTTGTAAACAAACACAAGCAGTTAATGTAATCAGAAGCAGGACAATGAAAACTTATGATTTCTGTTGCGTCCTACCTGTGAGAAAAGTTAGACTGCACTGTCCACAACAACAATGCACTCGGTAAAAGTGGTGCATTTGCTTCTTCCAGAATTAGAAAATATTCCTTTGCCCATAAGCTCAATCAAAGGAATAGGATGTGTGTCCAACATGACCATCAAACACAACACGCAGAAATTATTCACAATGGAACCACAGACCACAATTGGGAAGTCCTTTTATCTTAAATAGTTGTTCATTGCATTCAGGCACATTTAAACCTGTTCAAAAATAAATAAATGGCAATGTCCTGGAAATTCATGGGGCTTCTTGCACTGCAATACATAGATTCACACACACACATATATATATATATATATTTTTTGTTTTTCAACAATCTTCTGGTGTTTCCGGGAACAAGGGATCCCAATAACCTGAAGTGGACACAAAAAAAGAAAAGAATCCATGTGTTATTGTTTGTCACTTTTTTCTGTATTCATACTACCAGGCCTCAGAATGGCCCTTAAGCTTAAGAAAGCTTTGTTAAGCTTAAGAAAGCTTAACAAAAGCTACCAGGGAGACTAGAATCCAGAAGATGGGCATTAGCCTGTTTTCTAAATTCCAGAATGAAGAGGGATGAGAGTGACAATTAGCCTATTACATGATGGCACCCAACTAGGGACGTCTGTTCTGGGGAAAAGAAGTGTAAATTTCTTTACTTGTGCATCTACTGTCAGAGAATTTTGAAAATAAAAAAAAGAATCATATTTACACCCTATGGAAAACTGCATTCCAGAGAAAATTAAGGAAAAAGGACACACAGAAAACAAATGCAAAGAAATAATAATATGTTTATCTTAAATAAGACCACAAATTATCCAGTTCCTTAAAATTTTCGAGCCAATTCAAATTCTGACTTTTAATAATCAAACCATAGACTTTTAGCCCCCCTCTTCATAGCTCAACCAATCCTTTCTTTCCTCCCTCCTCTTCCCCTCCGCCCAGAGATATGTATATATACGGTGTTGGACTTGTCAATTTTTACCTGATGATGTTATGTTATAACGAAACCTGGGTAGTAAAAATTAAAAAGTTTATGTGGAAAAGTAAAGTGGTTTGATTATTAAAAGTCAGTATGAAGATTTTCCACCAAGTTACGCCAGAAACTGTTTTATTTACCAATTCAAATTTCTCATATTCAATTCACATTGAATTGGCTAGGGTCATTGACCTGTAATTAAAAAAAAATACTTTCACATTAAGAAGGCCATTCTAAAAAACAGTGGTATTTGTGCACATTAGCACAACATCTGCTTCTCTGTAACAGATGAAAAAGTTCCGTTTTTATGGTAATTAGGAAAAATATTAATACTATCATTGCTATTATTATTATTGGTGATGGTTAAGGTAGGTTTGGAGTGGACATGGGCTACACAATGGAACAAGGATAATTCACTTTCCTTCCTCACAAACCACATCAGACAGTATAGTAAGCCCCTCTTCATCTCCGTATGCTCCTTTATCCTTTTCCTTCCTTTTCTTTTTGTTTGCCTGAATTTCTTCCCTCTATCACAGTATTCAACGTTCCATTGCCAATCAAAATACTCTGCATCCACATTTCCGGCCTCCTTTGGATTTCTGCCAAATATCTTCCCTAAATTAATTATGAATTCCAAAGACAAGATATATTAACCAGGGAAGAGCAGAGTTGCACAGGTTACAATGTGGTGAGGGAGTGCAGTGGTTTTTGTCTCTGTGCGACTAAATGGAAGAAAGTCCTCCTCTAGGGCAAACTGACACAAAAGGTGTACCATTATTGGGGAGTGTTAGTAAAGCCTTGGGCACTGAGCATCAAGGAGCTTTTGACCCCAACATCACAGACACATGAAAATTGTTTTTAATCACACTTTTTAGAATGTTTTGAAAATACTGGAATGCCAGAGGCTACCTTATGCAATACTTCTCATTGACTGAACTGATTTAAATGCTGACCACTTTGTTCCAACTTTGCTGCCTCAGTCAAAGGCAAATCCCATATTCCGGACATTCCTGACACTTCTTCCTTTGAATTCTCCCATTCCAGGACCTGCACTTAGCAATGCATCTGGCGTCAACAGCATTTTTTCATCCTCCCTGCTTCCCAATATACCTGCAATTCCCCCCTCAACCTTACTCCCAACTGATCAGTCTTGCTCAAGGAGACATCTGAAAACTTTAATCAGTTAGCCCTTGATTACGGTGTCGCAACATTGAAACCATGGTTAGCAAATATTAAATACACTTGGAAGAGTTCAACACTTGTTAATTCAATCAATAATAAATGTCTTTCATAAAGTACAGCCCAAAACTGAAGAAAGAAAAAAGAGCAAGGGCACAAAATATGCAGAACATAATAGCCATTACAGCTATCGATAATATCCTTCCTTGAATAGATTGCTACAATACCATTGATGAAGAATGGTTCTCTCTAACAAGAGATAAAATACAATAGGAGGAATTGAAGTCAAGGTTCTGAAACCATTTTTAGGAAGTGCTATAAGTATTAAAATTTTAGGCAAAATTCTCACAGCCAGCTTGTATGGTAAATAAGAAGTCACACACACGTGATTATATTACCTAGGGGGGGGATACCTTATGATAGGGGATAGCTTTATTTGCTTTGCACCTAAACTTAAAATCACTTTTGAGGGACAGCTGTTCACTTATATACCCTAACACTAATTCTATGCTTTTGAATTTACAGACATAATATCAGCTTGCCTCATACTTGGTATTTGGAAGATTACTAGTAGTAGTATACAGGGGAGGCAACTGACAGTTGCGGTCATTTGCGGCATTGGGTATTGACCAAAAAGGATGAAGGGTAGAGAGAAACCTGGTGTTGTCATTAACCTACACTTAAAGAAAGGTACCAAGGAGTCTGTGGCTAAGCATCCCATCCAACAGATGGCGTACTCACTCAAAGTGCTCTCCACAAGGGACCTCAAGTAGGAATTGGGATACCACTGAAAAATGTCTGCCTCCAAGAAGAGCATCAATGGCTGAAGAAGTATTAAAGGGGTTGGGTGGTTTGAGGAGTTTAGGAGAACAACTGGATTTCACAGCATTGTGAGTAAGTATAATGTTATTATTATTTTATGGATACTGATACTGTGGGGCTGTTTTCCTGGGATCATGTCTGCCCTTTTTTCCCAAGGTGAAGCTGTCAGAATAATGTGTACTGCAACTTTTAGAAATTGCTGATAGCCTGGTAAGAATAATCTGTCTGACTGAATTTCAACTAAGGAACTTTGGCACTTCTCATCCAACAACCTTAATAAAAGTAAAAGATGCTACCTTTTGTCGCAGCCATTACTTCTTCTCGGAATCATTGCTAAATCTATTTGGCTTCTATCCAGACAACAAATTGACATAGAATCCTTATACAATGAGTGATGATTACTTTATTTCAAAAACCCTTTTAATTTTGTAGTTACACATTAAACTAAAAGTATACTCATTGATCCTCTATACATTTGATTCTAAGTTAAAATGTGACAAACTTTGACCAGTTAAAAGTATAAAAATTATTATGAATTGGTGCTAGGCAGGCACTAAACTACCACTACTATTAATTTGGTACTAGGTCGATACTATTCACATACATTATGTGGATTCATGTTTCTTAAATAATTGTTAATTTTTCTTTTGTTACCTTTTCATGATGTTAACAAGAGCTTGTGAAATTTAATTTAATAAGAGTGACTTCTCCTTTTGCACTCATCATTGATATAAGTAGTAGTAGTATTGTTGGGGAGGCGACCGACAGCTCAGGTCATTTGTGCCATTAGGGATGGATGGGAAAGGATGAAGGGTGGAGAGAAAACCGGTGTCGGCATTAGCCTGCTCTTAACGAAAGGCGCCAAGGGGTCCGCAGCTTAACGTCCCATCCGACGGGCGGCGTACTCACTTAAAGTGCCCTCCACAAAGCACCTCAAGTAGAGATCGGGATACCACTGAAAAATATCTGTCGCCGTCATTGATATAAACTTAGCATGCACTCCTCAAGCACTACTATTAATTTGGTACTAGGTCGATACTATTCACATACATTATGTGGATTCATGTTTCTTAAATAATTGTTAATTTTTCTTTTGTTACCTTTTCATGAACAAAAGAAAAATTAACAATTATTTAAGAAACATGAATCCACATAATGTATGTGACTAGTATCGACCTAGTACCAAATTAATAGTAGTGCTTGAGGAGTGCATGCTAAGTTTATATCAATGATGAGTGCAAAAGGAGAAGTCACTCTTATTAAATTAAATGATAAATGGGTGTCCTGCGATGAAACTACAAAGATGAAAGGGCAATGCATCCCTGCCTTCTTCGCAGGATAACTGAGGCTAGGGACGTGAGCACCTTAAGAAACGGTGGGCAGGAAAAACTACTCTATCACTATTTTAGAAACTCTGAATAAGTATGAAACTGGTTTTGGAAATGGCACGGGTATGGCATCAGATTCTGCCCGATATGAGGTGAAATGGCTCCAAAATCTGAAAATATCCTCTCTGACGTTGCACTTGATGCATGAATGCACAACAGAACCTCACCTAATGAGCACCTCTCATGATGAATAAAAAATATTTTAATATTACTAACTCAATTAGCTGTTTCGAATAATGAGTGACAAGGAGGGGGAAGTCATGGATGGATTGCGGATCTGCTCTTCTATCTGTGTTTAGCACTCATTCTGCTAGCATCTCAGTGTTGCAAGGGATTACACATTTTCCCAAACTTGTTCTCAGACACATTATTTGTGATTTATTTTGGCAAAGTTTAATGAATGGCTGAATTGTTCCTGAAGGAAAAGCCACAAGAAGACAGCCATAAACAAATAAAAATAGCCTTAGAAATGTAAAGTAAAATCATTTAAAAGTGAGAACGAGGTGTGAAAGTGACTAATGTAGCATGTACACATAATTGGACTATGCCAGCATTGCGCACTCTACTCAGCAACAAGGACAGGATTAAGGAAAGAGATGCTTCATCGGAAGTGACATCATTACCTATGCAATGGTCACATGTTCTCAATGATGCAGAAAGGTTGCTTCTTATATGGATACAGGAAAAGCAAATTCTATGCGACACTATTAATGAGAATATCATATGTGAGAGAGGAAAGTGATTTTCAGCAACCTCATTTAGAATATGTAAGTTATCAACAGCTGAACAAGTATTTAAGGGGAGCTGTTCATGGTTTGAGAAGTTAACCAGAAGAACTGTCATTCAAGGTAATGTGAGACATGGTGAAGCAGCAAGCTCAGGATCAAAGACAGCAGAGACCTTCACCGGTGACTTCAAGAAACTCATAGATTCTGAAGGTCACCTTCCACAGTAGGTTTTAATTGTGACGAGTCTCTTCTGGAAAAAGATATGGAAGTGAAGCCATACAACAGCAGGGGAGAATGTATTTCCTGACCGCAAGACAATGAAAGACCTGCAGCTGATACAGGGTCGCACCCTAAAGTGGTAAAACTGATTTTCTATGGTGCAAACGGAGAGGTGGAGGGGGGTCTGCCTGGCAGGGTAAGGTGGAGGGGGCTCTTAGCAACAGACCGATACTAACCTCAGCCACCTGCGGGCTGCCGTTGAGTGAGGACACCGTTTTTAGTGAAGCAATGTTTTTGTCCACATCGAAAAACAAAATGAATCTGAATTTAGAGCAATGTTATTCCATGAAGTTTTGTGCAAAACTTGTGAAGACGGCAAATGAGACCCTCGATATGATCAAGCAGGCTTATTGGGACACTGCCTTAAGCCGTTCCACAGTGGCACAAGTTGTTTAAAGAGGTTAGGGAGCTCGTTGAAGACAACCATCGCTCCGGACGGCCGTCGATGGTAAGAACCGACACGAATGTGGACAGAGTGAGGACACTGCTGAACACAGACCGACGCTTAACCAGTGAAAAAATTGCAGACCAGTTGGGTCTGTCTGCATCCAACGTCCAACGCATTATTTCGCATTTGGCCATGCGCAAGGTGTGCTCCAAGATGGTGCCGCAAATTCATGCCATGGCGCGCTCATCGTCAGACAGCTCCTGGCCAAATACGGCATTGCCACGTTGCCGCACCTGCCCTATTCTCCCGATCTGTCACCACCGGACTTCTTCTTCTTCCCCCTGATGAAAAGCCAGCTCAAGGGACGACGTTTTGACTCGATAAAGGCCATTCAAGAGGCTTCGACGAGGGTCATCAACGGCATCCCCAAAGAAAATTTCCAGCGGGCGTACGGGGAATGGGAGCAACGTTATACTAAGTGTGTAGCAGCTCAAGGAGCATATTTTGAAGATTATTAAGTCGATGTAAGTATATCGTCAATAGAATTCATGTAAGAAAATCAGTCCTACCAGTTTTGTGTGCAATCCTGTATTTTATTCCAATGCAAGAGCCGATTTGAAAATAAACCCCTGCTTGGGTACCATTCAGAAGGTCCACAAGCCTTCAGGAACGTTAAGTCCAGAAGAGCAGGTTATATGTGATTAGTAGGTCATGAAGAAATGTGTACAAGGCATTGTCTTAATAAGGCAGTGAAATGTGCACTACAAATTTATTTAATGATGATTCTGTTGCATTTCTGCTAAATTTTGAAGCGTCATCATCGGCATTGATAGATTTTAGTAGTGATACTTAAGTGAATAGTGACACAATGTTTATGGTCAGAATATTTATGGAAATAACTTGGATTGAGATATTTACTGAGTTTAGAATGTCATTGTACATTTTATACCATTTCAGCCATGAAGAAAGAAACACTTCTGGAGGACTGATATTTTTTTAATTGGTGCTCCTACATATGTAATTTACTATTGGTGTTACAGCTACTGAGTGGAATTCCTTCCTTTTGCATTTTGTGCAGGCTAAATTGTCTTGGAAATCTGGAAGCTCATCAATAAAATTTGTTCTTAATAACCTGAAGAATTGAAAATACTTTTCTCGTTTCATGTTAGATATTTGATCATGGTTACATAAGATGTCTTGGTGGTGTAAATGCAGAATCTGAGTTATGCTTGTCTCTCATTAACTACAGTACCTGACACACTCATTATTTTCAAACTATTCATTTCAAAGATGTAAAGCAATCTTTCTGGGATCGGGATGGTGGGGTGACTAATGTGCTGGCTTCCCACCCAGAGGGCCTGGGTTCGAATCCTGGAGGTGGGAGGAATATTCTCAGAAATTGCATTGCATTGAAGTAGCTTTCCATTTATTCAAATCAGAAGCAACCTTTCAACATCACAAAGATTTTCTTGTTACTCCCTTTGAAGCATCCATCTCCTTTATCTTGCCCTTGTTCTTGAGGAGAGTGCAAATCGCCGATGTAGACTGACTGTATGTGAGTGCTACATCACCCATCCTCACACCTCTTTCTCAATTTTCAATGATTTTACTTTTCATTTCTATGGCTATTTTTATTCCCTTATGGCTGTCTTCTTGCAGCTTTTTCTTCTGGGTCACTTTTAAAACAATGAGCAAAATATTATTAAACTTTGCACAAATAATATAACAGAGCACAAATGGAAAAATGCATGATCACTGATACCACGAAGATGCTAGCAGATCAAGTACTTAACACAACCAGAGTCAGCAGGAGCATATTCTTTCCAGGAATTCCCTCACCTCGTCAATTGTTCTGCCAAGCATTGCTTGTTAAATGAGCCTTTTTTTTAATATCTTCTTTGTTTGGGAATTACTTGCTAAGAGAGGTGCTCATTCAGTGAAGTTCCACTGTACTTTAACAATAGATAAGTACTAAAGAATTTACTATTTAGGTCCTGTCATTTTCAGAAGAAGGACTAAACTCAAAAAGCTATGGGAAAATATCTTCAACTGGGATCCTTCCAAGTAGAATAATAAAAGGAATTCCAGGAACAAGAGAACCAATGAAAAATTGAGATTTCTGAGGTGGAAAAATTTACATTTTGATAAGAAGCAATATAAAATCAGTTCCCTAAACAATAGACAAATATATGCAAATATGTAGTCTACGCGATGCTCAAGATGATAAAAAAGTAATAATATCCTCAAGAATTGTCAAGTCTTGCCATATATCCTTGAGGTCTCTGTCTTATTTTAAAATAAAAATTATTGCAACAGAACTACAAAAGGTGGTAGATCAAGGCCTTAGCAATTATCAAGAATAGTTAGGGGTAACAAATTCTGGAAAATATCATATGATGTTGGCATGTTAAGTTATTAGCCACATGTCATGACCAAATGATGGGAAATACTTGTATCAGTAAGATTCCTTTACCTTTAGGGGTGCACTTGCGAGGTGAGAAGTTATCTCGATGACGGGAGCACTGGTTCACACGATGTTTCCTCTCATATGGTTTCCCTTCAAATACGGCAGCTTCATAATACTGCAACAAAATAGAAACTATACGTGAGCATCATGTGAGAGAAGAGTGAGCGAGGTGGAGATGGGAATGGCCCCTTGCAGTCGGGGCATCTTCACCGAGGGCATGACACACCTTCTGGCATGCCTTGCACTCCCATCCCTCCATTTGCATTCGTCTGCTCTTCTGGCGCACTGACACTCTTTGATGTTTAAACTTGGGACTGGTGCTTGTGACAGGCACCCTGAAACATAAAAGTACATCACAGCCATCAGATTCATCTTCCCTCACAATGTATATTTTTTTCATGTGTCACACATACACACTATTGCTGGCAAGGCCATCAAACGCAGACAATACTCTGCAAATTAAGTCAATATCAAACTTTCCATGAGTTTTATGTTGGTGAACATGTTTATGTGTGAATTTAATACATATGAGTGTCCTTTTTTGTGTGTTTTTCTTTAATTTTGTTCGCTAATGCCATCTCGCTCCTTTGCTTGAATTAGTATTCACATCCATGAGACTTGTTTTAAGGTGAGAGCATCAGCCCAGTAAATCGAAAGATCCTGTGTTCAAGTCCCAGTCAAGGAAATATTTTTTCGTTTGTGTTCTGCTCAATTCCACTTTCCCCATCTCTCCTGTGTTCGTCCTTTATATGCATTCCTATCCCTTACATCTATTTCCATGTAAACATATATATGTATATATGTACTCCCCTCTCCCATGGACTACAACCTTGTCGTGGTGGAAGGGGTTTTGCGTTCCGATGACCCCTAGAGCTGTGCTGGTGGGTATAATAATAGTTGCTCCTGGTAGGGTCAACCATGCCAGATAAGTCGAAGTTTAGGAGCCAGACGAAAGATAATCCACGGAGTGTCTGTTCCTCAGTGAGGCAGCTGCAAAGGCATCTGACCCCAGTGGGGCGGCCATAAAGTGATGGTGTCACGTTAAAAACACTCTTAAGGAAGGCAATGGGAAACCACCCCAATTATTATTCCCAAGAAAATAATGATGGACAACATAGAGAAATTGAGTTCTAGCAACTGCAGGACTCGGCCCAAGGGGCTGTGTGTCATGCCCGGCAGCGGGGGAGGCAAGTCTTCCGCGGTCGTCTTCACACGAAACCCTTGCAGGGGAAAAATAACAGCAGCAGGACAGAAGTCGCAGAGGAAGACAAAAGTAGTTAAAATAGGAACATGGAACGTTAGGATAATGTTGAGGACAGGCAAATTAGAGAATATTAAGCAAGAGAAGGAAAGAGGTAAGAAAGATGTTTTAGGTCTATGCGAAGTGAGATGGAAGGATAGCGGGGATTACTGGAGTGATAAATATAAAATAATATACAGCGGCGGGGACGAGAGCCAATGAGTGGTTGCCGTAATATTAAATGAAGGGGTAGGAAGAAGCGTAGTCAACATAGGGAAAGCAACTGATAGAATCTTACTCATACAGATTAAAGTAGAGTCGACGAACTTGGTCATTGCTCAGGCATACATGCCACCGAGCAACCACAAGGAGGAAGAAGTCGATAGGATGTACGATGAGTTAGAGGATATAATTGCGTGTGTTCCTGCAGGGAAACATTTGGCAGTGATGGGAAATTGGAATGCGACAGTAGCCGAAGGAAGAGAGGATGGTGAGGTGGGGGACTATGGGTTAGGCACGAGGAATGAACGCGGAGAGAAAGCAATTGAATTCTGCAGGAGACAGGGGTTAGTTGTCAACAACACAACAACACCACAAAAGGCATAGGTATACATGGAAAACGCCATTTTTAATGAAAATTGGCAATTTTCCACAAAATAAAATTTTAATACAACCGGTTTCGATGTAACTACATCATCTTCTGGTGACAGTCATAACTCAATGTCTAGTATTATGCTGAAAAGCTAGTAAGGGGGGGGTTGGTGTGTAGTGGAAAATGGAGGATAGAGGGAGGGGAGGTGGAAGGACGCGTGAGTGACGAGGTGCGGGGGAGGAGAAAGGGGTGGGGAACACAAGCAAGTCTGGAGAAAACCTTGTGGCTGGATGGAGTGGGTGTCTCATTGTTCCCTCGGAGCGGTGCCATAGTCCTAGGGTCGTGGAGAAAGGGGATGAGATCTGGGTTTTCCCCGATCATTGACTGGGCGCAAAATATCAAAGCACAAAGAGATGTGAAAAGGGGTAAAGATTTGGGATCACTGTCTATTATGGTTCCAAAGGGGGGAAAGTGGGAAACCTCTAAGCGAGGGTTTAGGTAGGGGTGGAGTATGGATGCATTTGGAACGTCACGAGGGTGGGGGGGGTTGTAGGGTATGAGTTGTCCTGCTGGGTTGAGCCTTCCCACATCATCCGTGAAGAAAGACTTTGGGGGAACACAAGGCTTCCCGCCATCTTCGGGAAAACGTGGTCAGCGGTTGCACAGGGGGATGGGGGAAATTCCAATAGTAAAGACGAGGGATCACTGGTCACAAATACGTCGAGGGAAGGAGATGGAGAGGAGGGGGGAGTGTGAAGATAAAAATTGGACTTCAATGATGAGTTCCAAGTCCTTGCGATGTAAGGAATTGGACCTTGGGGTTGTAAGAACGTCACTTTTTATATGGAAAATGCCAGGTGACTCAGAAAGGTATCAGTTAGATAATATTATGGTTTGGCACAGTTTTAGCAACAGTGTGATAAATTCGCACAGTTTCTCAGGAGCGGATGCGGACTCTGACCACAATTTAGTCCTTTAGAAACGTAATGTCAGTTTCAAAAAGATACGGCAAGGGTGGCGGGTTAGGAAATGGAATGTAGAAGCATCAAATGGATTAACGAGGAAGGAGTATCTGCAGGCCATAGAGAAAATGATGGATGACGGTAAAGAACTAAGTACTATCAAAGAAAAATGGGAATTTATCAAGACAGTGAATTCGGAAGCCGCAAAAGACACTATAGGAACCGTTAACGGGAAAAGGATAAGGAAATTATGGGTAACAGATGAGATGATTGCAAAGATGGAGGAGAGAAGAAGATCGAAGAATATAAACACAGAGATAGGAAAAATGAAGTACAAAGAGTTAAACAATAAATTGAGAAGGGCCACAAATAAAGCAAAAGAAGATTGGTGGAAAACGCAATGCGAAGATATGGAAAGTTTGCAGAAGAAGGGGTAAATTGGTGCATTATACAGCAAGGTTAAGTTATTAAGGCAAGATCTGTGCTAACAGTTAAAGATAAGTGGGGTAAAATAATAGTTGAACCAGATAAAATCCAAGAGAGATAGAACGAATATATAGAAACACTGTATGGTAGAGAACTTAGGCCAACAAGGTTAGACATAGAAAAGGAACATGACGTAGAAGAAGATAGCTTAGGTCGAGGAATACTCGACGATGAAATAGAAAGGGCATTAAAGGAGATGAATGATGAGATGAGTGGGGAACGGAGAGTCCGGATGGGCAGTGTTAGGAAGAGGTGTAAGGCAGGGTTGCCCATTGTCACCGGTGCTGTTCAACTTATATGTGGAGGAAATGATTATAGAGGCATGGGAAGAATTGGAGGTGGGAATGAAAGTCAGAGGGGAATTCATAAAATCGGTTAGGGTTGCTGATGAGCAAGCATCAGTTGCTCAGTCAGCCAAGGGGTTGCAAGCATTGCTGAGTGAACTGGAGGTTCAGTGCGATAGATATGGGATGAGAATGAATATTAATAAAACAAAGTTTATGCGATTTTCCAGAAAGAAAAAGGCTAAGCTAAACATTAAAATAGAAGGGGGAAAAAATAGAGCAGGTAGAACAGTTTACGTATCTCAGAAGTGTTTTGACCAACACGGCCAAAGTAGTAGGGACATAAGGAGAAGAATTGCGCTAGGCAAAGAGGCTTTCTCAAGGAGGAGGGAGTTGATGACGGGGACGTTGAGTAGGGATGTTAAGACAAGACTTAAAAACTCTGATATGGAGCATAGCTTTGTACGGTGCGGAAACGTGGTAGCTGAAGCAGGAGGATACACGTAGATTAGAGGCTTTTGAAATGTGGGTGTGGAGAAGAATGGAGAAGGAGAAATGGACCGAAAGGAAAGCAAATGAGGAAGTAGTGGAGGTGGTGGGTTAGGACAGGGGTTTGTTGAGAGAAATCCTATGGAGGCAGGAAAAATGGATAAAAGGCTTTTTGAGCGGTAGTGGAATGTTGTAGAAAGTAATTGAGGGGAAAATGTTGGGCAAATGAGGAAGGGGCAGGAACAGGATGAGGATGTTGGATGGGATGAAGAGAGGAAAGAAGTACACAGAGATGAAGAGGGACCTGATGCAGAGTAGGTTGCTGGATTGGGTTTTGTTTGGAGTTACAAAATATTTATTTGATAGTTGTGTCCATCCAAAAACCTACCTTAACCGGTAGAATACCTAAAAAAAATCACTTATAACCATTCTTTCAGTAATTCTTCATACTGAATTCTTGATTTATTTTCTTTCTTTATATAATGTCAGCACTGGTTTGCATATTTCAGAATTGAATCATGATTTTCACGATTGCATTCAGTGTGGAGGCCTATAATCTTAGATGTTTTGCCAGATCAATACAGATTCGACCATGAGAATCTGTTCCAAAATGTTTACTGTGTTTTACTCAAATGAAAATGTTCTTTTTTCACCTTGTCTTCCCATTGACAAGAACTATAAAATTTACAGTCCTGAGTAATTGAGGAAAACTTAACACATGAGAATCTGGAAAGAAGATGTGTGAGCTATTGGCTGTGAGTGAGAGGTTAGGTTAGTTCCTATAGACAATAAGAACCTTAGATAGCTCCAATAATGTAATTTCAGCCAGCCGGTGACTGTCAACAGGGAGAGTAGGGGCTTGACATGTTAATTAGAGACCACAAGACGGTCCCTAATATTCGGTGATTCTTAATGCCTCAGAATACACTTGGAAAACCAACAGTAAGTGTTGCAAAGGGTTTTGAGAGGAGCATAGGAACTTGATCCCATGAAGATTTTTTCTAGCTTACTCCTGTCTTGAGGGTGATTGTAAACCCCATGTCTCCTGCTTCATTAGGGTATCAACTCTGCCCCCCTCTGAGAGCCCAAAATTGACAAGTAACCTAATGCTAAGTGGGCCAGACACAGCAGGACTTCAAGGGTTATAATTTTCATCTAACAAGGCACCTTTGCCAACTCACTGGTCAAAACTGCTGAGAAAATTTCTGCCAGGAAGCAGTTTGGTGGCAGTGATGGCATCGGTATGAGGCAACTCACCAACCGTAGAGCCATCAACCCAATCACTATCTTTGGCTACTTCTGCACCAACCTCCTCCTCCAGGGGAATGAAATAAGTGGCATCTGTGTCACTCTCTAAGGGGACCAGGAGTGCTTGTTTCTGATGGCAACCTTGATTAACTCCCTCAAAATGATGGCCTTTTATTCCCTGTACTTCTTCTTGAGGAGAATTGAGTAAATCACCCGTTACATCTATATCATTTAAAACAGCACTATAGTGCCGTGAGGAGTTGGGGCTGGGCATTATTATCATGTCTTCATCCTCCTCTCCCCTCCCCACCACCCTGGCACTCCTGCCATCACCAATAAACAACAATATGGGACTCTTTTCATCTCTGTGAGCAGCAAATCTCGCATCTGCTCGACTCATCTCATTGCCATCAACTGAAAATGATGGCTCTTTGGGAGTGGGAGGCTCAGCCAAGGCACGAATCCTTCTGCCCCCCTTGGCACTAGCTTTAGGGGAGCCACCACTTTCCTTCTTCTCACTCTCCGCTGAGGGGAGCATTTCACTGGGACAATATGCTTCATTTGCCAATCCTGATTTTTCCGTGCTACTGTTAGTTGGCTGCCTCTGTTTCAAACTCAGAGATGAAATCTTCAGCTTCTTCTTTGGGTTCATGTTGAAGCGTGTCCCTCTGCCTTTAGGTGATGTCTCCAGAATTGTCTGACTACACACTATCAGCTTCTCCGGGGAATCTAAAGCAGATATTACAAAGGAAGGTGATCTGGAATTGCTAGAGTTCACTTTGGAATTGCTTCTAAGTACAGTTGAAGGGTATCTCAACTTATTTAATCTCTTTTGAGAATTAAGCACAGGACTTGGTTTTTTCAAGTCCTCATCACCATTAGGTTTTTTTTCTGGAGTTTTACAATAAGTGTGCTCAGAAGTAATCATGCTCTCCAGCAGAGGGGGAGGTGTTGTTGTCCCCTCTTTTGCAAAAGAGGTGAGCTTTTCGGTATCACAGTCATTTAGCACCAGCTGACTGTCACCTCTGGGATTCTGCAATGTCAAAATACTATAGTTTTGAGTGGGGTTGCCTTGAAAGTTTTCTTTAGCACACGTTTCTCGCTCAGAGGCATCAGTTTTCTCATCACTATGCACAGCACTTGTTTTTGATTGAGGCACTGGAGGACATGGAAGGACACATCGCTCCAAAACTTGCTTTGATCCTTCAACACCAGACGTCAAGGACTTGGAATTCCAGTCACATCCTGAAAAGTTAAGAAAAAATTATTTTGCAATTTTTTTGATTGCTTGATTGAATTGATCCCTTGATTGCAAATTTTGCAATCAAGGGATCCAAATGTATGAAAACAATGGTAACTACGGCCATATGGATGTTATGGGAAGAATCAACCCCAGCCATACTCTTACTAGGGATGCAAAACTGTGCATGCAACAATGATATGTACAAACAACATTCTTGAAAGAAAAACCCAAACAAAATTTAAAAGGTAGATCGTGCAGCTTCCATTTTCTTTTGAGAATATATCATTAAATTTCATTAAAATGAATGTTTGATGCAAATTTTCCACTCAGAATATGTCCAATTATTTGCCATTTGGATCACTCTTTGTTTATATGCTTAAATTTTCATCATTCATTTCAATTAAGACCTGGAAGGCAAATCTGGTGTAAACAGTGGATGCTGTAATAATTCGAACTTTATTCCATTGTATGTGAAACAAGAGTTAGGTGAAGATGAACTTCATTCAACTCTGCTTTTTTCTCTTTTAGTGTTAAGCCTTTTAAATAAAAGGGTTCAATCACTGTAGAATTTTTTTTTTATTTTTCTAAACAAAAGTTTATTGTTTCAATTAACTATGAAAATGAAACTACGTGATGGATTTAGCTTAAACTTTAACAGCAGTTTAGCAAGGTATTGAGCTTACTGAAAGCAAATTTTTCCAATGCTAAAAGCACCATAGCTTGGGTTTTCTAAGAATTTATAAAGGAAACATATTGGGGAGACACCTAAGGCCAGTTTTTATAATTCACAATAATGTTAGTCACAGTCCATACCCTGTACCATATTATTCCATCCATATCAGAGAATAAATATTGTTTTCTGCTAGTTTTTCTTTTATTTATTAATCCCTAAGATAACAAACATCAACTTACTGAAAGAGTCAAAAACTAATTTTTAATCACAATCAAAGATGATTCCATGATTATCAAATTAATTCACCTTCAGAGTACCACTGGATTCCATTTATGTGCTGGCAATGGGTGCACGATGTGGGCTTGAGCCTGAAATTAAAGAGTAGCATTCACATTCTATTAAGGTTTTTGCAGCATTTGATGTTTTTTCTGTGAAATATTTTCCATTCTGCTGCATATGGATTATTTTTTTTTTAACTTAATGCTTTGTTTTTCCCAATTCAAACAGAATCAGGAAATGATGTTCTCATGAGTCAGAAATTCTCAATGCACATCAGGACATTCCTAAACTATTACATACAATTGTATTTATGAATTTATCGGTCTCATACATTGCAGTAATTGACAGAAAATATGTGGTAGAGGTGGTCAAGGAGCTGGAGGCAGTGGGGGACAGGAAGGGCATTGGGGCATCAGCCACAGGGAGTTGGAACTATGGAGGGGGCAGGACAGTTGGTGGTGATTATTTAAGACATTGAACAGAAAATCTCTAGTTATTACCTATATCCTTGGGTACCCAAGGTCAGAGAAAAGAATACCTTGGTTGCATAAACCAATTCCTGCCCAACAATGAGTATTAGGATATTTCCAATACTCAGGGTGAAATACAATAAAATGAGATAAAATCATGATGAGTAGGGCAGATTGCCAAAAAAAACTTTCAATGTCTCGAAGATGATTAATATTCATGGCATTCAATTACATAAAATATTTTATAAACATATTTGAATGTCTCTACAAACTGGTTACTAACCAGCTGGACAGATGACACTAATATATCCAGTACCAGAACACTGAGCAACCTGAACTTTACCAGAATGGACCATCTGGTATCCAACATTCCAGCACTTAAATATTTGAACAAATTATCTTTCAATTGTGTATTTAAACACAATCTCCTTAACCAGTAGAACTCTGGCTTTCAGGCTGGCCTGGTACCCCAAACATCACTCCTAACAGTCAATGAAAACATCAGGGTAGGGCATCAACAAGCACCCAATAGCATTCCTAGTCTTATTTCACTTTCTAAATCCTCTGACTCCACGAACCACACCATTCTCAGAAGGTTAAAATGTTACATCCTATCTCAAAGTGCCATAAATTGGTTTGTTGAGATATAGTATAAACGCTTTGGCCTGTAGGGGAGTGGGGGGGGGGGGTTGTGTGGCATTTGGCTTTACCAATTAAGAAAATGAAATGCTGCAGAAGGAAGAATAACAGAATTTTGTCATGAGAAATATGTGCTAGCAGCAAAAACATCCTCTCCAGACAACATCAGAGAAGAACACATGCATGGAAGATGCCAGGGGAAAGGGCAACATACATACTACCAAAGTAAGCACAGTTAACTCTCAATTATCCATGGAATAATGGATGAACAACAAATAGTGGATGTACAGTGTCGCAACCAAAAGTGGTAAAACTGATTTTCTCTGGCGCGAATGGAGCGGTGGAGGGGGGGGGGGGGTCTGCCTGGCAGAGTAAGGTGGAGGGGGCTCTTAGCAACAGACCGACACTGGCCTCAATCATCTGCGGGCTGTCGTTGAGTCAGGACACCATTTTTAGTGAAGCAAGGTTTTTGTCTGTGTCGAAAAACAAAATGAATCTGAATTTAGAGCAACATTATTCCGTGAAGTTTTGTGCGAAACTCGGGAAGACGGCAACTGAGATCCTCAATATGATCAAGCAGGCTTATGGGGATACTGCCTTAAGCCATTCCACAGTGGCACAAGTTGTTTAAAGAGGGTAGGGAGCTCATTGAAGACGACCATCGCTCCGGACGGCCGTCGACGGCAAGAACCGACACGAATGTGGACAGAGTGAGGACACTGCTGAACACAGACCGACGCTTAACCAGTGAAGAAATTGCAGACCAGTTGGGTCTGTCTGCATCCAACGTCCAACGCATTATTTCACAGGATTTGACCATGCGCAAGGTGTGCGCCAAGATGGTGCAATAGTAAAGGCTACATTGTACAGATACAAACAGTGATTACATCTAGGGGATCATGGAGAGCCAACGGCTCTCCAACAGGATGAAGAAAGTGACCGAGGAACTGAGGTGGAAAACTGAGATCCTGCAGGAGAAGCAAGCAACCGAAAAGCAACCATCGACAAAAAAATAGAAGGAATAAATGATACTAGAGTAGGAGTAGTACTAGTTTTGTTGGGGTATAAGTTGGGAATTGGGAATAAAAGTTATGTGGATTGACTGTTGTTAATAATTGGGAAGAGTTCATGGATTATTAGTTTAATTTTGTGGGTTCCGGGGAAAAAAGAGATGATAAGGTTAGGGCATTTTGGGCGGTTTGGTTTGGGGAGAGGAGAGTATTGGGTTGATGGCTTGAGAATTTTACTATTCAGTAGTTTTTCAGGGTACCCACATTCTCTGAGAGAGTTGTGTAGCTGGTCCATATGTTTCTGTTTGGAGGGGGAGTTGTTGCAGAGACGGACACCATAGACTGAGAGGGATAAGGGGATGGAGCATTTAGTGTGCGATGGGTGGTAGTTGTTGAAACGGAGATATTGTTGGTTGTTGGTCGGTTTAATGTGGACTGAGGTGTTAAACTTATTATTCTGGAGATGAATGTCAATATCTAGGAAAGTCATATCCGAGTCAGATATAGAAATGAAAGAATAAGGGACGTGGAGGGTCTTAGGAGATGGCAGCATTTGCAGCGTCGTGGGCAGTTGCATGGTGCGAACAGGAGTAGAGAAGAGACAGGGGTACTCGCACGTGGTTTTTTCTGACTTAAAGATGCGAAATGGTGCATATCTGGGTGCTCCTGTCATTTAAACCCCCCAAGCAGAACCAAGTCCACTGAATGCATCCAATAGCTGCCTATTTCCCTCCCCCCCTTGTCCATTTCCTATTGATCCCCTACCTCTCCTCCCCTCACTCTTCCCCCACACATGTCCTCTCCACTCTTCCCCAAGAACGCCATTCTGATGACAACGGTCGTGTCGCCAAAACGTCAAATACATACTGTGAGTGTCCTTTCTTTGTGTCTCTGTGTTTTGAATATTCTGTATCTGTGGGTTTGATAAATAAATATACATAAATATATTATTAATAAATAAATATACATATCCATATATTTTAGCTTTTGAGACACAAGAGCTGTAGAACGCTTTTTCAGACATGCCAACTTTCAAAAATGAAAAATCGGGAGGACATGCCAACTTTCAAAAATGAAAAATCGGGAGATTTTTAGAAGTGTATCACGAAGTAATCACTTTTAATTACCACAATATTTGCATGGCACCTTAATCCCTTTATGACACTTTGCCAATTTTTAATGAATGTCACACTTTATTAACATGTTAAGCTAAGTACACAATTTGAACAGTTCATCAAGAACGTAAGAAGGAAAAATCGGGAGTCTCCCACTTAAATCGGGAGAGTTGGCATGTCTGCTTTTTATTCACTGTAGAACTAGTATAATGTACGCTCGTAGGAGGCAGGGGTGCATTGCCATTTCCTCTTTGTAGTTTCATCGCAGGACACCCATTTATCATATAATTTAATAAGAGTGAATTCTCCTTTTTCCCTGATCATTGGTATAAACTTAGCATGCACTCTTCAAACACTTGCAATATCTCTTGTTAACATCTTGAAAAGGTAACAAAGAAAAATATACGTCAGTAAACAATTATTTAAGAAACATGAATCCACATAATGTATGAGAATAATACCGACCTAGTACCAAATTAATTATAATTTTATACTTGAACTGGTCAAAGTTTGTCACAAATTAACTTAGAATCAAACATGTAGAGGGTCAATGAGTACACTTTTAATTTAATGTGTAACTACAAAATTAAAAGGGTTTTTGAAATAAAGTAATCATCACGCATTGTATAAGCATTCCATGTCAACTTGTTGTCTGGATGGAAGCCAAATAGATTTAGCAATGATTCAGAGAAGAAGTAATGGCTGCAACAAAAGGTAACATCTTTTACTATTATTAAGGTTGTTGGATGAGAAGTGCCAAAGTTCCTTAGTTGAAATTCAGTCAGACAGATTGCATGCACACGTGTCAGAGTATGAAACACTTTGTTAAACTTTTTGGCTTCCTTCTCTGACAAAAATCACATTCCCTTTTACCAAACAGCCAATAATTAACTGGTTTGGAAATGTTAAAATATGGTGCTATATACACAGAAACTGGTAGTTCATTAAATAACATGATTCCCATTTCATGTATTTCACAGCCTTGGGTCTTAGCCAATCAAGAATATGGGGCCTTAAGGGAGTTATGCCTGTTTCTTTTTTCATAATCATATACCATGGATCACATCAATAGATTATTTCAACAGATTCAGGCGAGATGTAGTGGAAGTTCGTCATTGTGAGAAAAACAAATTTGCACTTTTCCACAGGTTTAACTGGAGACCCAAAACCTGCGGAAGGTGCAAATTTGTTGTTTTCACAATAGATTATTTCCTTTTCCATTACATTGGATAACAAAACTACGTAGGCCGATAAAATAAACTTATAGCAAAATTGGCAATTTACAGTGGCTATCAGCGATTTCCAAAAGTTGCAGTACACATTATTCTGACAGCTTCACCTTGGGAAAAAAGGGCAGACATGATTCCAGGAAAACAGCCCCACAGTATCAGTATCCATAAAATAATAATAACATTTTATTTGCCCAAAAATTCAGAATAAAGAAATATAAGTAATAGAGTATTGATACTCAGGTCAACGAGCATTCTAAAGAAAATTTTATTTGAAGCAATATTTTTAGAGAAAAAGTAGCTCATTATAACTATACTATAAAGCTATAAGTGGCACTATAAAGTTGACAGATATTCCGGAATTGAGAACAAAACATTTGGCATGTACATAGGTTTTCACATTCAATTTTGACAAAGGAGGTGTTTCTGGTGACAGCAAGCTCCTAGGGTCAATTATTATACAATTGAATACCCATTCATTTAAGACCACAAAGAGTTTCCCTGGTGTGGATAAGAAGAAGGTAATTTTGTTGCCTAGTACAATATTGTGTATGCATGAGTTTTGCCCAAATTCTAGAAAATTAGAGTTAATATAAATCAACCCAGTAAAGTTTTAAAAACAAACTATATTCTAGGGTCTAAGACAAACAAAGAAGGTGCATGTTTCCTTCAATTAATCCTCCCCACGTCCTGTAAGCAAAAAGAAGGCCATAATGTTAGTGAGAATTCCGAGGCAGCACTTGGCAGATTGACTGACAAAATGCTGGTTAGGGTGATCATATCATCAAATGATGAAATTCATTAGGCAAATTTATGTACCCAACCCAAGCTAAGTTCTGGTAAAAGACTGGATTAATTATAGTTATGCATCAATCATACATGGGAGCTCTAGTTTCTTGGAAATTACCGTACATAATAACACCTATAACAGTGTTGAATTTCACGTTGGTAGTTTAAACTTACCCATTCAGCTGCTGTGTAAATTTTTCATTTTCATTTTTTATTTTCTTCAGTTCCAACGTCAGTGTTTCAACTAAATGCTGAGAGTCGTTCAAACGCTTCTTCAGCTCTAGAATATACACCATGATTAGAATTGAAAATTAACATTTATATCGCCAAAAGAAAAACAAATCATTTAATGCTTACTTTTAAACTGAGAAAATGCAGATCTCAGGAAGACAGAAGCGCTAAACAAATCTGAATCATCTTCGTGGCACGAAGACAGAGTTTTCAACTCAAATAAGGATATCCAAATTTTTTCATAATATTCCTGCGTTTTCTTATTTTTTACTTGACACTGTTTATTATAGTTCTCCATGTCCGTTCAATGCATTAATACCTTCAAAAAACTATAAAAATAATGAATAACATAGCCAAGTCCACTATCACGATTACATAGGCTTCTCTGAATTACCGATTTGCCGCGTTTTGCGCATGCAATTGGAAAATATGTGTTTTGTTTTCGTGTTGATCATCCCAAATGGGCCTCCCTACAATCCCGCGAAAATGAATATTTTGTAAAATCTATATGCATCAATAATGGTGCCCGCGAATTAATATTGGAAATGCATGGCCGATTGCGTCACAGGAAATTTTTCTTATTGTAGCTTCATCTGTTTTTAAAGAGACAGGGTGAGGGTTGTATGCATGAGTATAGGTATAAATATTCGTGCTCGTGTGAATGAAGATGATTTTGTAGTTACGTCTCATTTGCTCGGGTGGTATTATTAGTGTAACTTGGTTAACTTTGATGCCGTTTTCAGGGAATCAATTGTGTGGTTAGGTCAGACGAATAAAGTGTCGAAGCATTTGGTCTTCTATTGGTTACTTGGAAAGAATTTTTTTTTAAAATGCCCCCTAAATCCAAAAAAAGTGTTTCTTCGTGGCAGGCATGTGAACGATGCGGAGTTATATTATCTACGAAAGACCTCCAAATTCATGCCAATGTTTCCTGTGATATCGAAAAAGATGCATCTCTGGTTCATGGATTTATCAAGAATGCTGTTATAATCGGTTATGTGGAAGGTTTCCATTCGGAAGGTATAGTTACTCTTAAATATTTCTGTACCTGCTACCAGTTAAAATGTATTCGAATGACGCCTATGAATAAATGTCGTTTGAAATCATCCTGTTTATTGCAGAATGCACGAAGTATTTACCTGCCAGGGAAAGTTCACACTATATATATGTTTCGGAGTCAGCTATGCAACTATGTGATTTAATAATAGGTGGTCATGCTCTTATCAAACATCCTCGAGGCGCTGTAGTAAGACCTATTTGGCCGATGTATGAAAGGACATTGACTTCAATAATGATGACGGAAGAAGGTAAGCGGTTAATGTTCATGAGATATTTCTTATTGAATTTATTGACGTTCCCCATAATTGTCAAAAACAAAGGAAAAAATGGACAACATGTTACATTTATCAAAGGCTATGAATCTTCTTAGGATAATGCAGCTCACAGAGGAGCAGTATATTAAAATGTCAAAGGGAGTACTACAACTGCATATGATAAGATGTACAAATGAAATTTCAGCTACAGAAGAGGAAACGTCTCAAATGTATATACTCTACTATATATATATATATATATATATATATATATACACATATATATATAGAAAGAGTATATAGTAAAACTAATGTACCCACAAAGGCCACCGTTCATCAAACCTTAATGTAATCCATTAGAGCAGCAAAAATAAGAAGACATGTATCGGGAGAGTTACTACCGTTTACCTTATGAACTGCAAAGAGAAGGAAATCTCTAAACATTTTAAATAGTACATAAGTAAAAAAAAAGATTTATTAATCCTAATCCTTCAAAGTCGAGCTAAGCGCAGTTAAATTCAAGGCCCGGTATTTTGGGAGAAATGATGACCATAGGACCTAAACTTTTTAATCTTAATCCTTCAAAGTCGAGCTAAGCGCAGTTAAATTCAAGGCCCGGTATTTTGGAGGAAATGATGACCATAGGACCTAAGCTTTTGAAATGCTGGTATGGAGGAAATATGTGAGCCATTGATGTTGTCTCCATGGCATCATTTCAAAAACCCAATGACGATGTTCTAAATGCGTTGGAGGCAAAGAAGTTGGAGTAATTTTAAGAATCCTGGAAATAATAAATGTATACATAATAGTGTAAATAGATTGTGTGCAGTCATTGCTGAGGGCAACCAGTGTGTGTTGTAGGCGTGGATGGCATGAGAGTCAGTTGTAAAAAATACGAGGTAATGAGATTCTTAAGAACTAAGATAATGCTATTTAAATTGAAATTCATTAATTCTGGAAAGTGGCAAGGTTCATCTATTTAGGAATTTTAAACTGGTGGTCAAAGGAGTAAGGCATTTTGTAAAGTGAAGATGATTTTACAATTTTAATACAGTTGATGATATGGACCTCCATTAAAGATGTTCAGAACATCTTAGCATATGTTTAACATAATTTTTATGGCTCCAAAACTTAGTCATTAAGTTAATACGATAATTGTAGATTGAAGGCTTTTAAGTTGCGGGTGTGAAGAAGAATGGAAAAAACTAAATGGACAGAAAGGAATGTAAATGAAGAACTGCTAGCTACTTCTTGATTTACAGTGGAGATGGTTGTCGGAAAAATTCTAGGGAAGCAGACTGCAGATGGAATGAAATGGAAAGAACTGTGATAGGGGGCAGAATGTTGGCTGATCAAGGTGAAGTATTATGATCAAGGATTACACATATTGAACAGAATTAAGGGAAGCACATATGCAGAGTTGAAAAATTTTAATTTGAATTGTAAGGTGTTAGGGGTATTTAGTGTTGTTGTTGGTGCAGGGGTTAGAAGCATGCTTAGTCCCTTTTCTTCAAAAACCTACATTGACCAGTTGGCTACTATCCATACCTAGTAATACTTCTTTGTCTCCTCCTTATTCTCTCTCTCTTTCTCCGCACAAATACACATACAAGGACATGGTGGGAAGGCCCAGCGTGCCCCTGGCATCACCAATGAGGTATGTGGTAGGCAGTGTACTGACACTCCAGGAATCATCTTCATTTAATTTAATCTATTATTTAACAATGAGAAATTGAATATGAAATTTAATCTTTGAAGACTATTTTCAGTTAAATTTATCACTCCAATTTAAATAACCAAATTTTTGTTTGTACAAATTGCTTTGAGATCATCAATGAGAGGATGGAGAATAGGGCAAATGATTGCCTAGGGAACGATCCTTATGGTTTCAGGAAGGGGAGAGGCATGTGCCATTTCAGTAATGAGGTCACAAATAGAATACAATCTGGGCATATTTGCCTGTTTCTTAGATTTCAAAAAGCTGTTAAACATAAATATATTAGAAGGGAATGGCCAACTGGAGATTAAAATGAAAGTTTGTGGAGAATTTATAATATCAGTTAAGTTTGCAGATTATCAAGCTTTAGTTTGTCAGTCAGCCAAGAGCTTGCAAGGATTGACAAGTGTATAGGAAAGTTAGTGAAATAGGTATCAGAAATGAGGAAATGTGAACAAAACAAAGTTTATGCAATTTTTTAAAAAGAGGAATGCCAAGTTAAATATTAATGTATCATAGTAAAGAAATCGACTTCCACCGCATCATGCCTGAAACTACTCATTTTGCTCATTAAATGTATCATTGTACTGATGAAATTTTCTTGGATTTTCCACTGGGTCAGGTGTTCCATGTTGGCCTACATTTCAGAGCTCTAGCATTGTCCTGAGGGCAGATGTGGACTCAATCATCTGGCCTGAGGATGATGCTAGAGTCCAGCTTCGAAATGTTGGCCAACATGGAACCCTGATCTGGTGGAAAACTTCATTAAGCTGATGTGCCAGGAAAGCACCACATCATACCTTATCATTGTAGTGTTGGATAATGTGTCCATATAAAACCTACTCTAATCAGTAGAATACTAATAATAATAATACATTGTTTTATTATGCATATAATCCCATGCTTATTTATTTAATAGAATATCAGAGTAAACTTTCAAAATAATTTTGCCCTACCTGAATGTTTTTAGACATTAAGACATTATTTATGCATCTCTTTTCACTGGCCATCTTGAAAACATTGATTTGATTGCCTGCTGCATATTTAGTGATTAGGACATTTTTAATACATGTTATACACATGATGCAATAAACTCAGGTTCACCTTTATTTTGTCATATGGTAAATTAAATGAATTAAATTCTTTCTTTTTTCTGATAGGATTAGCTTCTCTGGGACTGAAAGCTGGCATTCGACTGTCTGTTGAGAAGCTCCCTGTGCAGCCACTTGCTGCTGTTTCTGTCACAATACAGCCAGTGTCACCATCAGTTGCAAGCAGTTTCACTCCACAAATACTCTCCATCTTCTCAAAAATATTCCTGGGGAAAGTATTGTTGGAGGGAAATATACTTTGTGCTCGACACTATGGCCAGCGGCTTTACTTCATTGTTTCCAAGTGCACTTTGTTGGATGATGATGGGGAATGGACAAATGGTGGAGGTGATGTGCTGGAAGTCATGGAACATGTAGGTCAACTGCACATTGCAGACCAATGCAAGATTATCCCATTCTCAGTGAATGTTGGGACAAAGTTTCAATTGGCAGAGTGCAATGTTTTAACTAGAAACCTTAAAAATCTGTCATTTGTTGGTGGACTTGATGACATAATTGGGAAGTTGAGAGAGTTCTTGGACATGGCTTGGAATCCAGATTACTCCAATTTAGGTAATGAATGGACAAAAGGAAAATGTTTTTAATCATTCCTCCGTACACCTAGTGAATTATGCATAATTTTTGTTCATAATATTATTACATGTATTGAAATTTAAAAAAAAAGTGGAGTGGTTAATTTTTGCAAAAGCATATTAATATAATGTGTATGATCTCATTTGAGCAGTCCATTGCTATTTAGTTGAACTTTAGTACTAAATTATTTCCTTATTCAGTTCTTACTATTTGTAACCTTAGTGTCATGCAAAATGCATTTACATATTGTCTTCTTTTCCTGCGGTAGTAAGAAACATGTATTTAATTTTATCTTAGTCATTACCTCAGAATGGCATAACTTAGTTGCATGTTAAGCTGGTGTGTAGAGTAATTACCTACTAACCAGAGGATTCTGGTTTCAAATCACACTGATGCTCCTGAATATGGATACCCAAGGCTTCAACAATGCTTTGCATTAATTTGACTTAAAATAAGTTTGAGTTCCTGTATGTGTAACAGGAAATGGTTTTTATTAGATTTGAATACAGTGTAATTACACTATGATTAATTCATTCCAGAATTTTTCTTGTAAATTGAAACAAGATTGAAATAATTACAATGAAACCTCATATTTGCATTATCAGAATAAAGTTTTCCCACTGTTAATATTTCTGTCATGTCTCATAAAGCTACCTATTTTTCCAACTTATGGAAACCATATTTACACAATTTCCATTTCCCCACTATTTGCATTACTATGTGCCTGAGTAGAAAAATTTCACACTAAAACAGTTACTTATGTGTATCAGCCTTTATAAAAAACGTTTGGCTTCATTTCATGCATAAACACTTATAAGAGATGATTGAAAGCAGTAATGTGAACATTTTTTGGGAATTATTTGAATATGGCAGGGTAGCATGAGTGCCATCAGTTTTTATACAAGTAGATGATACAACTCTGGCAATGAGCCACAAGGCCCCTAACTTGTTGTAAGCTAAGTTTGATAGCTCATTATTGCTCTTGAAAAAATGGTTTAACGTTAACAAACTGTCTGTAAATGTAAAGAGAAGGTGGAAAAAAGAACATTTTCAATTGAGGACATAGTAAAAATTTTAGAACAAATTGGTTCTCATGATGGAATTTGTATTGATCTGGCAAAACATCTAAGATATAAGGTCACACTAAATGCAATTGTGGAAATTTTCAGTGTCCAATGGTTGGTTGGCTAGTTTTACAAAGAGGCACAATCATGTCATTCTAATAAGCCATATTAAAAATTCCGGAATATCTTAATACCAAATTTTGAGTGTCAATGGTGAGCAGTTCTATAGGATATATCTTCACCATACCCTCACTTCTCCCTACATGACCCATATTTATATTGTAATGTTGAACTACAGCTGGTTTTTCTACTTCCACCTCATCCCTCCAAATGCAACCTTTGTGACGTTGAATTGGGGAACCACTGTAACATCTCATCTCTTCATCTTCTTCCAGCAAGTTGTACCTTCTTGAGTTTGTCAAATTAGATTTATGTGCTGTGACAACAGAGATCTAGACTGTTAATGACGACATTTTTGATAAATACCTAGATGAAGATGATGAGGACACAGCAGGAACTTAGTCTACCTTCATCCAAAATACATTGTTTGCTATTTACACTTCAAGAAATAACTCTAGAGGTGGTAGTTGCTGTGAGCAAACACTTGACGAACTGCAGAAAATTGAAAATAAAGTCCATGGTAGTAGAAGGCGGAAGAAATTCAAACATTTGAAAATATCAGGCTTTTTGTTAAATAATAGTGTTAATCATTCAACTGTCGATGGTTCCTAATCAAAAATGCTTACAATAGCTTCTTTCAGTATCCAGAATTTGATTCATTATATTATTTATTTGTAGGATCCACAGGCACCTGTCAAGCGCATTTTCATGAAGTTGCTCGTTTTACCCTTATTATTATTTTTTCTTAATTTGTGCAACATGATGAAGTCATGAATTATTGTTTTATGTTCCAAAAAGGAAGGAGAAAATAATTAATTTTGACGTATTTAATGCATCCTACACATTCAATGTGCTTTTGTTGTTTTTTCATTCATCACATATAAATAAATGATGAAGGCTATACAATGAATACAAATTACCCAAAGCCGTACTCTTGGGGGCACTAGTTAGGGGACACGGGGGAGGGTGCAAAGAATAAGGATAACAAAACTGCACACACTCTCTCACTCCGGTATTTGCAGTGCAAATTGACCGTTGCAAGTCACAAACACACACGCACTCAGGGTTTACGGGGGAAAAACCCCTCGCCAGGGACCACACACTCAGACAAGGCAAACAAAACCACACACACTCCTTCACTCCGGTATATGCAGTACAAATTGACCGTCGCAAGTCGCAAACACACGCACTCAGGGTTTACGGGGGAAAAACCCCTCGCCAGGGACCACACACTCAGACAAGGCAAACAAAACCACACGCACTCCTTCACTCCGGTATATGCAGTACAAATTGACCGTCGCAAGTCGCAAACACACACGCACTCAGGGTTTACGGGGGAAAAACCCCTCGCCAGGGACCACACACTCAGACAAGGCAAACAAAACCACACGCACTCCTTCACTCCGGTATATGCAGTACAAATTGACCGTCGCAAGTCGCAAACACACACGCACTCAGGGTTTACGGGGGAAAAACCCCTCGCCAGGGACCACACACTCAGACAAGGCAAACAAAACCACACGCACTCCTTCACTCCGGTATATGCAGTACAAATTGACCGTCGCAAGTCGCAAACACACACGCACTCAGGGTTTACGGGGGAAAAACCCCTCGCCAGGGACCGCACACTCAGACAAGGCAAACAAAACCACACGCACTCCTTCACTCCGGTATATGCAGTACAAATTGACCGTCGCAAGTCGCAAACACACACGCACTCAGGGTTTACGGGGGAAAAACCCCTCGCCAGGGACCACACACTCAGACAAGGCAAACAAAACCACACGCACTCCTTCACTCCGGTATATGCAGTACAAATTGACCGTCGCAAGTCGCAAACACACACGCACTCAGGGTTTACGGGGAATTTAACCCAACGGCAGGGACCCTTCACACAGACTAGGAATACGGAAAGGGGAAGTACACTGTGATGCAGTGTACGTGGGGAAAAAATAATGCCGAAAAACCTGACACCAGGTGTTTCGCCTGCCAAGCAGGCCTCTTCAGAGAAGAATCAGAAGAATTTTGAGAATCAGAGAAGAAGTTTTGTTATCCTTATTCTTTGCACCCTCCCCCGTGTCCCCTAACTAGTGCCCCCAAGAGTACGGCTTTGGGTAATTTGTATTCATTGTATAGCCTTCATCATTTATTTATATGTGATGAATGAAAAAACAACAAAAGCACATTGAATGTGTAGGATGCATTAAATACGTCAAAATTAATTATTTTCTCCTTCCTTTTTGGAACATAAAACAATAATTCATGACTTCATCATGTTGCACAAATTAAGAAAAAATAATAATAAGGGTAAAACGAGCAACTTCATGAAAATGCGCTTGACAGGTGCCTGTGGATCCTACAAATAAATAATATAATGAATCAAATTCTGGATACTGAAAGAAGCTATTGTAAGCATTTTTGATTAGGAACCATCGACAGTTGAATGATTAACACTATTATTTAACAAAAAGCCTGATATTTTCAAATGTTTGAATTTCTTCTGCCTTCTACTACCATGGACTTTATTTTCAATTTTCTGCAGTTCGTCGAGTGTTTGCTCACAGCAAAAAAATAGGAGACCTTACTCTTCAATACGGCCTCATAATTTCTTAAGCTAGATACTATGTATTCTTTGTCAGAGTGGTTTATTTGTGGGAAGTGCTCGCACCTAATGTCTTCCTTCCCTCTCTTGTACTTGAGGTATCGAGCGTGGCCATGGCTGCCTCCTCCTTGGACCACCCGGCACAGGGAAAACCATGCTTGTGAGGGCCCTGGCCGCAGAGACTTCAGCTGCCTTCATTGAGGTGTTGGGGTCGGAGGTCTACAGCAAGTATGTGGGCGAGGCAGAGGCAAGACTCCGTGGATATTTCACATTAGCTAGGGAGAGGTGAGTCGTCACCATTACTGGACCAGCTGCACCAGCATTGAACCTCGGTGCCAAATTACGAGAAAAATGAAGGATCTCAGGTTTTTCTAGCGTATGGTATTCAAGAAGTTCTCTCGGGTTTCCCACTGGGTCAGGTTGCAGTACACCGAAGTTTCGAAGGCTGACTCTGCCATCGTCTTCAGGGTGAAGTTCAGAGCATATCTTACCAGGCCTTTTTCATGCTTTGAACTTCACTCTGAAGGCAATGGCAGAGTCAGCCATCGAAACATCGGTGTACTGCAACCTGACCCAGTGGGAAACGCGAGAGAACTTCTTGAATATGAGAAAAAGCTTCAGTTGTCTAATACTCATTATAATATTCATAATAGTCATTCTTAGCTTGGTCTATTACTAATTGAATGCAGTATGAATTTTTAAAAACTCACTGTGGTTATGGTTGCTAATTAACATTTTTTTACTCATTTTGTGATATACAATTCATAAGACCAATTATCACATGTGTTTTTTCCAAATGCAACAGTATTGCCACCCCTTTTTTTCAATTAATATTTTCAATAGAATATTGCATTTTTTATTCTTGCATTTTATTTACAACAAAACATGCCCTGGAGTATTTACTAATGAGAAACTTAAGATTCAGCCACTCCTGTAATTCATGAAACAGATTGTCAAGGAATTATCTTCCTTAACAGTTGGCAGTGATGGATGAGTCTCTGGTCCTGAGGAAGTCAGTGAAATATTCAATTTTTGATGCTGTGAGTGTGAGATATGTACGTTATAATTGGTTTGCACTAGGAATAAGTGATGAGGAAAGGGGGGTTCCCAGAATTATTATTATTATTATTATTAAAATTTACATGTGCAAATAGACAAATGTCAGGTGGCACACAAGTCCCAAGTGTTACAATAAACTTGCCTTGGAAAAATAACATGGTTTCTGAAATACAATCAACATCACAAAAGATAATAAATAAAATAAGTCTGAAAAAAGAAAAAAAAATACACTAAGGAAATTTCCAAACACCAATCTGTAGTACATAAAAAAAATCCCCATTTCATTAACATTTGTTTCCCAATCAACAAGAAAAAAAAATTAAGCTATTACATTTAATTTTATACAATACATCAATCAAATGATTACAGAAGTTGTTTACATCTTTTCTTAAAAGTTTGGACTCTGTTAGGAAAGGGCTTAAAAATTTTTGCAGGTAAATTATTCCAATCAACAATTGTTTTATTTAGAAAAGAAAATTTCTTTTTATTCGTTCTTTGTGCCCGGCATTTTACCTTAAAATTGTGGTCATTTCTCCCTATAAAATTCGGGTTCCCCGCCTCTTTCCTTAGATCTGCCCAAGCCTTCTCCCCATTCAGAATGCGGAACATTCCACAAAGTCTGCTTACTTTCCTTCTAGTTTGTAAAGGATCCCAGCCCAACGTTTTTAGCATGTCAGACACACTATCCATCCTCCTATGCTTCCCCAGTACATATCGGGCAGCCTTTCTTTGCACCTTTTCTAGTTTTTTGATTTGTCCTTCTTCATAAGGGTCCCATACTAGAGAAGCGTACTCCAAAATTGGTCTTACCAGGGTCTGATACGCCTTCTCCTTAGTTGCTTTATCGCTCCCTTTGAGGTTTCTCATGACCCAATGAAGAGTTTTCAAAGCTTTCTTAAAAATGTAATCCACATTCAGCCCCCACCCTAAATCCTTGGTTAAATATACACCTAAGTATTTGCAACTATCACTTCTAGGAATGACATTTTCTGAGAATTTATATTCCCTATTGTTTCCATTTACCTTGTTACTAAAGGTGATGGATTTGCATTTGCTAACATTAATATCCATCCCATTTTTTGTCACCCACTCCGCCATTTTATTAATGTCCCTTTGAAGTATGTCGCGGTCTCTGTCATTTTCTATTTTCCTATAAATGATACAGTCGTCTGCAAAAAGTCTTATCTGAGAAATAATATCTACTGGGAGATCATTTATGTATATTAAAAACAAGAGCGGGCCAAGTACGCTTCCTTGTGGGACACCCGATGTTACCCTTGTCTTTTCAGAATAGACTTCTCCTAATTTGACCCTTTGTGATCGACCTTCCATGAAATTTTTGACCCACGAGATTACTCTTCCATCAGTGTGCAGTGGCAATTGGCCCATCTTTAGCACTAAGAGATCGTGGTCAACTTTGTCAAAGGCTTTTGACAGATCGACTATTATACCATCCACTTCTATTCCCGCATCCATAGAGTCAAGCATTTCTTGGCAGAACCCTAATAGCTGAGTTTCGCAAGAGTGCCCTTTTCGAAAACCGTGTTGGCGACTATGCAACCAATTCTCACTCTCCCACAAATCCCAGAGATAATCAGCCAATATCTTTTCTAATAGCTTGCATACAACAGATGTCAAGCTTACTGGTCTATAATTATCAACTTGAGCCTTATCTCCTCCTTTGAAAATTGGCGTAACATATGCCTCCTTCCAATCATTTGGCAGGGCGTTATTGTTTAAGGTAACATTGAATAAGTGATTTATATAATTTGAAACTACACTACCACCCAATTTGAGCAAGTCAATTGAGATACCGTCGGGCCCTTTTGATTTATTTGCCCTCATTTTCGTTATTTTTTTATAAATTTCTGCGCTCGTCGTTTTAATACTTTTGGTGTTTAATATTATCTCTACTCCTTGTTTACTCAGAGATGTATCTACAGGATCCTTTTTGTTTACCATCACCTTAAATACACTTGCATACCAATTATTAAATGCATCAGCCTTTTCCTTATCGTCAACGATTAGTGTTCCATCCCCTTTTTTTAAAGCTGTTATGTTTTCCCTGTTGTCTTTCCTCATCCGGAGGTACTTATAAAATTTATTTCCATTATCTATCCCAATTATTTTCTGTAGAAAACTTTCTTTGGCTATTTTCTTTTCTCTATTTAATTCACGAACTAATTGTTCGTAAATTATGAGCCATTCCGAGCTCTCGTTCCATTTTTTGTGAATCACTCTCAGTTTTTTCTTCAAGGATCTGATTTTGCGGTTGTAGAACTCTGGGTCCGTATTTTCTTTAAGAATTTTTTTCGGGACAAATTTGTTTAATCCCTCCTCCATTATCCCCTTAAATGTTTTCCAGATTTCTTCTACATTCTGCCCACCACTTGCCCATTCCGAATACTTTTCCCTTAAAAAGGTGATTAAAAGAATGATTGTGTGCCTGCTGCTTCAGTTTGTGTTTGGCTCTTGTTCCACTTGAATTATAGTGTCACTTGTGATCACACATTTTTCCAAACTTGTGCTCAGACATACTAATGGTGATTTTTTTTGCAAATTTCAATAACCCTGACAAATATATCCCCTAAGAAACAGTTGTCAGAAAGCAGGCAAAAGATAATAAAAATAACCATAGAAACAAAAGTAAAATCATTAAATATTTGGAATAAGGGCTGCGGAACATTTGGAATAAGGAATGGGTCTAATCTAGCACTGACATAGTCAGTCAAAATCAATGACTTGCACTATCCTCAGGGATATAGTTGAGGAGATACATGCTGCAAGGGGACTGAATGAAGAATATCTACACTTTGGTTATGTACTCTCAACAAAGTTGAAAGTTTGCTTATCATATAGATAAATGAAAAGCAATGGCAAGGCGATGCTATTAACAAAAACATTTGTGAAAAGGAATTAGATAGCTTTCTTGTCAATAAGAACTAGGAATGCATCATATATAATGATAAATTAATTATTTTGATTCTTTTTTTGGTTTTACCAATCGAATTCGCCTTCCAGGTTGGTTCATTTCACAGTAGAAGAAAAGATGAAGATTTTTCACGGTCTTAACAATGTATTAGTTAAAGCAGAATTACATTTACCTGATTCACTTCTTGACAAGTGCTATGCTTAATTATGATTTATGATTATATGAATTATAATTATGATTATATGAACTATAATTCCTTAATTATTTATTTAGACAACTGATCCAGTTATCTAAATAAATTCCTGTTCTTGTTAATGAACTCTGGTGAAAACTGATGTAGTTGGAAATGTCTGGCAAAATAAGAAAGAATTCCCTCACAAGTGTAGAAGTTGTGTCCATCCAAAAACCTACCTTAAACGGTAGATTACCTAATAATAGGAGTTCTTCTAGAGTTGCAAATGGTTCTAGAATAGAAAGTTAAATGTATGGAGGCAGGAAAAATGGATGAAAGGCGTATTGAGCGGTAGTGGAATGTTGAAGAGGGTAATAGAGGGGAGAATGTTGGGCAAGCGAGGTAAGGGTAGGAACAGGATAGGGATGTTGGACGGGATGAAGGGAGGAAAGAAGTACACCGAGATGAAGAGGGACCTGATATAGATTAGTTTGCTAGGTGGGGAGTCACAAAATGTTTATTTGATAGTTGTGTCCATCCAAAAACCTACCTTAACCGGTAGATTACCTAATAATAGGAGTTCTTCTAGAGTTGCAAATGGTTCTAGAATAGAAAGTTAAAGGAGATGTTACAGTGGTTCCTCAATTCAATGTCACAAAGGTTGCATTTGGAGGGATGAGGTGGAAGTAGAAAAACCAGCTGTAGTTCAAGACTACAATATAAACATGGGTCATGTAGGGAGAAGTGAGGGTATGGTGAAGATATATCCTTTAGAGTTGCTCACCATTGACACTCAAACTTTTGTATTAAGATATTCCGGAATTTTTAATATGGCTTATTAGAATGAGAATGTTATCTATGAAAAGAAAGCTGCTAAACTGACAAGAATAAGTTTTACTCAAATTAGCCGGAACTCTCATTTCTAATATGGTGATTATCATTAAAGGAAAATTAATTTTAATCAAAATGTCATATTTGCCCTTCAAGTGAAATAACAGTAGATTCTTTGATATGACTCTAGTGTGTAGATTCTATGATAGCTTGTCAGTGAGGTAAATTCATAGCAACTTAACTGATTTGCTATCAGCTGAGCTAAGACTCAAGAGTGTAATATATATATGCTGACACTTTTAACAAACCGAACGGTATTAGGGTTAACCTTGTGAAATTTATCCATGATGGAAAGGAGACAAACTATGCAAATTTCACTTGAATAGAGATTTATTCACGACCCGGGTTTCAAACACTTAATGTCATCTTCAGGATGATCTTCAGGATGTCACCTGAAGATGACATTAAGTGTTTGAAACCCGGGTCGTGAATAAATCTCTATTCAAGTGAAATTTGCATAGTTTGTCTCCTTTCCATCATATATATGCTGAATTTTATCTGTACTTAAGGTTAAACCATTTAGAGAAAGCCAACTTATAGCTTGTTAGAGGATTTTACTTGATATATCATTCACATCTGAAGGTTGCTTATGTCCTTACACAATCATGGTATCATCTACATTCATTACAGTATTAATAGAAATATTAAAAGAGATGAACAGCCAGGCCTCAAGGATTGAACCCCAGAAGAATACCATCTTTTACTGGAAGGATTTTTAGCATATAGTAAGGCCCCTTATTTGTACTTTTCTAGAGACCCCTGAAAAGAGTGTGAAATGTGGAAAAATGCAAATACAGGGCAAATATAAAGCAAAACCCTTAAGAAAAGGAAGTTATGTTCCTGCACCCTGCAGTGGGAAAAGGAAAATTTTAGCTTTTACATGCTTCATTATTGAAGTCATTGTCTATAGTATCGTCATCATCATGAATAACATCAACTGCAATTCCTTCATCACAATCATCATAAAATCCTGTCTTCCTAAAGCAGTTATTTATTGTAGATTCCTTAGCTTGCTTCCAAGCCAATGATATGTTGTGTAAAGCATCCAGTTCATTCAATTTGATTGCCTTTATGTTCCTATCATAATCATGCTGAGTTATAGATTTCCATACAACCATTCTTTGATGATGCGCCTTAAATGAGTTAATTACACCTGAATCCAGTGGTTGGAGCTCACTAGTACAGTTTGCAGGGAAAAATGTGTGTTGCAAACTAAAGGTGATAGCAGTGAAAACTTGATTTATTCAAGCAACCCGTTAAGCATCCTTGTTGGTCATAAATACCCACTGCTACAAAGTGAAATACTCTTAAAATAATAATGAATATTTTTTAAAAAATGGACAAGTATTAAATATAGTTATTGTTATGTGTACTATTTCTAAAATATAACTAAGTTTATTCCTCCTTATATAAGATACACTGTTACCATATACAATTTTTTCACTTAGGTTTTTAGGGTATTAGACATATAAAGCTATTGTTATTAATTCACTTTCTATACATGAATGCTACTCGAGAAACTGCTGAAATAATGTATGCGAACCTAGGACCATCTATTCCTAATTTATTCTCAACCACTCTGATGATGCACCTTAAATGAGTGAATTACACCTGATTCCAGTGGTTGGAATTCACTGGTAAAGTTTGCAGGGAAGCATTGTGGCTGTCCATTTCTCGAGTGTGCATCCGGTAGACTGAGGGCTCATATTAGAATTTAATGAATTTAAGTATGTAGAATTTTGTACATATAGCACATCTTTTTAAATAAGTGGTATTTAAAAGCACATAATATCAAACATTTTCTTTCTAATACAATTTATGCTTTGGTACAAGATTGAAAATTTCCTGTTGCTGGTTTGCGGTCCTTGATTGCTTGTTTCTCTTATTGATTGAACATTTTCTCTTATTGAACATTTTCTCTTATTGATGAATGGTAAGGTTTTCGTAGAGTTAACTTGTAATTATCACATAACGGTGAGCCCTCAATAATAACAGAATGGATGCCTTGATTGTGTCACTGGCTAAAGCATTTGGCCGGACATTGAGGGATCCAGGTTCCAATCCTGGTCAAAGCGTATGACTTTTACGCCCTGATATTGTTGCATTCCCTCCCATGGACTACAACCTTGTCGTGGTGGAAGGGCTTGTGCGTTCCGATGACCCCTAGAGCTGTGCTGGCGGGAGTAATAATAATTGCTCCTGGTAGGGTCACCCATGCCAGATAGGTTGAAGGTTAGGAGCCAGACGAAAGGTAGTCCACGCAGCGTCTGTTCCTCAGTGAGGCGGCTGCAAAGACATCCGACACCAGTGGGGCGGCCATTAAGTGATGGTGTCACGTTAAAAACACTCTTGAGGAAGGCAACGGGAAACCACCCCAATTATTATTCCCAAGAATGAAATGATGGGCGCTATAGAGAATATGAGTCCTGGCAACTACGGGACTTGGCCCAAGGGGCCGTGTGTCGTGCCTGGCAGCGGGGGAGGCAAGGCTCCTGCGGTCGTCATCCCACGAAACCCTTGCAGGGGAGAAATAACAGCAGCAGGACAGAAGACGCAGAAGAAGACGAAAGTAGTTAGAATAGGAACATGGAACGTCAGAACAATGTTGAGGACAGGCAAATTAGAGAATATTATGCAAGAGATGGAAAGAGGTAAGAAAGATGTTTTAGGTCTATGCGAGGTGAGATGGAAGGATAGCGGGGATTACTGGAGTGACAATTATAGAGTGATATAAAGCGGCGGGGACAAGAGCCAAAGAAGGGTTGCCGTAATGTTAAATAAAGGGCTAGGAAGAAGTGTAGTCAACATAGAGCAAGCGACAGATAGAATTTTACTCGTAGAGATTAAAGCAGAGCCGACAAACTTGGTCATTGTTCAGGTAGACATGCTATTGAGCAACCACAAGGAGGAAGAAGTCGATAGGATGTACGATGAGTTAGAGTATATAATTGCGTGTGTTCCTGCAGGGAAACTTTTGATATTGATGGGGGATTGGAATGCGACGGTAGGCAAAGGAAGAGAGGATGGTGAGGTGGGGGACTATGGATTAGGCATGAGGAATGAACGCGGGGAGAAAGCAATTGAATTCTGCAGGAGACAGGGGTTAGTCATCACCAACACATGGTTTCGACACCACAAAAGGCGAAGGTATACATGGAAAATGCCAGGTGACTTAGAAAGGTATCAGTTAGATTATATTATGGTTAGGCACCGGTTTAGGAACAGTGTGATAAATTCGCACAGTTTCCCAGGAGCGGATGCGGACTATGCCCACAATTTAGTTGTTATGAAATATAATGTCCGTTTCAAGAAGATAAGGCAGGAGCGGCGGGTTAGGAAATGGAATATAGAAGCATTAAATGGATTAACGAGGAAGGAGTATGAGCAGGCTATGGAGAAAATGATGGATGCCGGTAAAGAACTGAGTCCTATCGAAGAAAAATGGGAATGTTTCAAGAAAGTGATATCAAAAGCCTCTGAAGACACTTTAGCAACCATTAACGGGAAAAGGATAAGGAAACCATGGGTAACGGATGAGATGATTGCAAAGATGGATGAGAGAAGAAGATGGAAAAATGTAAACACAGAGTTAGGCAAAATGAAGTTCAAAGAGTTAAACAATAAATTGAGAAGGGCCACAAATAAAGCAAAAGAAGAATGGTGGAAAACTCAATGCGAGGATATGGAAAGTTTACAGAAGAAGGGTGAAATTGGTGCTCTATGCAGCAAGGTTAAGTTATTATTAAAGGAAGTAAGAAGGCAAGATCTGTACTAACAGTTAAAGATAAGTGGGGTTAGATAATTGTTGAACAAGAAAAAATCCAAGAGAGATGTAAGGAATATATAGAAACACTGCATGTTAAAGAACTTAGGCCGACAAGGTTAGACATAGAAAAGGAAGATGACGTAGAAGATGATAGCTTAGGTCGAGGAATACTCGACGAAATAGAAAGGGCATTAAAGGAGATGAAACATATAAGGCCGTGAAGGCCGGATGAAGGGAGGAAAGAAGTACACAGAGATGAAGAGGGACCTGTTGTAGAGTAGGTTGCTGGATTGGGTTTTGTTTGGAGTTACAAAATGTTTATTTGATAGTTGTGTCCATCCAAAAACCTACCTTAACCAGTAGATTACCTAATAATAATTGTTGCATTGTAATCCACATTTATTGGATGACTTTGTTAACGGTTATTGTTGCGATATCGCTTGCAGTTTCTTGGAATTTGGCCAATATTAGTTAATTTAAGCAGCGCTGTATTTACTAATATATCAAAAACTCGCGCTCATACATCTCTCCCAATAAAGTAGTTTTGCCCCTCCTTAGATCGGATGATTGGTGTGTTCTTTCTTAGGACAAAGAGAGGGTGAGAATTGGACTCTGCAGAGGCAGTTCCAACCCCAGTCTCCAATAAATACCAGGTGCTGCTGAATAACAGGACAACTGCACCTGCAGTCCCCACCCATAGTCCAAGGGCACTGCCTAAGCTAAGACGTTTGTGGATGGGAAGGGAGACAATTGTTATGATAGGTGGTTCAAATGTCTGCTGTGTGATGGTTCCATTTAGGGATAGGCCACCTTGCGTAGGCATCAAATGGGTGGCCGCCTGGTGTATGCCAGGTGGAGGAGTTCCTCAGGTAACGAAGGTGATCGAGGTGGTGGTCAGGGACATGGAGTGCTCTCAGCTGTAGGTCGTGGCCTATGTGGGCACCAACAAGATCACGGACTGTGGATCTGAGAAGGTCCTCCATTCCCTTAAGGACCTAACCGCTTAAGTGAAGCATGTTCAGAGCATTGATGGTGTCAAGCTAGGTTTAACAGTGTGCAGCATTGTTCTGAGGGAGGATCAGGGTTCTATGCTTTGGAGCCAAGATAAGGCATAAACCAAAAACCAGATTCTCCTCGAACATAGGAGCCTCTTTCGTTGACCTAAGGCCAACTCTCCAATCATGCAGGACTCCCCTGAACTGATCTGGGGTCAATTACACAGCAGAGGCGGCGAGGAAGGTAGCAGATAGGATTTCAATTGTTTCAGGCTCACCTTTGTGGAAGTTCATGTTCATTAAATGGAGAACACAATGTATATTTCCACTGTTCTTTATTTTTTTATGTACATACCTTATGATGACGCCTAAGCATTGATACTAGTGGTACAAAAATAAAGAATAGTGGAAATATACATTTTGTTCTTCATTTAATAGCAGATAGGATACTTGAATACTGTATCCCCATTTTAGGATAGGGAGTAGGTCAATGCGTAAGTCATTTAGTGGGTCGCAAAAACAATCCTCACAGCATAGAAATGTGGAGAGTAATTTCAATAAGTTTCAAAATAAGTTGATTCATAAATTGTATCTGCTGCTTCAAATGAATGCTTTAACAATATCAATGGGAAAACGCAAGGAAAATTAAACCAGTATGAGTAAACAGATGCAGCAATCACTAAAGTGCATCATGTAGACATAAATATGGGTATCATTCAAAATAATAAAAACCTATCCATACTCATATTAAACTGCAGAAGCCTCAAAAAGAAGAGTGGGCTGCAATCATATAATCGATATAGTTTAAGGTGCAGAAAGTTGGCTGTATGATGATATTAACAACCAAGAAATTTTCTCAATAGATTTCACCGTTTACTGATGTGATAGAGGTACAAGACCCGGAGGAGGGGTTTTTGTGGCATTGAAAAGTATTTTTGAAACCAGACAATGAATATTTGATGATAATAACGTAAAAAGTGTATGCTGCACCTTACTGCAATCTAATCTACCCAACGTAAATTTATGCTTCTTCTATAGGCCTCCAGAATAAGACATTCAAACACTTCATGCACTCGATGCACAAATATACCAATTTACATGTAAAAATAATGACAGCCTCAACATAATTGGTGGCAATTTTAACCTCCTTGGTATGGATTGGGACAGCAATAGCATTAAAACTCGGATCCATGACTGCTATTCTTGTAATTCATTATTAAAATTAGTGCAGAGAAACTCCCTTCATCAAGCAGTACTCATAGCCACCCGTGGGAATTACATATGAAACCACACAGAGCACCAGAGCATATTATGAGTGTAGCTAATGACAAGGTCTTGAGTGACCATCAATCCTTTCTTGTCAATTTTGACAAAGAAATAAAAACGAGTACTAAACCAAAAAGAAAAATTTATAATTACCATAAAGTAGACTGAAAATTTTACCAAGCAATTAAACTCTTCACTACCGGAGTTCATAATGCACTTAAATCATCCCAACATGAAAGAATCTTGGGTTTATTAGGAGATATCTTGGGATGAGGATCATTTAATGCTAGCAAAGGATATAGATTTTATTTTGAAATGGTTTACAAAATGGGGATTGTCATTAAACCTTAACAAATATTAGATGGTGAATTTCTTTGAAAGATCTATGGGATTTGTAAACAAACTAGCGGGAGTTGATCCAGAAGCAGCTGATATTGTAACATACCTAGGAGTTTAAATCACTAAAGACACTAAAATCTGCATGCAAGCAAATAAAAAACTGGGATTTATTTGGCACAATGTTGCAGTAGTGAGTGCAAGGTCAAGGAATGTTATTACCACACTATTGTAAGGCCTCATGTCGAGTATACATTTATTGTATGGAACCCAACTGAAAAAGGTCTCATTTGAAAAATTGAGAAGTTTCAACCTATGGTACCCTATTTTGTTAAAAACTCTTATGACAAAACAAAAAGTATCACAGAAATGTTCTGGAGTTAGGTTAGAAATCATTAGGAGAAAGAGGATTCAATACTAGCTTGAACTTAGTAAATAAAACTGTTACTGTTGTGGCATATCCTGCCATTTCTTGGAATTCAACTAATTAAATTCAGAGCTTCAAGTTCCAGCAACGAGGTCTTGCAAATTATTCGCACTGCAACATACATTGATCGCTTGGATCATGTATATAAAATTTGAAAAATATATGCCAAAACTAGCAGACTCAAGTACTAGTTCGTCCCACCGACAATACAGGATAGCAACTATAGGATTAGAGATAGCAAAAATCCCACTTGCCAACCCCAGCGTTAGATTACACAGGCCTACAAAAAAAATTTTTTTTGGTGCCGGGAATCTTTGTGTTGATTTTAACTATATTTATAGAGCTGAATCCAAATATGAAATCCGTTTTTATTTAACAGCTCTACTTTTTTAAATATGGCACATCTTACGATTAGTTGTTTTAATATTTGATATATTCCGGAAAATAATTTTCAAAGTTAAATAAATCTATAAGTATACTAATTTATAACGACTCTGCGGTGTTCCTTTTATTTTCAATAAACTGTCAATAAGTTTTATGTTTATTTCTATATTGTAGGCCAATGAGATTAAAAAACATGTGTATGATTGTGTGTAAAACATGTACTGAACATCTGCGGCAATGGACAACAGGACAAAGGAAAAGTCTAAAATTTGGTGTGCCAATGGTGTGGAGAGAACCTGTGAACCATATTGACGACTGTTATTTTTGCATAGTAAATGTTTCGGGAATTAATCGAAAAAATCGCCACAAGTGGACATATCCAGATATGCCTTCAGCTAGACGCCCGGTACCCCATTCAGAAAAATACCGATCCCAATATTTCAGACGTTACCAGATATATCTAAGGAAGAATTTGAGTTATTTGACAACATTTCTCATTCTATTGACGATAGTGGCAGTGACTACGAGGGGGTATCAACAATTCATCAACTATTTAATCAAGATGAACTAAGCGATCTTGCTAGAGAACTGAACTTATCAAAGGAAGCATCCGAACTACTAGCATCAAGACTGCATGAAAAGAATTTACTGGAACCCGGTACAAAAATAAGTTTTTATCGCACAAGGGAAAAGGATATGCTACCCTTCTTTACTCAAGAAGACAACCTTACATTTTGTTTAGACGTTAAGGGTCTTTTGGAAAAATAGGACTACTATCACAATATGATGCTAGTGATTGGCGTTTGTTTATTGATAGCTCCAAGCGTAGTTTAAAATGTGTACTTCTTCACAATGGTAACAGGTTTGGCGCAATACCAATCGCTCATTCAACTAAAATGAAAGAAGAATACAATACAATAGCATTGGTCTTACACAAGATAAAGTACCAGGAACATCGCTGGGTGATTTGTGTAGATTTAAAAATGGTGAACTTTCTTCTTGGGCAGCAAAGTGGCTACACAAAATATCCTTGTTTCTTGTGCCTCTGGGATAGCAGGAACAGACAAAACCACTGGATTAAGAAGGAGTGGCCTAAGAGTGAAAACTTGGTTGTTGGGAAAGAAAACATCATTGCTGAATCTTTAGTTGAAAGAGAGAAAATCATCTTACCGCCTCTACATATTAAACTAGGCCTAATGAAGCAATTTGTAAAGGCTCTTGACAAGGATGGACCATGCTTCGGCTACTTAAGACTAAAGATGCCCCATATAAGTATTGAAAACTAGGCCTAATGAAGCAATTTGTAAAGGCTCTTGACAAGGATGGACCATGCTTCGGCTACTTAAGACTAAAGATGCCCCATATAAGTATTGAAAAACTTAAAGCTGGTATTTTTGAGGGGCCACAAATCAGACAACTTACAAAGGATCCTGCTTTTGTCGAGTCAATGAATGAGATTGAAAAAATTAGTTGGATGTCATTTGTTGAGGTCATAAAAAATTTTCTAGGAAATCACAAAAGTGAAAATTATATTGAGCTGGTAAACATTATGCTCAGTAACTTCAAATCACTTGGATGTAATATGAGCACAAAAGTTCACTACCTACAAAGCCACTTAGACAATTTTCTTGGAAATTTAGGGGACACAAGTGAAGAACAAGGTGAAAGATTTCACCAGGATATAAAAACAATGGAAGCTCGCTACCAAGGAAGATGGGATAACCATATGATGGCAGGTTACTGCTGGTGCTTAAAACGAGACTGTTTGAACAAAGTGCACTCAAGAAAATCGCGCAAAAGAAGCTTCCGATGTGTTGAGTGATGTTTTTATGTATTTTTTTCTTTTCAATTTGTTTTATTACAGTAAAAAATTTTAGTATTTGTGTTCAATTGTATTGTAAAATTCTGTTGTGTTTGTGGGTGATTTAACAGCCCTAGAAATAAATCAAGTCTTTATATTTAGTGGGTTTTATTATTAATATAATAATCCCATATCATCATGTAGAAGATTTTTTTACGTAAGTAACAACATATCTATATCTTGAAAACTATAGCTGATAGGAAAAAACTAGTGTCATAATTGGATTCAGCACCCCAATTGTTCTTTAAATCAACATTAAAAGCTCCGGCACCAAAACCACTATTGGCCTGTGTTATTATTAGTTTTACTCAAATATTTGCACTTTCATTAATCTCATGTGTTTTGCAGTCAAAATCCTTCCCACATGACCACATAGGATTGCCATTAAAGAATGCAGCACTCATTAGGGGATCGGGATAGTGTGGTGGCTAACGTATGGGCTTCCCACCGAGAGGGCCCGGGTTCGAATCCCGGCGGCGACAGATATTTTTCAGTGGTATCCCGATCCCTACTTGAGGTGCTTTATGGAGGGCACTTTGAATGAGTACGCCATCCGTCGGATGGGACGTTAAGCTGCGGACCCCTTGGCGCCTTTTGTTAAGAGCAGGCTAATGCCGACGCCGGGTTTCTCTCCACCCTTCATCCTTTCCCATCCATCCCTAATGGCGCAAATGGCCTGAGCTGTCGGTCGCCTCCCCAACAATACTACTATACTAGCACTCATTACAATATTGCTTGCCTTGCTTTGTTTGTTTTCAAGTTTCTCCTTCTTCCCTCATCTCTCTCTGTGGGGGGGGGGGACCCCTCCACTGCCTATCTGCTGCAGTGCGTCACATTCCCTGCCTATTACTTTGGGGACTGGGACCATGATTTGCATGTCTATGTGGTAGTAGAATTTCCCCTTCTTACTTTTCAATTCTAATTTGCATGTTATTGGATAGATTTTTACTATATTTGTACATGAATGTGCATGTCTATGTTAGTTGATGCACATGTATTTGCATAAATATATATGCCTCTGTGGGTGTAGATTTGCTTAAAGTTGTTGATTTTGCATGTGGTTTTATTCTTACCTTACCTTACATCCCCTGCCACACGCCCCCGTGGCGGCTTGTGGGGTATTATGAGTATGTATATGTGTAGATGTAGAATCTTTTGCCGCACAGTTTCAATACATTTCAAGTAGAATTTGTGCAATGTTTACTGTATTTAAGAATGTTATAGAATTTGTTAAGAAAGGATTGAAGCACTCTCTCAGAATGTAGGAAGGGAGAAGGAGAATCATTAGTGGTCAAATGTGATCCTTGTCAGCTTCATTTCTGCAATCCAACCGACAGCAGTGTAAGCATCAAAGTGCATGCATGTCAAAGTAATGCACTCTCATTCAGAGTGAAAAATCTAAAAAGTAGGGCAAAACTTATCTGAACTCAAAAATGCATTGCTTCAGATTTTAGTTTGATTCACCACAGGATTAGAGTGACATACTGAAATTTGCTTCTTGGATGAACAAAAAACCAACCCATCTCATAACTTCACTTCCTACTTCTAAGCTCTGGAGAAAAAAGGATGGAGAAACAACACTCTACTCCTACCCATGATGGAACAAAAAACACCCTTGGTAATAAGGAGTTTCATGCAGACATTTGTGAGTTACTGGTCTAATGAGGAGCTCATTCTCAAAACAAATCTCTGTAGAACAGGTCTTGTCCATTGACCTTCTCAAAAATATATGAAGTAATTATGCATGTCATTTAGCCACTTTTTATATGATCATTGTAGGCTCAGATGGCCTAATTGTTAACAAAGCTTTGGTGAGAAAATATGAATGATAAGCTGAAGTTTTCCCAGGGGAAATGTTTGGTGATTATTGGGATGTGCAACTGCACAGTCCTGTTTCACAGTATTTTTGTTGATTGGTCTCAAGAACTTGGTGATGATGGGCCTGAGTTATATTATTATCCTAAGTTTTTTAAGAGTTTTAATACTAGATGAAATGATTTGTGCTCAATTTTAAGTAAATGATATATCTACTTCAATGGCACGTATCGTTTAGTGACATATATTTGAGGAAACTTGAGAGAGATCTTCTTTTTCAAACTGCTGAAGACAATTTTTTAATATACGAGGGTAGGCTGAAAACTAATGTACACATGCTTGGAGACCACAAACAAAATGACCTTCATAAGCACTCCTGGTGGCACGTGGAAGTAACATTCCCCCCTCAACACGCATGCGGAATTTTGAGGTCATTGCATTCATCCAGTGTATTTTGAGAAGAAAAAGTATGGAGACTTGTTCTAGTGCTATGTCAACGCGAGTTAAACAGTGTGACTTAAAAAGTTACTCGTACTGAGATTCATCATCATAAAAGGTGGTTTATGGTGAAGATGCTATTGATAGGTCACACCAGTCATGATGAAGCTCAGAAAATCCTCACCTAATTCAAATTGCTCAAGGAATTCGCGAGCACTAGCTACCTGATTCAATTTGAGCTGCTCTGTCAATTGTTTTGGGACCAATCTTGCACATAATTTTTGGAATCTCAGCATTTCTGTAATTGTTTTGTGTAAAGAGATCTGGAGATTTGTGAAAACATAGCAGAAATTTCATCCAACGTCAATCAGTGATATCCACGAATAGTTTCCTCGATTTTTTGCACCAACTCATAGGTTAACATTGAAGGTTTGCCACTCCTTTGCTCGTCATGAATATTCATTCTTCCTTCATTAAAACCACTTAAACATGTTCGTTTGGTTCATAATACCTTCGCCATAAACAGTTTTGATCAGTGCAAAAATTTCAATCGGCATTTTTCCTTCCGCGACAAAGAACCTTATGACAGAGCACGCCTCGCACTGGGCAGGATTTCTTATCAACATATTTAACAGAAACGGCCTCTACGAGGCGAGTTTCAGTACTAATGATGGTCGCTGGTGCCTGTTGTGTTCAGAGACTACCCACAAGACCACTCAGTGTTACCAACTATTGAAAAAAATTCCCATGGCGCTAAAGATCAACAGTACTCTTACTTTCTTGACATGCCTCGTAGACTCTTCATACCACATTTTTCTAAACCCTTTAGTAGTTCCACAGGAATGTTGTCTACCCCCATGGCCTTATTTAATTTCATTTCCCTCAATGCCCTTTCTATCTCATTCCTGAGTATTCCTGGACGTAAGCTATTTCGTCTACATCATATTCTCTTTCTAGGTCTAAGCTTGTTGGCCTAATTTCTTTACCATGAAGTTCTTCTATGTATTCCTTCCATTTCTCTTGGCTCTTTCCTGTTTGAACTATTATCCTTCCTGACTTTTCTCTAATTGTTAACACAGATCTTCCCATTTTCCTTCCCGATAGTGTTTTAACCTTCTTTTATTGCAAAATTTATCCTTTCCTCTGCAAATTTTCCATATCCTTGCACTGTGTCTTCCACCTTGCTTTTGTTTACTTTATTTGTGGCCTGTCTCAATTAATTGTTGAACTCTTTGTACTTCATTTTACCTAACTTTGTGTTTACATTCTTCCATTTTCTTCTCTCATCCATCTTGGTATTCATCTCATCAGTGATTCATAGTTTCCTTGTCCTTTTTCTATTAGCAATTCCTGTAGTTTCTTTTGCAGTTTTTGGTATCCTTTTTCTGATATATTTCCATTTGTCCTCGATAGTACTCAGCTCTTTTCCCTCATTCATGATTTTCTCTACAGCCCGCTGATACTTCTTCCTTGTCATCCAGTTAATGCCTCTACATTCTATCTCCTAACCTGCCACCACTGCTTTATCTTTTTGAAACATGCAACACTTCATAACAATTAAATTGTGGTTAAAGACGACATATATTATTCTGTAACTATCACTCCAGTAATCTCCGCTATCCTTCCATCTCTTCTCGCATAAACCTAAAATATATATATTTTCTCCTTCCATCTCTCACTTAATATTCTCTAATTTTCTTGTCCTCAATGTTGTCCTAACATTCCATGTTTCTATTCTTACTAATTTCGTCTTCTTCTTCTGTGTCATCTGTCCTGCTTTTGTCGGTTTTCCCTTGCAAAGGTTTTGTGGGATGACAACAGCAGAAGCCTTGCCTCCCCCGCTGCTGGGCGCGACACATGGCCGATTGGGTTGAGTCCTGCAGTTTCCAGGACTCATATTCTCTATAGTGTCCATCATTTTGCACTTGGGAATGATAATTTGAGGTGGTTTCCCCCTTTGCCCTCTTCAATGGTGTTTTTAATGTGACAGCATCGCACAAAGACTGCCCCACTGGGGTCAGACACCTTCGCAGCCACCCCACTGAAGAACAGATACTGGGTGGACTAACTTTTATTTTCTCATACCCTTCGACCTATCTGGAATGAGTGACCCTACCAGGAGCAATTATCATTGGTCCTGCCATCACAGCTCTAAGGGGCATCAGAACACACAAGTCCCTTCACCACATCAAGGTTGTAGTCCAAGGGAGAGCTTGTATAATAATAATATATTTATTTCTCCGGCAAATACAGTTTCAGTATTAAGAATACATGACAGGTGTAAAGGATACATCAGTGAGTTGGAGTTCACATTATTTCCAATCAGTAATACAAATACAGTGAGACTGGGTACTAATTTACACATACAGTTTACTTTTATACATTTGATCCTTCACTTAATGTGCACCTCATATAGCTAGTAATTCACATAATGAGCAAAAATATAGTCTCGGAAATGACTTGCCTAACAAGCAAAGTTTTATGTAATGAGTAATGAGGAGAGGGGAATTCCCAAAATTATTGTGCACCAGCTATTTCAGTTTGTCTGTTTCTTTTGCTCAGATTGTCTAGCTCTTGTTCCATTGGCATCTCAGTGCCTAAGTTTAATAATATTTTGTGCATAGTTTTAAAAAATGTTCCCAATGAAAAGACCACCAGAAGACACCCAAAAGAAAATAAAAATAACTGTAGAAATGAAAAGTAAAATCATTGAAAATAAGGAACAAGGTGTAAGCATAACTGATCTGAGAGAGTCTATATGAATTGATTCATAGCAGCTATGATGAAGGTATCTGGCCAGAAGACTTTGTGAGATCAGTGTTGTTAGTTCGTATTCTGAAAATGATCATGTGAGGACTACAGAACAATAAGTTTGATTTCCCATGCATCTAAAGTAGTTCTCAGGATCATCATCAACAGGATGGAGAGCCGGGGAAACGATTAATACTAGGAGATGATGAGTTTTGGTTCAGGATGAGGAGAGGCATCTGTAATGCCATTGCAATGGTGTTTAATGTGTCAGTACTGTTTGGGTGTACAGGTATGTATTGTATTGAAATGATGACCTATGGATGTTTTCTGTGGCAGTGCCCCAGCCCTGGTGTTCCTCGATGAGGTAGATGCTCTGTGCCCAGTGCACCATTCAGAGGGCAGCCGCCAGGAGCAGCGCATCTCAGCCACGCTCCTCTCTCTCCTTGATGCCCTCTCTGGGGACGATGGGTGCAGTGGTGGCATTGTGGTCATAGGGGCAACATCCCGCCCCACGGCCCTCGACCCTCGCCTCAGACGACCAGGGCGTCTGGAACTGGAGCTGGAACTGCCGGTGCCTGGCCCAGTCCAGCGGCTGGACATCCTCGAGAGTGTTGTGGGGCGGTGGAGCAAAGGGGTTCGACTGGGAGACGACGCATCACTGGAGAGGGTGGCACAGGCAACACATGGCCATGTAGGGGCAGATCTGGCAAGTGTGTGTGCGCATGCTGTGTCTGTGGCCGCGAAAAGGGGTGGGCATGGGGGGGTGGTGGTGGTGGGCAATGGGGACTTGGAGCAGGCGTGCATGCAGGTCAAGCCGAGTGCCATGAGAGAGGTCATGGTCGAGGTGCCCAATGTGAGTGAGAGAGGGAGGCAAGAGAGTTCGCACTGCCAATTGATTGATCTGCCAAAGAGACAGGAGTTCCCTATTGGACCATTCAATGAGAAGCCATATTTAGCTGGTTGAGATGCTACAATTTTCATTTTCTATGGAGTAACTCCATATTTTAATGGTCATTTACATACAATGCACCTATGTGGTTGTACTTTTTCCTCTGCACTTTCTCTCTGAAGTGCTTTTCAACCCCTTAAGGTGTTCTCTTGTTCCATTGAGATTGCCCTTTTGAATAAAACAGTTTCTGACGTAACTTGGTGGAAAATCTTCATATTGACGTTTTTCAATTAAACCACTTCGCTTTTCCACATAACATTTTTATTCTCACAACCCAGGTTTTGTTATAGTATAACATCATCAGGTAAAAATGCAAGTTAAGCACAGTATATATATATATATATATATATCCCTCCCATGGACTACAACCTTGTCGTGGTGGAAGGGCTTGTGTGTTCCGATGACCCCTAGAGCTGTGCTGGCGGGAGTAATAATAATTACTCCTGGAAGGGTCACCCATGCCAGATAGGTCGAAGGTTAGGAGCCAGACGAAAGGTAGTCCACGCAGCGTCTGTTCCTCAGTGAGGCGGCCATTAAGTGATGGTGTCACGTTAAAAACACTATTGAGGAAGGCAATGGGAAACCACCTCAATTATCATTCCCAAGAAAATATGATGGACGCAAAACAGAAATTGAGTCCTGGCAACTGCGGGACTCGGCCCAAGGGGCCGTGTGTCGTGCCCGGCAGTGGGGGAGGCAAGGCTTCCGCGGTCGTCATCCCACGAAATGCTTGCGGGGGAGAAATAACAGCAGCAGGACAGAAGATGCAGAAGAAGACGAAAGTAGTTAGAATAGGAACCTGGAACGTCAGGACAATGTTGAGGAGAGGCAAATTAGAAAATATTAAGCGAGAGATGGAAAGAGGTAACATAGATGTTTTAGGCCTCTGCGAGGTGAGATGGAAGGATAGCGGGGATTACTGGAGTGACAATTATAGAGTAATATACAGCGGCGGGGACGAGAGCCAACGAGGGGTTGCCGTAATTTTAAATAAAGGGGTAGGAAGAAGCGTAGTCAACATAGAGCAAGCGACAGATAGAATTTTACTCGTAGAGATTAAAGCAGAGCCGACGAACTTGGTCATTATTCAGGTATACATGCCACCGAGCAACCACAAGGAGGAAGAAGTCGATAGGATGTATGATGAGTTAGAGGATATCACCGCGAGTGTTCCTGCAGGGAAACATTTGATAGTGATGGGGGATTGGAATGCGACGGTAGGCGAAGGAAGAGATGGTGGTGAGGTGGGGGACTATGGGTTAGGCACGAGGAATGAACGCGGGGAGAAAGCAATTGAATTCTGCAGGAGACAGGGGTTAGTCATCACTAACACATGGTTTAGACACCACAAAAGGCGTAGGTATACATGGAAAATGCCAGGTGACTCAGAAAGGTATCAGTTAGATTATATTATGGTTAGGCACATTTTTAGGAACAGTGTGATAAATTCGCACAGTTTCCCAGGAGCGGATGCGGACTCTGACCACAATTTAGTTGTTATGAAATGTAATGTTCGTCTCAAGAAGATAAGGCAAGGGCGGCGGGCTAAAAAATGGAATTTAGAAGCAGTAAATGAATTAACGAGGAAGGAGTATCAGGAGGCTATAGAGAAAATGATGGATGACGGTAAAGAACTGAGTACTATCGAAGAAAAATGGGAATGTATCAAGAAAGGGATATTGGAAGCCGCTAAAGACACTATAGGAACCGTTAACGGGAAAAGGATAAGGAAACCATGGGTAACGGATGAGATGATTGCAAAGATGGATGAGAGAAGAAGATGGAAAAATGTAAACACAGAGTTAGGCAAAATGAAGTACAAAGAGTTAAACAATAAACTGAGAAGGGCCACAAATAAAGCAAAAGAAGAATGGTGGAAAACGCAATGCGAGGATATGGAAAGTTTACAGAAGAAGGGTGAAATTGGTGCTCTATACAGCAAGGTTAAGTTATTATCGGGAAGTAAGAAGGCAAGATCTGTGCTAACAGTTAAAGATAAATGGGGTAAGATAATTGTTGAACCAGGAAAAATCCAAGAGAGATGGAAGGAATATATAGAAACACTGTATGGTAAAGAACTTAGGCCGACAAGGTTAGACATAGAAAAGGAACATGACGTAGAAGAAGATAGCTTAGGTCCAGCAATACTCGACGATGAAATAGAAAGGGCATTAAAGGAGATGAAAGCAAATAAGGCTGTGGGGGTGGACAATATTCCTGTAGAAATGTTGAAATGGTTAGGGAAAGGTGGGAAGAAGGCCATATATGGACTGATTCGTAGTATCTATGAGGAAGGAATCTGGCCGGAAGATTTTGTGAGATCGGTGTTAGTTCCTATTCCAAAAAAGGCAAAGGCTTCGTCATGTGAGGATTACAGAACAATAAGTTTGATATCCCACGCAGCTAAAGTTATTCTCAGGATCATCAACAAAAGGATAGAGAGTAAGGCAAATGATTACTTAGGGGATGATCAGTTTGGGTTCAGGAAAGGAAGAGGTACGCGTGATGCCATTGCAGTAATGAGATCACTAGTCGAGAGGAATATAGAATACAATCAGGACGTTTTTGCCTGTTTTGTAGATTTCGAAAAAGCGTTTGATAGAGTGAATTGGGAAAAATTAATGCGTGTATTGCAGAAAATAGGAATGGATTGGAGGGACAGGAGACTGATCCGCAACCTGTACATGTCTCAGACTGCTCAGGTGCGAGTGGGGAACGGAGAGTCCGGATGGGCAGTGTTAGGAAGAGGTGTAAGGCAGGGTTGCCCATTGTCACCGATACTGTTCAACGTATATGTAGAGGAAATGGTTAAAGAGGCATGGGAAGAACTGGTGGTAGGAATGAAAGTTGGAGGGGAATTCGTAAAATCGGTTAGGTTTGCTGATGACCAAGCATTAGTTGCTCAGTCAGCCAAGGGGTTGCAAGCATTGTTGAGTGAATTGGAGGTTCAGTGCGATAAATATGGGATGAGAATCAATATTAATAAAACAAAGGTTATGCGATTTTCCAGAAAGAAAAAGGCTAAGCTAAATATTAAAATAGGAGGGGAAAAAATAGAGCAGGTAGAACAGTTTACATATCTCGGAAGTGTTTTGGACCAACACGGTCAAAGTGGTAGGGACGTAAGGAGAAGAATTGCGCTAGGCAAGGAGGCTTTCTCAAGGAGGAGGGAGTTGATGACGGGGACGTTGAGTAGGGATGTTAAGACAAGACTCGTAAAAACTCTGATATGGAGCGTAGCTATGTACGGCGCGGAAACGTGGTCGCTGAAGCAGGAGGATAGACGTAGATTGGAGGCTTTTGAAATGTGGGTGTGGAGAAGAATGGAAAAGGTGAAATGGACCGAAAGGAAAACAAATGAGGAAGTACTAGAAATGGTGGGGGAGGAGAGGGGTTTGTTGAGAGAAATCCTATGGAGGCAGGAAAAATGGATGAAGGGCGTATTGAGCGGTAGTGGAATGTTGAAGAGGGTAGTAGAGGGAAGAATGTTGGGCAAGCGAGGTAAGCGTAGGAACAGGATAGGGATGTTAGACGAGATGAAGGGAGGAAAGAAGTACACCGAGATGAAGAGGGACCTGATATAGATTAGTTTGCTAGGTGGGGAGTCACAAAATGTTTATTTGATAGTTGGGTCCATCCAAAAACCTACCTTAACTGGTAGATTACCTATAAAAAAAAATATATATATATATATATCTGATGCCGTCGAAACGTAAATATCTACTGTAAGTGTCCTTCTTTTATGTTTCTGTGTGTGTAATATCTATTATCTTAGTGTTTGTGTGTTTATATATATATATATTTTTCTGGGCGGAGGGGAAGAGGAGGTAGGAAAGAAAGGATTGGCTGAGCTAGGAAGAAGGGGGCTAAAAGTCTATGGTTTGAAGCAGAGGAGGAGGATTGGTAATATTGACAAATTAGCAAAAATTAGATAATTAGATTAGGTAAAAAACAATTAGATAATTAGCAGGCTGGGAGGAGGGTGTCAATACAATGTTGCAAAAACCCACCTGACGTCGGATTAATTGGCAGAGGATTAGGGGAATGATTATTGTGAACTGGGAGAATGGCACTTAGTAACTAGTCAGGTGACTCAGTAGTGGGTGGGAGTAGTCGCTACGTTGTTGAAAAAGTTTTACTTAGTTTCAGGTTAGTTGGCAGGGGGTGAAGGAAAAAACAATAACGGGGTACGTGAAGGGTAAAGAAAATTGTTGGTCAAAACATCTTCCGCGTAATTCGTGTGTTGAAGGATTTCTAATTGCTTCAGTGAATTGAGACGGTGGCCTTTCTTCTCAAAGTGCCGAATTTCGGGGATGAAATCACTGCTGTGGCTACAATCTCTCAGGTGTTTGGCGAAAAGTGACGTGGAGATGTTATTTTTAAAGCAAGCTCGGTGCTCCTTTATTCTTGTTTCAAATCTCCTCCCCGGCTGGCCAATGTATATCCGGTTGCAGTCTTTGTAGCAGAGTTTGTACACTCCACTTTTGTGTAGGGGTTCAACGTGGTCCTTCGTGTGGCATAACATGTTGCTTAAATTGGTTTTATTGTAAAAGGCCGGTCTCACCTTTTCCTTTGTGAGGATTCTTTGTACTTTTAACGACAAGTGGCCAAGAAAAGGGAATCTCCGCCACTGTGGCTGGTTTTCTATACATGTGGGTGAACTGTACATGGATAACTTAGCTAAAGGGGATAGTTTCTTATGGTAAAGTTTATCAAAGTAATCTTCTCTATATCCATTGTTCACTGCAATTTGTTTAATGATTTTTAGTTCTTTAAGAGTGTTCTCTTTGGACAAGTGGATAAAACATACTCACATAAAAGCAAGTAAGGGGAGGGTAGTGGAAAATGGGGAAAGAGGGAGGGGAGGTGGAACGTGCATGACATAGGAGAGGAGAGAAAAGGTGCTGGTGAGGAGAAAGGGGTAGGGGGAAAAATTAACACAGTCCGGAAAAACCTCGTGGCAGGATGGAGGGGTTGTCTCGTTGAGGGTGGACCCTCGGTGCGGCGCCAAGCTCCTAGGGCCATGGAGAAAGGGGATAAGACCAGACCATACTTGCTTTTCAGCATATATAGTAGACAATGAGAAATGACTGTTACCAGAAGATGATGTAGTTACATTGAAACCAGCCGAATTAATAAAATTTTATTTTGTGGACAATTGCCAATTTTAATTAATCATGATATTCCACCATATCACGCCTGAAACGTCTCTTTTTACTGCCACACAGATTGCTTACACTGATTTTTGTGGATTTTTGGCAAACCAAAAAATATTAATGTAAATTTAAAGCATTAACTACACACTATTACATTATTATGTAACTTATGCAACAATTTTGAAACACTGACCGTATGATCATAGTAAGTGAATTTCTAGTATTTTCTGAATGAACTCATTCTATGAGGGTAATTTTTTGAAAAAATTATATTAATCTGCAATCATTTCATTTTTCTTATTGAAATATTCAGATTACATTTTATCATTTCAGATTGCATTTTTATGCATTTTATTGCTTTATTTTTATTATGTGTCCACCAATCTGGAAGCCCTGGAGAATATGGGGAATTGTACCTCTCTGGAAAAGGTTCTATAAAAATCTGCATTTGTCATGTTTTATGATTGGGTAAATTACCCTCTCTCTCTAATGCTGAGATCTTAAGAAATTAAATATTATCTTTGCTTTCTACGGGAATAAAAGTTTATTTGTCAACTAGTTTCGTTTACACTGTAACATCCTCTAGTCATCATCCATGACTAGTCCTGAGGATGTTACAGTGTAAACGAAACTAGTCGACAAATAAAGTTTTATTCCCGTAGAAAGCAAAGATAATATTTAATTTCTTAAGTTAAACATGGATTTCTACAACGTTAAGGCCTCAACCATTCAGTGCAACAATGCTGAGATCCACTAACAGACAATGCTAATTCAGACCTAGGCACATATGTTCTTCATTATCAGTCCTTGTCCTATTTGGACCTCAAATAGGAGATGATTAATTAAGAGTTAAGATTGGCAAATATGAGAATTATGAGCCTCAATAACTTTTAGGAACATTCTTTATTCTCTAAGAGTTACATGTTGTTCATATTCTATTTTACATTTGTATAATTTGATATTTGCTATGAAAAATTCAGTTTGTTTCTCATCTTTTTAGTTATGAAGAAATGATTCTGTTGCCGTGCTAAACAAAAAAGACTACGATGCTGAGGCATTACCCCTATTAAATGACCAATCTTGCTACACCCCCCTGCCCCATCATCCTAACCCTTCATATCAAAAATATATTCTCTCTTTTCTATCCAATTTTGGTCCCGCAGAAGGTCTCTCTCAAAGAGATATATCCATTCTTTCTCCACCTAATCTAAAGACCCCCCTGTTTCTATTTGCTACCCAAAATTCACAAAACCAACAACCACAGACACTCTGTTGTCTCCAGCATCAACTCACCCACTGAATGAATCTCCACATTTATAGACCACCATCTTCAACCCATAGCCATTTCATTCACTTCCTGGAACTTCTATACTCAATCCCAATTCCTCACAACACAACCATTCTCATGGCCACAATAGATATTACATCTCTCTACACCTTCATTCCCCACAAAGAAGGCTTAGAAGCCCTGAAATATTACCTCTCCCTACAACCCACATCACACCCCATCCACAGATTTTGTCATCGAGCTGAGTCAACTCGTCCTCACCAAAAATGCTTTTCAATCCAACAAGAAAATATATTTGCAAATAAAAGGTACTGTAATGGGCACATGGGTAATGTATGGCTCCAGCATACGCCAATCTTTTTATGGGTAAACTTGAACATCACATTCTCCAGCAACAAACCCTCCAACCACTTTTCAGGGCCCACTATATTGATGATATTTTCCTCCTTTGGTCCCATGGACACTAAACTTTATCCTCCCTCATTTCCTCTCTCAACTCCACCTCCTTGGTATCTTTCACTTCTATATCTGACTCGAATATCACTTTCCTAGATATTGACATTCATCTCCAGAATAATAAGTTTAACACATCAGTCCACATTAAACTGACTAACAACCAACAATATCTCCATTTCAACAACTACCACCCATCGCACACTAAATGCTCCATCCCCTTGTCCCTCTCAGTCCATGGTGTCCGTCTCTGCAACAACTCCCCCTCCAAACAGAAATATATGGACCAGCTACACAACTCTCTCAGAGAATGTGGGTACCCTGAAAAACTACTGAATAGTAAAATTCTCAAGCCATCAACCCAATACTCTCCTCTCTCCAAACCAAACCGCCCAAAATGCTCTAACCTTATCACCTCTTTTTTTCCCCGGAACCCACAAAATTAAACTAATAATCCATGAACTCTTCCCAATTATTAACAACAGTCAATCCACATAACTTTTATTCCCACATTGTCCCTCCATTTCGTTTAAATGTCCTTTAAACTTGTGAGACATTTTCAAGTCAACAAATCACCTGTGAGCACCCCTGTCTCTTCTCTGCTCCTGTCCGCACCATGCAACTGCCCGCACTGCAAATGCTGCCATCTCCTAAGATCCTCCACCTCCCTTACTACCAACTCCTAACACAAACCAACTCCCAACACAATGCCACCTGCACCTCAAAAAACATTATATATCGCCTCTCCTGTAACTTCTGCCCTGCCGTCTGCGTGGGTGAATGCTCGACCACCTTTTCCCTCCGAATGAATAACCACCACTATTCCACCAAATCTCCCACCTTCCTTAATTATCCCATCCCTACTCACACTGCTTCCCACAACCAATCTTTCGACGACTGCTTCTCTGTTTCGGTTATTTAAACCCTTCCCAATTCCCTATATTTGTACATATGTACACTAGAACTCCAACTATCTGAATCACTTTAGGCACCGTTCATGTTGTAGTTTTAGAAACTGAATAGCCCCAGCGAAGAGGTGAGTGTGGCTATGGGAGATCTGCCACTGTTTGTTTTGATCTGCCATTGCTTGTTGATTATGTGGGGGTTTTTTTATGCGCCAATTTGTTGTTTTCTTTGAGAGTGCATTTCATTGTTCACCATGGCTTTGAAGAGAAAGCATGTTGTGTTATCTTTAGCGGACAAACGCAAAATCATAGAGCAATTGGATAAGGCAGTTACAGGCAAAAAGTTGGCAGAGCAATATGGTGTTGGGCAATCAACAATTTCAGACATTCAAAAAGAACAAACCTACAATTGTGAATTTTGTGTCAGTCTTTGAAAATGAGGGTGGAAGTTCTTCGAGGAAATCAATTAAAACGGCAAAAAAACAAAGTTTTAGAAGATGCTGTTTTCAAGTAGTTCTTGCAGCAACGTTCTATGAGATAAGTTGATTTAGTTGCAGTATTTTTATTGGTATTTTCAAGTGATGTACGGTTAACATGCCAAAGTGTCACTTCTTTTAAATAAGTTAATACATAGCTTTTTCTCATTTTTCTTGTAGTTTTCTTTGAATAGACCCTTCCTCCAGACAAAACTCCAATTATCCAAACAGGGTCCGGTCCCGATTGATTTGGATAATTGGAGTTCTACTGTAGAAAATATATATGTCTGTGTAATTGAAAATGTGGATATTCCCTTTCCAAAGATTGACTAAGGCTCCATTGATTTTTTCATAGGTGCAATTGGGTGATGGTATTTTAATTATTGTTTGCTGATTTCTGGGACAGGTTCATTGGAGTGATATTGGAGGGCAGGATGAGCTGAAATTGAAGCTTCGCCAGGCAGTGGAGTGGCCCCTGAGGTACCCCCAGGCATTTGCACGCCTTGGTATCTGCCCTCCCAAAGGACTTCTCATGTTTGGACCACCTGGTTGCTCCAAGACCATGGTGGCCAAAGCACTGGCCACCGAGAGTGGGCTCAACTTCATCTCCATAAAGGTGTGTGCACCACAGAGTGGGCCAAAGAGGATGTTTGAGTTGGTTTACCCTTCTTTATAATTTGCTAATTTAATAGCCAGAAGACGGAAACTGGCCACTCTGGCCAAATACACATTCATGCATGGAAACCAGCCAAATGGCGAACACATGGTTATTGATACAAGGAAAAGTGAAAGGTTCTATCCATATGTACATGTGTTTTGGTTGTGTGGGTGTTTATGTATATTTATATGTTTACATTTATACACACACACACACGTATTCAAACACGAAATCCCTCCATATGGCAAACAAATATTCATTCACATGGAAATAGAAAAAAGGATAGAACACCAGAACTTTCCAGTTGCCGAGTGGATGCTCTAAGCCCCAGTCAAGGAAATATTTTTACACTATTGATCTGCTCGATTCTGCCTTATCCACCTCTCCTGTGTTCGTCCTTTATATGTGTACCTATCCCTTTTTCCTTATATCTATTTCCATATGAATGAAAATGTGTTTGCTATATGGCAGGATTTCATGATTGAATGTGTATTTGGCCAATGTGGCCCGTCTCTTTCTTCTAGCTATGCGTGCCACGCAATGCACTGTTCAAATCCTTTATTATGTCATATAAATGTTTACCTACTCTCTTCCCTCTTGTAGGTCATGTACTTCTCCTTTGGTGGGTGAAACAGCTCCCTAACGCCATCTCTTGGCCAGAGAATTGGGGCACTTGGTTCCTAAAAGATCCACAGATCTCAGTGTAACTTATGTTAGCTCAAAAGCTCAAGTGGTTCGAGCATCCGCCCGGCAGTGTTAAAGCCCTGGTCAAGGAAATATTTTTACACTAGTGATCTGCTCAATTCTGCCTTCCCCACCTTTACTGTGTTCGTCCTTTACATGTGTACCTATCCCTTTTCCTTTATATCTATTTCAATGTGAATGAATATATATATTTTAAATTAATAACACAATGTATATATCCACTGTTCTTTATTCTTTTACAAGGTACCATCAGGTACCTGATGATGACGCCTAAGGGTTAAAACTAGTTGTACAAGAATAAAGAACAGTGGATATATACATTGTGTTATTAATTTAAAATATGAACATGAACTTCCACAAAGTTGAGCCCAAAACTATAGAATGAATATATATGTATAAAAATATACATATAACATTTGGATGGCACAATAGAACACACAATAATATAGATAACACATAAAAGGACACTCACTCTAAGATTGTTTAAGCTTTTGGCCTACTCCAAGGCCTTCTTCAGGTCAGACTGAAAGGTCTTGGGCGAAAAATGGTGTTCGGGGAGGGGAAGGTGCAGGGAATGCTGGGAGGGGAATTAAAGATGGTGGTTAAGGGTGGGAATTTTAAAGGATCGGAAAGCTTGGTGTATTCTATGCGTATTCGGGAGTTCTCACCTCAATGTTGGTGGCTGAATCGGGTAGGGATTTTAGAATTGATAGGGAAAAACATTCGTAGAATGACAGGTTGTGTCATAAGGATAAGGTCGCGTTTACTGCCAACCTGCCAACAAGCCTACTGGACGTAACTACCAAAAAAATATTTTGTGACTCCTAACAAAATACAATCCAGCCACGTACTCTATTTCAGGTCCCTCTTCATATCTGTATACTTACTTCCTCCCTTCATCCCATCCAACATCCCTGTCCTGTTCCTGCCCTTTCCTCATTTGCCTCAATTTCTCCCCTCTATTACAGTCTTTAACATCCCACTGCCAATCAATATGACCTTCATCCATTTATCCTGCCTTCATAGGATTTTTCCCAACAAACCCCTCCTCTCCTCCCCCACCATCCCTAGTACTTCCTCATTTGTTTTCCTTTCGGTCCATTTCACCTTCTCCATTCTTCTCCACGCCCACATTTCAAAAGCCTCAAATCTACGTCTATCCTCCTGCTTCAGCGACCACGTTTCCGCACCGTACATAGCTAAGCTCCATATCAGAGTTTTTATGAGTCTTGTCTAAACATCCTTGCTCAACATCCACGTCATCAACTCCCTCCTCCTTGAGAAAGCCTCCATGCCTAGCACAATTCTTCTCCTTACGTCCCCACTACTTTAACCTTATTGGTCCAAAACACTTCCGAGATACGTAAACTGTTCTACCTGCTCTATTTTTTTCTCTCCTATTTGAATGTTTAGCTTAGCCTTATTCTTTCTGGAAAGTCGCATAAACTTTGTTTTATTAATATTGATTCTCATGCCACATATATCACACTGAACCTCCGATTCACTCAGCAATGCTTGCAACCCCTTGGCTGACTGAGCAACTAATGCTTGGTCATTAGCAAACCTAACTGATTTTACAAATTCTCCGCGGACTTTCATTCTCCCCTCCAGTTTTTCCCATACCTTTTTAATCATTTCCAATTATCCTCCTGTCCCTCCAATCTATTCCTATTTTCTGCAATATACTCATTAGTTTTTTGCAGTTCACTCTGTCAAATGCTTTTCCAAAATCTACGAAACAGGCAAATACTCTACTTTTATATTCCTCTCGATTGGTGATCTCATTACTGCAATGGCATCACGTGTGCCTCTCCCCTTCCTAAACCCAAACTGATCATCCCCTAAGTAATCATTTGCTCTGCTCTCTATCCTTTTGTTGATGATCCTGCGAACCACTTTAGCTGCGTGGGATATCAAACTTATTATTCTGTAGTCCTCACATGACGTAGCCTTTACCTTTTTCAGAATAGGAACTAACACTGATCTCACAAAGTCTTCCGGCCAGATTACTTCCTCATAGATACTACAAATCAGTCCATGTAGGGCCTTCTTCCCGCTTTTTCCTAAACATTTCAACAGTTCTACAGGAATGTTGTCCACCCCCACGGCCTTATTTGCTTTCATCTCCTTTAATGCTCTTCCTTTTTCATCGTCAAGTATGCCTGGACCTAAGCTATCTTCTTCTAGGTCATGTTCCTTTTCTATGTCTAACCTTGTCGGCCTAAGTTCTTTACCATACAGTGTTTCTATATATTCCTTCCATCTCTCTTGGATTTTTCCTGGTTCAACTATTATCTTACCCCACTTATCTTTAATTGTTAGCACATATCTTGCCTTCTTACTTCCCGATAATAACTTAACCTTGCTGTAAAGAGTACCAATTTCATTCACCCTCTTCTGTAAACTTTCCATATCCTCGCATTGCGTTTTTTACCATTCTTCTTTTGCTTTATTTGTGGCCCTTCTCAATTTATTGTTCAACTCTTTGTACTTCATTTTGTCTAACTCTGTGTTTACATTCTTCCATCTTCTCTCATCCATCTTTGCAATCATCTCATCCGTTACCCATGGTTTCCTTATCCTTTTTCCGTTAATGGTTCCTATAGTGTCTTTTGCAACTTTCAATATCACTTTCGGGATACATTCCCATTTTTTTCGATAGTACTAAACTCTTTAACATCAGCCATGACATTCTTTCTAGCCTGCTGATAATCCTTCCTTGCTAATCCATTCAATACTTCCACATTCCATTTCTTAACCCCCTGCCCCGCCTAACCCAAATATAATCTGTCTGATACCTTTCTGAGTCACCTGGCATTTTCCATGTATACCTATGCCTTTTGTGGTTTTTAAACCATGTGTTGGGGATGACTAAGCCCTGTCTCCTTCAGAATTCAATTGCTTTCTCCAGTGGTCATTCCTCGTGCCTAAACCGTATTCACTCACCTCATCATCATCTCTTCCTTCACCAAGTGTCGCATTCCAATCCCCCATTATTCTCAAATATTTCCCTGCAGGGACACCTGTGATTATATCCTCTGAATCATCGTATTTCCTATCAACTTCTACCTCCTTGTCTCTCGGTGTCAATGTCGTTCACTATCTATATATATATTACTAGAAATGTATATATATATTTTCATCAAAGTAGCATGGAAGTGTTGAGTAAAAAACTTTTTCAGCAACACACAATATAAGAGCACATAAAAGGAACAGTCACACATTATTTTTTGATAATTTTGTTGGAATTGAACTCCGTCTTCATCAGAAGATTAGTTAGGACTGACTGCTGATCTGGGGGAGGTGAGGTATGTTGGAGAGAGAGAAGGAGATGGGGGAAGGAGAGAACGAGTGGTGGGGGAGGGGTGAAAGGAAGGGTTGTGGAAGGCGAAAGCGAGAAGTGAGGCCAGAGGGGAGTGGAGATAGGATAGGAGTGAGAGGGAGAATGTTGAAATAATTCACAAACGGAAAAGAAAACTATTTGTTTAACCACAGATGCTACAACATCCACGACCCAGGTGTCAACTTGCAATGTTGTCATCAGGACTTAGCTAGTCAAAACCCAGGCCAAGAATAACAAAATACATGCAAGGGTAAAAGAAAGAGAAAAGAAAACTTTGCACTTCCACACACTTTTAATACAACACGACCATGGTTTCGATGCTGTGCATCATCATAAGGTGATTAAAAGTGTGTGGAAGTGCAAAGTTTTTTTCTCTTTCTTTTACCCTCACCATGAAGGAATTCCACAAAGTTAAGCCTGAAACTGTTAGCTTTAAAATACATGCGGATGAACAAAATATCTTACTATCCCATTTGCAAAAATTCCACACCTATCCACTTCAACCCTCTATAATTAGTGAACAACATTGAGACCCGGAAACACTATAACACTGGTTGAAGGGGGTTTTGTGGTGGGAGGCATGTTTTGGGATGGGGAGACCCACATACGGGGAAAACGGATTGCACGAGGCGCGATGATCGTTTATTCTGAGGTTCAGAGGTGTGGTGCACTGGCCTATGTAGAAGGCCCAGCAGATTTTACATGTCAGAAGATAGACGACATTCTGGAAACCCAACCTCTCCCCTGCAGATGAAGCCGAGTTAAGAAAACTGATAAAAAATCCCAACCTGGTCATCACTTCCGCCAACAAATGTTTGACAGTGGTAGCCCTAAGCACATTTGACTACCTAAAAGAAGTTAACAGATTACTCACAGACACTTCCTCCTACAAACATATTCCAGCTGACCCTAACCCTGCATTCCAAGATGAAATAATCACTTTCCTCCTAGTGATATCTCCCTCCTTTCACCTTCCCAAACAAACTTCCCCATTTTCTATATTCTTACCAAGATCCACAAACTTAACAAACCAGGCTGCCCTATAGTCTCCTCCCGCAACTCCCTGACCAAAAGGATTTCCACCTTCGTCGTTTACTATATCAAACCTTTAGTCCACTTTTTACCCTCCTATGTCAAAGATACCTACCACTTCCTCAAATTGCTCCACTCAACTTCCCTCCCTCCTGACAACGAGATCACTATGGCCACAATCGATGTCACATCCCTATACACCTCCATTCCTCACGAAGAAGGCCTTGCTTCCCTACATCACTTCTTCTCCAAATGCCCTAGCCCTAAAATCTCCAGCACCGAATTATGCATTGACCTGTCTAATTTCATCCTCAGCCTCAACTTTTTCTTTTAAGAACAACTTTTACCTCCAAATTAAGGGCTGTGCCATGGGAAGTAAATTCAACCCCTCATATGCTAACCTCCACCTCGGTGTCCTGGAAGAGAAGTTCCTTTCCAGTTACCCTCTGAAACCCCTCCTGTGACTCCGTTATATTGATGACATTTTTCTACTCTGGCCACATAGTATAGACTCCGTCAATTCCTTCATCTCCCAACTCAATGATTCCTCATCTCCTACCTTCACCATCTCATCCATGCACAGAAGATTAGTTAGGCCTATGCCTAATTAATCTTCTGAGGAAGACGGAGCTCAATTCCATCAAAATTATCAAGAAATAATGTGTGAGTGTTCCTTTTATGTCTTCTCATATTGTGTGTTGCTGTCAAAGTTTTTTATTTAACACTTCTGTGTTGCTTTGAAGAAATCATTTATTTATATAAATAGATGTATAGAGCATCTGCCCAGCAAGTGGTAAGATCCAATGTTCAAACCCCAGTCAAGGAAATATTTTTACATTTGTGATCTGCTCAATTCCACCTTCCCCACCTCTCCTATGTTCGTCCTTTATATGTGTTCCTGTCCCCGTTTCCTGATAGCTATTTCCATGTGAAAGAATATTAATGTACACACAAAGTCCTGCCATATACTGCGAACAAATATTAATTCACATGGAAATAGATATAAGGAAAAGGGATAGGAACATGTATAAAGGATGAACACAGGAGAGGTGGGGAAGGTGGAATCCGGCAGAATCACAAACATAAAAATATCCTAGACCGGGATTTGAACACCACATCTTCCACTTACCGGGCAGATGCTCTAGCCCTTGAGCTATCTAGGAATCCAATTCACACTGTGATACTGAAAATGATATACCACCAAATGCCCCACTTTTTTGGCCAAGAGGTGACATTGGGGAGCTGTTTCACCCACCAAAGGAGAAATACACGACACAAATATAATAGGAAGGACAGTAGGTAAGCAATCATATAGTATAATAAAGGATAGGAACAGTGCATTTTGTGGCACGCATAGCCAGAAGAAAGAGACGAGCCACATTGGCCAAATACACATTCAAATACGAAGTCTCACCATACAGCAAACAAATATAAATTCACATGGAAATAGATATAAGGAAAATGGATAGGAACATATATATAGGATGAACACAGGAGAGGTGGGGAAGGCGGAATCAGGCAGAATCATTATTATACTATATGGTTGCTTACCTACTGTCCTTTTTCTTATGTGTGTGTCGTTTATTTCTCCTTTGGTGGGTGAAACAGCTCCCCAACACCATCTCTTGGCCAAACAACTGGGGCATTTGGTGGTATATGATTCTCAGTATCATAGTGTGAATTGGATTCCTAGATAGCTCAAGGGCTAGAGCATCTGCCCGGGAAGTGGAAGATCTGGTGTTCAAATCCCAGTCTAGGATATATTTTTACACTTGTGATTCTGTCTGATTCCGCCTTCCCCACCTCTCCTGTGTTTGTACCTCATATATGTTCCTAATCCTTTTCCTTATATCTATTTCCATGTAAATTAATATATATATATATATCCCTCCCATGGACTACAACCTTGTCGTGGTGGAAGGGCTTGTGTGTTCCGATGACCCCTAGAGCTGTGCTGGCGGGAGTAAATATAATTGCTCCTGGTAGGGTCACCCATGCCAGAAAGGTCGAAGGTTTGGAGCCAGACGAAAGGTAGTCCACAACGCAGCGTCTGTTCCTCAGTGAGGCGGCTGCAAAGGCGTCTGACCCCAGTGGGGCGGCCATTAAGTGATGGTGTCACGTTAAAAACACTATTGAGGAAGGCAACGGGAAACCACCTCAATTATCATTCCCAAGAATGTAATGATGGGCACTATAGAGAAAATGAGTGTCTTGGCAACTGCGGGACTCGGCCCAAGGGGCCGTGTGTCGTGCCCGGGAGCGGGGGAGGCTAGGCTTCAGCAGTCATCATCCCATGAAATCCTTGCGGGGGAGAAATAACAGCAGCAGGACAGAAGACGCAGAAGAAGACGAAAGTAGTTAGAATAGGAAGCTGGAACGTCAGGACAATGTTGAGGAGAGGCAAATTATAAAATATTAAGCGAGAGATGGAAAGAGGTAATATAGATGTTTTCGGTCTCTGCGAGGTGAGATGGAAGGATAGCGGGGATTACTGGAGTGACAATTGTAGAGTGTTATACAGCGGCGGGGACGAGAGCCAACGAGGGGTGCCATAATATTAAATAAAGGGGTAGGAAGAAGCGTAGTCAACATAGAGCAAGCAACTGATAGAATTTTACTCGTAGAGATTAAAGCAGAGCCGACGAACCTGGTCATTGTTCAGGTATATAAGCCACCGAGCAACCACAAGGAGGAAGAAGTCGATAGGATGTACGACGAGTTAGAGGATATCATCGCGAGTGTTCCTGCAGGGAAACATTTGATAGTGATGGGGGATTGGAATGCGACGGTAGGCGAAGGAAGAGAGGGTGGTGAGGAAAGTTAAAGGAGGTGAGTTAGGAAAAAGCAGGAAGAAGGCCCTATATGGACTGATTTGTAGTGTCTATGAAGAAGGAACCTGGCCGGAAGATTTTGTGAAATCAGTGTTAGTTCCTTTCCAAAAAAGGCAAAGGCTATATCATGTGAGGATTACAGAACAATAAGTTTGATATCCCACGCAGCTAAAGTTATTCTCAGGATCATCAACAAAAGGATAGAGAGTGAGGCAAATGATTACTTAGGGGATGATCAGTTTGGGTTTAGGAAAGGAAGAGGTATGCGTGATGCCATTGCAGTAATGAGATCACTAATTGAGAGGAATATAGAATACAATCAGGAGGTTTTTGCCTGTTTTGTAGATTTCGAAAAAGTGTTTGATAGAGTGAATTGGGAAAAACTAATGCGTGTATTACAGAAGATAGGAATAGATTGGAGGGACAGGAGACTGATCCGCAACCTGTACATGTCTCAGACTTCTCAGGTGCAAGTGGGGAACGGAGAGTCTGCATGGGCAGTGTTAGGAAGAGGTGTAAGGCAGGGTTGCTCACTGTCACCAGTGCTATTCACCGTATATGTGGAGGAAATGATTAAAGAGGCATGGGAAGAACTGGAGGTAGGAATGAAATTCGGAGGGGAATTGGTTAAATCGGTGAGGTTTGCTGATGACCAAGCATTAGTTGCTCAGTCAGCCAAGGGGTTGCAAGCATTGTTGAGTGAATCGGAGGTTCAGTGCGATAAATATGGGATGAGAATCAATATTAATAAAACAAAGGTTATGCGATTTTGCAGAAAGAAAAAGGCTAAGCTAAATATTAAAATAGGCAGGGAAAGAATAGAGCAGGTAGAGCAGTTTACATATCGGAAGTGTTTTGGACCAATACGGTCAAAGTGGTAGGGACATAAGGAGAAGAATTGTGCTAGGCAAGGAGGCTTTCTCAAGGAGGAGGGAGTTGATGACGGGGACGTTGAGTAGGGATGTTAAGACAAAACTCGTAAAAACTCTGATATGGAGCGTAGCTATGTGCGGCGCGGAAACGTGGTTGCTGAAGCAGGAGGATAGACGTAGATTTGAGGCTTTTGAAATGTAGGTGTGGAGAAGAATGGAGAAGGTGAAATGGACCGAAAGGAAAACAAATGAGGAGGTTCTGGAGAGGGTGGGTGAGGAGAGGGGTTTTGTTGAGAGAAATTCTATGGAGGCAGGAAAGATGGATGAAAGGCATATTGAGTGGTAGTGGAATGTTGAAGAAGGTAATAGAGGGGAGAATGTTGAGCAAACGAGGAAAGGGCAGGAACAGGATAGGGATGTTGGACGGGATGAAGGGAGGAAGGAAGTACACAGAGATGAAGAGGGACCTGATGTATATTTGGTTGCTGGATTGGGTTTTGTTTGGAGTTACAAAATGTTTATTTGATAGTTGTGTCCATCCAAAAAAGCTACCTTAACCGGTAGATTACTTAATTATTATATTATTATTATTATATATATATATATAGGGGTCGCTGTGGTCTAGTGGGTAGAGCGTTGGACTACTGACCGGAGGGTCCCGGGTTCGATTCCCGGGCGAGGCACTTTGGGCACCTGCAGCTCCACCCAAGCTAGTTGATTTTTCGGGTACCAGGTCTTCCTGGGAAACCATAACCGGCACAGGGAAAGGAACTGGCCCCCCTACCCTGATGTGGGAATATTCACACGCCGTCGGGCTTGGTACATGGGTGAGCTGTACCATCACCTACTAAACCGACCTTCGGGTTGATTACTGTGTTTATGGTTTATATATATATATATATGATTTCTTTGAAGTAACACGGAAGTGTTGAATAAAAAACTTAGACAGTAACACACAGCACGAGAACACATTAAAAGAACACTCACAATAATATCTTGATAATTTCGACGGACTCGAGCTCCGTCTTCTTCAGAAGATAAGATATGACTCATATTTTCATTCCGAATTCAGTCATATCTTATCTTCCGAAGAAGACGGAACTCGAGTCCGTCGAAATTATCAAGATATTATTGTGAGTGTTCTTTTTATGTGTTCTCGTGCTGTGTGTTACTGTCTCATATATCAGTAGTATCATATATCATATATGTGTGTTACTGTCTCATATATCAGTAGTATCATATATCATATATGTGTGTTACTGTCTCATATATATATATATATATATATATATATATATATATATATATATATATATATATAATGTATATGTATAAATGTAAAATTCACTAAATAGTCATAGCAAACACAAAAACTAAAACATATAAAAGAGGGACTCACTAGTTCTTGAATTTTCGGTGGTGCAACCACCTTTCTCAAGAGGAATTAGGAACAGAACTCTACAGTTCTGTTAGAAAGTATAAAGGAAACGAAGGGAACTGCTGCTTTCAGGCATAAATTAAAAAGATATATCTACAACGCAATATGTTCTACTCAGTTGACGAATATCTCAACAGTATTCCTGACCAGAAGGTTCATACACTCTGTTTATAGCAATGGTCATGGTCCGTTTCATGTTGGTGATCAATCATTTTGTGTGAAAAAATGTGGCATGAAATCCATAAAACTGAGATTGGAATACATTGAACTCCATGAAATAATAAATTGAATTTATTTATGCATATTTATTAAGTGTATTGTGAACTGATTATTAAGCAAGGATCAAACTAATTCATAATATTAATAATGAAATATGCATTATTCAAAAAATTTCAGAAATTACCTGTTTCACCTTCTCCCTTAGAATTAAGGGCTTTTTTTATAACTCTGTCTGATTTCCATCTCACTTTTTATTTTTGTTTCTTTTATGCTTTCTGCCCTGTTGTGATCTGCAAATGTGTTCAAAGTTTGACCGTCAGATTTTTGTGATGCCACCATAGATCAGTTAGCTTAGGGTGTAGTTTACACTAGACTAGATTGTGTGTTCTCTCCAGGTTTAATTCATTTTGGCATCTCCTCCCACCATATTCTATCCTCTCTTCTGCCGATGCCATTCCAAGCACACTTCCCCCTCCCTAGTGCCATGCTTTCTTAGGTGAGTGACTCAACCTTTTCCGCAGAGGAATTGTTAAAAAGGACCTCTGATTTGTCAAATAGGCATTTTATTCAGTGGCCAGTGATATTAGAGGCTATCTCTCCAGAAATATGCTCAATTTCTTATTGAATATCTCACTAGGTTACGAGGGGATTGGATTTGATGAACGAAAAAGGCAAATTTCAGTAAATTTGCAAAACTGATTCCCAAAAACCATGAATTGCTTTAGTAATCAGATGAAATAGCTTTCCTGTGCATAAATATTGTCTCAATTGAGTAATATCCAAGCGTCTAATGTTTCAGTTTCTGATATGATATGATGGGGATCAGCTGCTATTTCTCAAACCATCTTTAAAATGCAAAAGAAAGCTATTAGAACAAAAACCGGGAAACCTCACAATGCCCCATCAAGGCCTCTTTTCCAGGAATTAAATCTGCTACCACTCTAATGCATATACATTATGTTCTTAATTCTGTAAATAAGAAAAACTAAAAATAATTGAAATTCTGATTCTGTAAATAAGAAAAACTGAAAATAATTGAAAACTACTCTCTTAACTCTGCCTATCATCATCACTACACCAGAGGAAGGAACAACATCCATTATGGGAGTATTAGAACCAAAGCATTGAAATTAGGACCCAATGAAATGGGCATCGGATTATATAGCAAACTACCCAAAAGTATAAAGGAAACCAAGGGAACTGCTGCTTTCAGGCATAAATTAAAAAGATATATCTACAACACAATATGTTCTACTCAGTTGACGAATATCTAAACAATATTCCTGACCAGAAGGTTCATACACTCTGTTTATAGCAATGGTCATGGTCCGTTTCATGTTGGTGATCAATCATTTTTCTTCATTGGTTTGTCATGTGCATGTTACAGCCAATGTTCATGGGTTTGTGCCAAATGTTATGTGACTGTGAGTACCATTTCCTTCTTTTGTATCTTAATTTGAGCCTGTGTCTTTGCTCCTTTATGATGTGCCTTATATCATGTACATACGCCCCCCACCTGGTATTTTTAATTGTGATCTCTGGGCATATAAAAGTAATAATAATAATGCATTCATCCATGTCTTTAATAAATCCCAATTACATGTGGACTACCCACTCTAAACCCATTTTGAAAAAGCTAACAGTTTCAGGCTTAACTTTGTGGAATTCCTTCATGGTGAGGGTGAAAGAAAGAGAAAAGAAAACTTTGCACCTCCACACACTTTTAATATAACACGACCATGGTTTCGATTCGGCGCATCATCATCAGGCGCTGCATCGAAACCATGGTCGTGTTATATTAAAAGTGTGTGGAAGTGCAAAGTTTTCTTTTCTCTTTCTTTCACCCTCTCCATTTTGAAATGCAATAATTTGTCAGATATGTCATATTACTATCCTTCAAACATCCTGTGTCGGGTAATGTGCATAATTTGAAATTATAGACTAAAATGATGTTCTGAATGTCTGGGATAGGGCAATCATGAATGATGACTCTGCAATAGTATGCTTGAAAAACCTAGCAAACCGGAGCCTAAAGTGATTCTAAATGTTCATAGTATTTAGAATCAACCTTTACTTAGGAAAATATTATGTTAAGTATAAGTTTCTACATTCAGACCCACACTTTCAAAGTTAGCTTTTCATTCACTTGTTTAAACTTTTTCATTTCACTGCCCTAAAATATACTGAAGGTGGTAATTGAAGGATATATGGAGGGGAAGAATGACAGAAGAAGGTCAAGGATGAATATTTAGGGGAGGAGGTAAAGGTGAATTTCCACCTATAGAGTGAAGGGAGAATGAAAAAAGTTCAGTAGATTGGAGCGGGATGCACTACCATTGAGGGCTGCTAGCAGAGGAATCCTTGGACTGCGAATAACCCATGAAGATGAAAAATAAAAATATAAATTTGAAAAAGTAATATTATATTAATACATTGGTGATGATCCTTATCTTTGATGGTATTTCTAAATTTAATTCTCACTTAATTAAATTAAGCCAAGAATACGGGTTACTACATACAAATATATGGAATTTTATCACTTTGGTCTGAACCATAAGATTTCCGTCTTGGTGTCTTCATTCACGAATTTCATTCCTGTATTTGCAATTTGCATCAGTGTGTGAGGACCTTGAAGGGGAATATTTTTTGCTTGCCTCTGAATCTATCTCTTTTCTGCCCTTTCTTTCCTTTGTTGAAAGTATTTATTCATTTTGTTCTGTCAGTCAGGCATGTGACAGAGAATATATTCATAAAGATAGACAGAAAATGCAAATATGGCAATTGACAAAAATACATACTTTAATGAAAAATAGCTCTCAGACCCATGTAAAATTCAGAAAAATATATTGAAACACGACATATATAACCTTTGATGTTACATACAACTGATGATCACAAATAATTGCTCATGAACGCATCCACACTGTAATAGCATTTCATAAATTGTTACTTCTGAAGTTGAGTTGTAAACCTGTTCACAGTGGGTTTTCTTTTATATTCATTGGCGGCAATATGTAAAAGATGACTTAAGTAGAGTGATGGACCTTTCTAAGAAATAGCACAAGACTGCTAAATTTATTGTGGATTGTCTCTCCCCTGAGTATACTGAAAATGTACAAATGAGTTTGGCAAAATAAACCTGGATATTTCTTATAAGCAACAAACAGTTAAGAATATGTGCATGATAGTTTATTTTGAATATGAGAAATGGTGGCCTTCCAGGAGTTCTGATGGATACTGTAGACAAAGCTTTCAAATATCTTTTTTGATTAGGAAAGGCCTAGGTTGCAGCAATAGCGGTTTCCCAAAAGATAACATCAACAGACATCAAAAGAAGTAGTTGGAACAAGTTTACAAATCATGCCATTTAATTAATCATCAACTCACAACCACAATGTGGGAATGCCATTCATGAGTATCATTTAGTATAAGTCCCAAAAATGTTATGGAACTAGTTTGTTTTATTGACTGATTAGTATCAGTTCTGAGAATAGGACTCAAAATTGGAGGGCAAATTTTACCATGGCAGATTAGAAAACAGGTTCTATTTATATTCAATTATAAGTTATTGGTCTTACATTGGTCATTCATGCTTGTTACAGTTATGCAGAATCATTAACCTCCAATAATTGATCACCAAAGCATAATGTTAAAGTGTTATCAGCATATAGGTTCACTTTACTTTTAGGAAGATGTAAATGGAAGGCATATATAAAATAATACATAAAAGTGGAACTGAAATTGATCCTTGTGGCACCCCATGATTGCTGTGGATTCATGTAAGGTCTCATTGATTTTCGACTGATAAATTCATTTCCTACCTTATGTCCAGACCATAACAATAATCATTACAACTGAAGATTGCCTCTTGAAACAGTGTTGTTTGAATATACTATTTCTGTTTTTCCTCATGATGACCTTGTAGAATCAAATATTTGCACAAACTGTACTTTACACCTTTGTAAACTGCCCTGAATTTGGATTATGGTCTTCAGGTTTGTTTGATATGCCAGAAATTATTATATGTATTTAATAATTTGATGATTTAACCTAATGGGAAAATTTGGGAGCTCATTCATGAGTACGGAATACCATAGGTTAGGTTGTCCACAACTTGGGAACTGCCTGTATATTTATAAGCATACTGCTGTTGACATTAGTGATATGTTTTGCCAGTTGTGTGGTACCAGTTTGATTTGTGCTCCCCAACCCTATCATCCTCGTTACACCACTGTTTAAAAAATATGAAGTAAGTTTTATCTGTGTTCAGTATTTGACAACCTACCAATATAAATATAAACCAAATATATGTGACTCTACATTGGAAACATAACAAAGAGTTTTCTTCACCCAATGGCAAAATGACGTTTTCTTCTGCACAAGACACGTTAGTTATTCTTTCTCTGCCTTTCCATGGGCTTCCATAAGTAGTTTGATGGCAGGAGTGTCAGTTGGGAGGCAGTGAGACGGGGGCCTACTTTGGTGCTCATTAATTGGGAGTTCCTTCTCCGTTAGAAATTCTTCCCCAGTTGAGCTCAGAGCGAGTGGACTGCTGCTGAGGAGATAATTGTATTAATCAATCATTGGCAGGAACTTGTGTTTTGTCTCATTTGGGCCTCTTGGAACATGGTGGCTGCAATTATGCTGTGTAGAGGGAAGTCTAGTTGGGTGCACCAACAATGGGAGACATTCAATTCTGGGAGGAGACTCGTTCAGTGTGGAGAGAAATGTTCTTCCTGATACTCCTCAGTGTATGTCATTGCCCCTTTCTTCCTGAACTCCTCTCTGAATAAGTGCCTGATGCATTGCTCCCCGTTATTCCTCCTACATTAGTCAAGAATCACCTAAGTGCATGCACTGCTTAGTGAAACTTGAATGGATGGTTAATCCTTTGTCCTTGGATGCACAGGGCCCCGAGCTGTTCAGCAAGTGGGTCGGGGAATCGGAGAGGGCAGTACGTGAAGTGTTTCGGCGAGCAAGGCAAGTGGCTCCAGCTGTGGTGTTCTTTGACGAGCTGGATGCATTGGGTGGGGAGCGTGGGTCATCGCGGGAGGGAGGTGCTGGGGGGTCTTCGGTACAGGAGAGGGTGCTGGCTCAGTTGCTCACCGAGATGGATGGTGTCACCCCACTCTCTCAAGTCACCATTGTGGCAGCCACAAACCGTCCCGATCGAATCGATAAGGTATTTATATTTCTTCTTCTTTTTAATGTTATTCCATCAGCCCTTGATTATTACTTGACTTGTATATAAATGAATGGAATGCTGATGTTTAACTGGCATCCCTCAATTGTGGCAAATCAATTCTGAGAGACATCAAATGTGTGACTGCTCTGTGGGAGGGTAGCCCTATTCAGATGACAGGAAGTGAGCCATTCAGGTAATTATACTTGGTTTCTTCTCTGCACTCAGATATGCTCTACATAATAATGATAATATTTTACTACCCACTGATCGCACATATCATGTAGGTATAGGAGCCATCAAATGTAAAGAAAAGTACAAAATACAGGTACATTTTGACACTGAACATGCTAAAGAGAGAGCATATACATTAAATTTTATAATAAAAAAAATGCATAATATCTCCATGGTTACTTTTCATTTGCCCAGAGATCACAATACAAAAATACCAGGTAGGTGGCGTATGTACATGATATAAGGCACATCATAAAGGAGCAAAGACACAGGCTCAAATTAAGATACAAAAGAAGGAAATGGTACTCACGGTCACATAACATTTGGCACAAACCCACGAACATTGGCTGTAACAGGCACATGACAAACCAATGAAGAAAAATGATTGATCACCAACATGAAACGGACCATGACCATTGCTATAAACAGAGTGTATGAACCTTCTGGTCAGGAATATTGTTTAGATATTCGTCAACTGAGTAGAACATATTGCGTTATAGATATATCTTTTTAATTTATGCCTGAAAGCAGCAGTTCCCTTGGTTTCCTTTATACTTTTGGGTAGTTTGTTATATAATCTGATGCCCATTTCATTGGGTCCTAATTTCAATGCTTTGGTTCTAATATTCCCATAATGGATGTTGTTCCTTCCTCTGGTGTAGTGATGATGATAGGCAGAGTTAAGAGAATAGTTTCCAATGTTATTTTTTATTCACTCTATATATCACTCATTTTCAATGAGTGTGGTAATGTGTTATAAATTCTCACACCCATACCCATAGGATTTTTAAATGAAATTGCTGATTTATGGTAGCTTGTGTGGATGTTGTGATGATTTCTAGTTGAATAAGAGTGAATATTACTATTTGTGTGAAAGGGATAAATATTATTTGTGATCAACGAGGGGTTGCCGTAATATTAAATAAAGGGGTAGGAAGAAGCGAAATCAACATAGAGCAAGCAACTGATAGAATTTTACTCATTGAGATTAAAGCAAAGCCGACGAACTTGGTCATTGTTCAGGTATATATGCCACCGAGCAACCACAAGGAGGAAGAAGTCGATAGGATTTATGATGAGTTAGAGGATATAATCGCGTGTGTTCCTGCAGGGAAACATTTGATAGTGATGGGGGATTGGAATGCGATGGTAGGCGAAGGAAGAGGGGGTGGTGAGGTGGGAGACTATGGGTTAGGCACAAGGAATGAATGCGGGGAGAAAGCGATTGAATTCTGCAGGAGACAGGGCTTAGTCATCACCAACACATGGTTTAGACACCACAAAAGGCGTAGGTATACATGGAAAATGCCAGGTGACTCAGAAAGGTATCAGTTAGATTATATTATGGTTAGACACAGGTTTAGGAACAGTGTGATGAATTCGCAGTTTCCCAGGAGTGGATGCGGACTCTGCCCACAATTTAGTTGTTATGAAATGTAATGTCCATTTCAAGAAGATAAGGCAGGGGTGGCGGGTTAGGAAATGGAATATAGAAGCATTAAATGGATTAACGAGGAAAGAGTATCAGCAAGCTGTGGAGAAAATGATGGATGCCGGTAAAGACCTGAGTCCTATCGAAGAAAAATGGGAATGTATCAAGAAAGTGATTTTGAAAACTGCGAAAGACACTATAGGAACTGTTAACGGGAAAAGGATAAGGAAACCATGGGTAATGGATGAGATGATTGCAAAGATGGATGAGAGAAGAAGATCAAAAATAAACACAGGGTTAGGCAAGATGAAGGACAAAGAATTAAACAATAAATTGAGAAGGGCCACAAATAAAGCAAAGGAAGAATGGTGGAAAGCGCAATGCGAGGATACGGAAAGTTTACAGAAGAAGGGTGAAATTGGTGCTCTATACATCAAGGTTAAGTTATTATCGGGAAGTAAGAAGACAAGATCTTTGCTGCCAGTTAAAGATAAGTGGGGTAAGATAATAGTTGAACCAGGAAAAATCCAAGAGAGATGGAAGGAATAAATAGAAACACTGTATGTTAAAGAACTTAGGCCGACAAGGTTAGACATAGAAAAGGAACATGACGTAGAAGAAGATAGCTTAGGTCCAGGCATACTCGACGATGAAATAGGAAGAGCATTAAAGGAGATGAAAGCAAATAAGGCCATGGGGGTGGACAACATTCCTGTAGAACTGTTGAAATGTTTAGGAAAATGCGGGAGGAAGACTATATGGGCTGATTCGTAGTATCTATGAAGAAGGAATCTGGCCGAAAGATTTTATGAAATCGGTGTTAGTTTCTATTCCAAAAAAGGCAAAGGCTATATCATGTGAGGATTACAGAACAATAAGTTTGATATCCCACGCAGCTAAAGTTATTCTCAGGATCATCAACAAAAGGATAGAGAGTAAGGCAAATAATTACTTAGGGGATGATCGGTTTGGGTTTAGGAAGGGAAGAGGTACGCGTGATGCCATTGCAGTAATGTATGCAGTAATGCAACCTGTACATGTCTCAGACTGCTCAGGTGCAAGTGGGGAACAGAGAGTCCGGATGGGCAGTGTTAGAAAGAGGTGTAAGGCAGGGTTGCCCATTGTCACTGGTGCTGTTCATTGTATATGTGGAGGAAATGTTTAAAGAGGCATGGGAAGAACTGGAGGTAGGAATGAAAGTCGGAGGGGAATTGGTAAAATCGGTTAGATTTGCTGATGACCAAGCATTAGTTGCTCAGTCAGCCAAGGGGTTGCAAACATTGCTGAGTGAATTGGAGGTTCAGTGTGATAAAAATGGGATGAGAATCAATATTAATAAAACAAAGGTTATGCGATTTTCCAGAAAGCAAAAGGCTAAGCTAAATATTAAAATAGGCGGGGAAAAAATAGAGCAGGTAGAACAGTTTACATATCTCGGAAGTGTTTTGGACCAATACGGTCAGAGTAGTAGGGACGTAAGGAGAAGAATTGCGCTAGGCAAGGAGGCTTTCTCAAGGAGGAGGGAGTAGATGACGGGGACGTTGTGCAGGGAGGTTAAAACAAGACTTGTAAAAACTCTGATATGGAGCCTAGCTATGTACGGCGCGGAAACGTGGTCGCTGAAGCAGGAGGATAACGTAGATTGGAGGCATTTGAAATGTGGGTTGGAGAAGAATGGAGAAGGTGAAATGTACCGAAAGGAAAACAAATGAGGAAGTACTGGAGATGGTGGGTGAGGAGAGCGGTTTGTTGAGAGAAATCCTATGGAGGCCGGAAAAATGGATGAAAGGCGTATTGAGCGGTAGTGGAATGTTGAAGAAGTTAATAGAGGGAAGAATGTAGGGCAAATGAGGTAAGGGCAAGAACAGGATAGGGATGTTGGACGGGATGAAGGGAGGAAGGAAGTATACGGAGATGAAGAAGGTCCTGATTCCGATTGGGTTGCTAGGTGGGGAGTTACAAAATGTTTATTTGATAGTTGTGTCCATCCAAAAACCTACCTTAACCGGTAGATTACCTAATAATAATAAAAATTTGTGATAAAGACAGACATTGCAAATACATAAATAGATGGAATGTTAAGAACATTTAATTTTTTGAATAAGGGCCTACATGGTGTTCTATAAGCAGCACCAAGTACATATCTAATAACTTTTTTAATGGGAAAACTTTGTGCAACATGCCCGAATCCTGAATCAATATGATTCCCTGGAGAATAAATTAAAATAATACAAAAGTTTTAATTCCTCAAGTGACACTGTGTTATGCAAGAACCGAATAGTGTACACCAGAGGATGCAGTTTAGAACACTGATTATTAACATGAACATTCCACGCAAGTTTGTTGGACACCTAAGAACTTAGTGTTGGATGCACAATTAATTCTTTCATTGTTAAGATTTGTATTAATATCCTCTTGCAATGTTACCCAATTAAATGTGAGGACCTTCATGCAGTATAATTTAAGTTTGTTTTCACAACACCAGTTTCAGACACTGTCTAAGACCTTTTTCATTTTAACCAGAAGCCTTTGACATTTTTGTCCAAAATTTTAAAATTTGAATCATCAGCAACTTCTTTTAAAGAATTAATGCTTTGACCATTTTCATTTATTAATGGCAAGTCATTAATAAATAACAACAAGTAATAGGCCCCAATATTGCTCTGCGGGACTCTCTTGCTAATAGAATAGGAATCAGACATATATTTTACAGATTTGGATGTGATTGGAATTATTTGTGATCCAAATGAGTAAGATCTTATCTGTTGCAAGGCTCTACCTCATAGTTTTTTATTTCTGATTTTTCACCTTTATTTTTGTATACTGGTATGATTTTACTAATTTTTAATTGATCAGGAAATATTCCACTTTTCAATGATTCATTTGTTGAATAAGTTACTGTTTTAATTATGTAGTCCTTGCATTCTAAGTAAATCTTCCAGGCATTCCATATGACCCTGGAAATTATGTTTTCAAAATCTTCTGAAGGCACCTCTTCATGATCACAGGGATATAGATACAATGTTTCTGGGATGTTATTTTCATGAGCAGTTGACAGTTTAGGAATATTTCCCTGGGCTTCTGTAAAACTTAAAAAAGATTCATTCGAGATGTGCAATCATTTAGGTATCGGTGGTAATAGTACCATAACTATCATATTCATTGGGAATTGAACACACTACCCTTTTCTTAATTGTTTTGTTTATTATATACCACGCTTCTGTATTTTTATTACTGGCTATAAGTACCTTATGGCTGTTGTACGATCTCTTATTTTTCCTGATAAGGAATCTATACTCCTCTTCATTTTGAGATAATCTGACCTCACATCAGGGGCACTGGACAATTTACAAAATCTAGCTTTTTCCTTGATTTTTCTTGAGAGTGGAATGATGTCATTAGGCAGCCAAGGTTTCCTTCTATCCTTCAGATAATTTTCTTATGCTCTAACAGTTGGAATAAAACATTCAATTAAATGATAGACTTTTGAGTAACAATAATTGAAGTTGTATTCAAAAGAGTTGGTTGAGTAGGCTTCTGCTCAAGTCTCTTTTTCAATGCATTAATAAAACTCTCAAAACTGCTCCTTTTTGTAATTGAATCTATTTGGTTGATCTAGACTGTTGAAGGTTAATGTAATTGCCAGAATGTAATGGTCAGACAGTCCTGGATCATATTTTGTTGAATTGCAATAAACTAAATTTTATTTGTTTTTACTCTCACTTCCTTGTGTTTGGTCATTTCCCTGAAAACTCATTTTAGGACTCTTATTTAATGTCAAAATAGCAACATTTGAAGTGGATAAAAGTGTGGGAACAGGAGATGATGTTCACCCATGCGCTGTGTGTTTTGATGAAAGATGAGTGAATGAATGACAGAAATCCAGCTTCGTTTTTGCTAAAACACTGCATCTGTGGAAATTTTTTAACAACTTCAATTAATCAGCAGTAATTTCATTTTTCTTATTGAGATATGCATGCAAATTGCATTTTATCTACGTGGTGTCCACCAATCTGGAATCCCTGGAAAATTTGGGGAATTGTGCCTCTCTGGAAAAATCAGGGCATTAGGTGGATGTTCTGTAAAAATCTGCATTTTTCATGCTTTATGAATGGGTAAATTGCCCTCTCTCTCTAATGCTGAGATCCATTAACAGACAATTCTAAATCAGACCTAGGCACATATATGATGGTTGATGGTTTTTCTGTGTCATCTTGTGATTAGTCAATGACAATCAATCAATCCCTGAGAAAATGTCTCCCTCTTGATCATGTCGACTTCCAGGTGTAAGAAGTTGACTAATGACTCCCTGACAGGTATTTAGAGTGCACTGCACCTCCACCTTTATTGGAATGTCATGGAGCATACCCTTTGCCTGTAGTTTATCGCTCTGTCTGTCGTTGAGGGTCTCAATGAGCAGTGTACCATCGCTCAGTTTCTTGATGCTTTTAGGGTCACCAGGCATGATATATGAGAGCACTCTCCATATAAGGAGAGGAGACACCTTTTTCAAGGTCTCTCCTACTTTGACACACGACATGATTAAGTACCACTTGCATGTGTGAAAACAATTTTTTCCAACACCCACATCTGGATGGGATCTCTTGGGTGGTGGAATGGTGTTTTCTACCATACCAATAAGCATTTCATCCCCCAGCCTCCCCCACCCACCAAGGAGCCACACATTCAGGATGCCACTCCACTAAACCGGAGTGGTCGCCAGGGTTAGCTCAAGGAGTACGGGGCCGGTCAAGGGTCACAAGGATCACACATGCTTCACAAAGAAAGACACCCTCCGGCCAGGGCTTTCTTTGTGAAGCATGAACGGTGTTCTTTAATCCTAATATCAAATGTCCTCCCTGTCTGTCCAATGTAAATGTGTATGTGGGGTTCACAAAGAAAGACAACAGATCCCAATTCGCAAAACACCTCTTGGAAAAAAACCATACCAGTAACTTTACAGCAGACATTCTCCACACAGAAATGAATGGAAGCAGGTTGAATGCTTTGGAGGAGTTGGAAATGTGGTAATCCATTCAGTCTGAGAGGTTTTGAGGTGGTCAATGAAACAATATACCTCTCCCGCTCCCACCTCCTAAGATTCTTAAAAGACTCCAATATCTTTCTGCACCAACCCCACCCGCACCAAGGCAGTGATGATCATTGACCATCCCTCAATGAAGGTCAAACCATTGTAGACAAACACCCCCCTGATTAAATATAGAACACAATGTGTTTTTTTTCCGCCGCTATTTCTTAGAACGGTGGAGTGTTACATTGTGTTCTTCATTTACTGTACATAAACTTCTGCAAATTGGAGCCAGAAACCTTCCAATACATACCCACCCCCTCTCCCTTTCTCCCCCACCTTACTCCCCTCTTGGAACCAGACTATATAAGTTGAAAACAATTTTTCATGTATGTTACCTGATGATGATGCGCAGCATCAAATCCATGGATGTGAAATATTAAATCTTTATTAAGGAAGTGTAAAGTTTCTTTCTTACCCTCTATACAGCACAAAAGTTTTAGCAGACTCATCATTCAAACTCGCTCTTCCCAACAGAAATATATTAATAGCATTTCATGTTGTAAACATTTTTATATCAGTGCCTGTAGAGTAATCTTTAAAAAAAAAACAAGAGATAAATGCCAAAATCTAGTCAGTCTGTTGGATTTGACCAAAGTTATGTCCTTGTTGAAAGTTGGTTCAAGGTCAAGTCATCTTTTATATCATCAAGCATTTTATCAGCAGATGGACACACCAAAATGGTTCCACCCCTCTCACCTTTGCAATCAAATGTTTTTGAATAGCCTCGAAGAGAAGATTTTTGAATTATGATAATGCTTTAGTAAAACGTATTTCATTTGCCTATTTATGTTGATGACATTATATGTTGTCATTTTACATTTACTTTGACATTATATGCTGCTGCACTGGCAGCTACAACCAATTGGACAAATTCCTTTCATTCCTCCATAGGCAGGATAGAAACATTTTTATACCATGGAAAAATAAGGAAAAGGGAAGTCAATTGTATAGACCTAACTTTAAAGGACAGACATCAATTCAGAAAGCAAAGAGCATCCACAGATGACATTATTTCAATGGTTTCAATGCCTGCCTTATTTTAGAAGCCTCTCACAGCTTACTAATTGATAAGTAATGATCCCTCTCTTTCTGGAAGTGCTTTTAAGAGAGAAATGAACACCATTAAACCTATTGAAAGTAATAAATGGTTATATCCTTCATTCATAAGTTGTTTACTAAAAAAACATTGAAGATAGCTATTCCTGGGATTACTTCGATGCCCCATGCTTTGCCAATAAACCACCCCCAAATTGTGTAAATTAACATTCCTAGGAAAATTACCTATGATGTTGCAAACCTTTTCTCCAGACAAACTCAAAGTGAACATTTCGAAGAAAAGAGGATTCTGCATGTGTGTATTTTATATAGGTCAGTATTATTTTCCAGGCCCTGCTTCGTCCAGGACGCCTTGACCAAATAGTTTATGTTCCCCTGCCGGATGAGAGTACCAGGAGGGACATTCTGATGAGGCAGTTTGCTAAGTCAAGGTTTGCTGCTGACATCTCTCTGGATGATGTCATTGATCGAACCAAAGGCTACTCAGGAGCAGAGGTGAGACACATTTCTGTTCTCCATTCATAGTCCATCACTAACCATCACTGAAAACGCCTCACCATGATGCTCTCTCGTTCTTTCACTTTTTTGTGTGCTCTTGCAGGTGGTGGCCGTGTGTCAGGAGGCAGGTTTGAATGCCCTCGAAGATGACATCCATGCAGAGTGTATTATGCAGCATCACATTGAGAAAGCTCTAAATAATGTGAAACCTCGGACATCTCAGTATTTGCTAGACCTGTATGAGACATACGCGAATTAATGAACTCTAACATGAAGAATTTCTACAAATGTGTGCATTAACTATTTGACTCTGTCCTCTAGAACTCTGCAAATGTGGAAACTGGAAGGATACTGCTCCCCAAAAAATTCCCTCTTAATGTGTGAGCATTTCAAATGATTAGGCAGTGGTATTTAGGTTGATGTGTTTGAGTAATTTATTTCCATACCTATGAATTTATTTAGATGGGTCATATTCTTCAACCAGAAATGTATGCTCACAAGGTTTTTGTCTAATGCAACAGGTAAAATTTCCAAGTTTTTGTAGGACTAAATTCATTGAATCTTCTTTCTTGATCAGAGAGCAACCCCATGACACCCTTTCAATAGTCTCCATAATCACTCTTTTCTTTCTAATACAACTGAACCTACACTTTAGAATGATGCTAGGGAATGAGGACTACATTCTCATTTGGGATTTATTTAATGGCAATGGCTCAATCAATTCAATATTTATAAAAAAATAAAGCAGCAGTGAAAAGGGTATTCAGAAAAGAATTAAAAAGTTCATGTAAAAATGTCACCTATTTTCCCCTATTACAAAATGTTAGGTATTGGAGCAAAAGAATGCTTGATTGCAAAATTTACAAGTCCAATATCTCTACTGGTTCTTGATTCTGGAAGATCTTCTGCTTACACTTTCATCAGGGTTCAACATTCCGTGATCATTATAAGTCCTGTGTTCTGGTTGAATGACATATAAGCTTGTTTCAAATAGTGAAATGCATACATTAAGCAGAGTTATGGAATCTGTCAGACCTTGATTCATCCTTGATTCTTTCTTTTGATAAAATCCTTGATTTGTTGCTTATGTGGTGTTGCCTAATGCCTTAGTGTGGTAAATATTCCAAATTTTTAACATTATCAAGTTGTGTTTCATGATGCATACATACCATCCCTCTCCTCACTGCAAACCATTCTCCATTTCTTTCCACCCATATAATTCCTAGCTCCCAATTGTGAACCTTGCTTTAAAATTTAAATAGATGCATTGTAATTGTGACAAGGTTGTTGTTTTTACATGTAGTGAATCTAGTAAAATTTGGTTTGCACAGGATAACTAAACAATAAAGGAGAAAATCTTAATTCAGAGATAAGCTGAAATTGTTTAAACTAATATTCTAACTCATCTTTTCCTACTATCAAGACAGTGATTGCAGTGCCCAAGTCTGCACATATCGTTCAGGTGACCATTAAGAGCTGGATGAAATGGTGCAGTCGGTTCGTGACTAATGTCATTCAATTGCACAAGCCTTTGGAGTTAATAGAAAGTAAATTGCCGTATCATCTACAACTAAGGTTGGAAGAGTAGCAAAAGTTGAATAAAAAAATACTTTTCAAAAGTTGAACTGTTACTTCAGTCATGTTATTAGGTACAATATGTACTTCTGATCATTTGCAATATGCCCAAATAAAGAATGAGGAAATAATTTCTTTGAAATCTGCAACAAAATCTGTGAATACTCTTTCAAAATATATAGCAGGAAATTCCCATGGATGTACCTATGTATTCCAATCCATGAAACTGAATTCATAATCCTTGTAAAACTATGCAGTTACATGGAACAATTTTAATGTTATGATGTGTATCTGACCACAAGCAGAAACGACATGAGTGCTTTCATTCTTGTTAGCTCCTAAATGAGCTATATTACCTATAGCCTATATGTACCTATATGTCAATCATTTAAATCTTTCAAGAAACCACTAATGCAATCCTCTCTCAATAGACAGCCATATGGTATAGAGAGAGACATTATGAATTTAATGGGTTCACAGTATCAATTCTTTTCCCAAAGTTAGTCATGTTAACAAATGGATGTCTACGGAAGCCTCATTACCTGGCTCCATACCTGTAATTGGAAATTGTTCTAATAAAACCATTTCAAAAAAATTGATTCCCCAGAATGTGCATGAATGCTTAAGGGATTCGGCATCTGGTTAAAAAAATTGCATGGGATCCTGGACTCCTGTCTTGATTTTGTAATAAAATGCATGAAGAAATATTGCCAAATGCTGCATGTATGCAGTTGTTATTAATGGTAAATTTTTACTAATTTGAGCAATGAGTTAATCAGTTAAGTAAAAATTCATGACCTTGTGCACTAGTAGGGGTAAAATTACTGGTAGACTCTCAGTATTTGTTTTAATCATACACATTAGCAATTCCACCTGGTCAGTTTGAGTAGGAGAGTCTAAGAAGCCAATTGAATGCCTTATCTGAACCATCTAGAGAAATGCCAAAGGGTAGGTCCCAACCCATTTGGTGAAGCATCAGTTTGTCTGCAAATGTTCACCAACATTTGTACCTGTGATATTTTCAGCCAAAACATTATTTCACTGGCTAGTAGCCCATAGTAGGTGAGGCATGAGGCAATATTGCCAACCCATTAAAAAAACACCTTAGCCATAATCCATATTAGGGCTGAGCCCAACGTATAAATGGCACTTACTGAAGTTGGTAATTAAGTTGAGCAGTAAAATAAGAAACCAGTATCTTACAATTTGATTGACTGTAATGGAAGCATGCTCACACTTTTTATTCCACTTCTAAAGTACACCATTATTCGACAATCACAATGTAAGGGGCCCAAGACAGCTTAAATTTAAAGAACTCCTTAAATAACGTATCTACTCTTCCAAAGATTGGTATAAAATCCAATACAGGGCACATTAAAGTATGGCCAAAATGCTGGGAGAGAAACATTCATTTTAATATCTCAATCATAAATTTAATTTCCCATCGTAAAGTGTATACAAAATCAACCAAATGGCAGCCCTCATAACTGGACACAACACAGCAGCATCAAACTGCTGGTTAAAGAACGACCAGGTCAGCTAGGGACGTCTTCCTCAATAAGCTAATATTTAATTGGGACACTTGGGTATGGAGCATTTGGGGAACAAATGAAGGTATGTCGCTGCGCTTTCAATAGGCGTTGCAGACACAATATGCAGTAGGAGTGCTAATGGCAAATGTGTCAATTAGACATACAGGGTTACACCCAAAAGTGGTAAACCTGATTTTCTCTGGCGCGAACAGAGCGGTGGAGGGGGGGGTCTGCCTGGCAGGGTAAGGTGGAGGGGGCTCTTAGCAACAGACCGACACCAACCTCAGTCGCCTGCGGGCTGTCGTTGAGTGAGGACACCGTTTTTAGTGAAGCAAGGTTTTTGTCCGCGTCGAAAAACAAAATGAATCTGAATTTAGAGCAACATTATTCCGTGAAGTTTTGTGCGAAACTCGGGAAGACGGCAACTGAGACCCTCAATATGATCAAGCAGGCTTATGGGGACACTGCCTTAAGCCGTTCCACAGTATTTGAGTGGCACAAGTTGTTTAAAGAGGGTAGGGAGCTCGTTGAAGACGACCATCGCTCTGGATGGCCGACGATGGCAAGAACCGACATGAATGTGGACAGAGTGAGGATACTGCTGAACACAGACCGACGCTTAACCAGTGAAGAAATTGCAGATCAGTTGGGTCTGTCTGCATCCAACGCATTATTTCACAGAATTTGGCAATGCGCAAGGTGTTCGCCAAGATGGAGCCAAAAATTCGTGCCATGGCGCGCTCGTCATCAGACAGCTCCTGGCCAAATACCACATTGCCGCACCCGCCCTATTCTCCCGATCTGGCACCACCGGTTCTTCTTCTTACCCCTGATGAAAAGACAGCTCAAGGGACGACGTTTTGACTCGATAAAGGCCGTTCAAGAGGCTTCGACGAGGGTCATCAATGGGATCCCCAAAGAAAATTTCCAGCGGGCGTACGGGGAATGGGAGCAACGTTATACTAAGTGTGTAGCAGCTCAAGGAGCATAATTTGAAGATTATTAAGCCGATTTAAGTACATCGTCAATAAAAATCTTGTAAAAATATCAGTCCTACCAGTTTTGGGTGCGACCCTGTATTGCCCGGGTCAATTGTAAGAATCTTATCATAAAACTCATACACATGATCTCACCCCTTGACTCGCAAAATTGTTTATTTCAAAATATTTCTCCAAGGTTGTGTGATCCATTTAAAATTTGCAAATTTCAAACTTCCTTGAAAATTAAGTTTGTTCAGAAAATAAAGGGAACTTTGCAGGTTTGGAGAGTCCGATGGTGAAAATTTATTTTATTATGTTGGTGTACATGTCCCTAAAGTATGACAAAGTTTTCCGCTACTTTTATTGTTTACTTTTTGTCTTTGGCAACCGCTAAGGTTTTTTAATGAGTTCGGTAATTTTTGTTTGTTAAAAAATGGATGAAAGAAGTATCAATTTGACTTAAAAAATTGTGTGAAGTGTTAAAAAAGTCCTATGTTGAGTCTGAAATGAGTAAAACATGAGTTCACAAGTGGTATAAGCATTTCCAAGATGGACCTGATGATGAACGCCTCACCACATCAACAACCGATAAAAACATGGAAAAAGGTAAGAAATGGTAATGAATGATGATGAATGGTAATGAATCAGAGAAATCGCTGATAATGTTGGCATGTCCATTGGGTCATGCCATGAAATATTTTCGAATGTTTTGGGTATAACACGTGTGACAGCAAATGTTTTTTCCAAAATTGTTGAATTTTGGAACAAAAACAGCAGCGAATGGAAGTTGCTCAGGAGTCACTAAATGAAGTCGATGACGATGCAAAATTACTGAAACATGTTGTGACAAGTAACGAAACAAGGGTTTACAAATATGACATTGTAACTAAATCTTGATGCAAATTCTTTGATCCATTTTTTTTAACAAAGGAAACTCGCAGAGCTCATAAAAACATGTCTAACCTTAGCGGCTGCCACAGAGAAAGTAAACAATGAACACAGATGAAAACTTTACCATTATTTAGGGGCATGTACACCAACATAATAAAATAAATTTGACTATCCGACTCACCAAACCCACGAAATTTCAAAATTCTCTTTATTTTCTGAATACACCTCGTACATTAAATAGATTTCTGTTTGATCATTCATTGCTGCGGAAACTTGATTTCCCAATGTATTAAATAATTTCATCTAGTTATGTTCGTGAGGTGTGTGCAATAGTATCTCATGCAATATGGCCTTCAGGAGCATCAAAGGCATTTGAGACAAGGTCAGCAGTTATTGCAGTTTACACTCAAATACAACAGAGGGATAAACAAAGGAACCTGTACCAAATTCCATCAAAACCAAAATTCTTCCAAGATTGGATAAGAGGGACACCACAATACATTTGTCTGAAACTGAACACCTAGCCTACTTTCCTCTTAGACAAAAAAGGATTAGCCTCATGCCTGCTTGCCAGGAGGAAATGGTGGGATCTTCCAGTAAGCATAACATAGACATACCGCTGTACATAATTAGAAAATCCTGTATTCTTAGTAGGAAGGTGTTTAAGTTTAGGATACACCAAAGGTAATGCATATTGTGCTATTAACAAATTCCACATGAATCCATATCAGTTAGCAATACCTCCATAAGGTAATAGGTAATAATAATTAATAAGTAAAGAAAAATAAGTTTTCATTAAATATTTACCTAAATGTGGCAGCACAGAAGAATTAGCTTTATTGACCTTATTGTGCCTTAAAATGTTAATCTACATGAATAACTTTTGCTTGCTTTTATTCACTATAAGGATGCATAATTTTCTTTTTTGTGCTAAGACTGGCATTCTTTACAACCACTGAATGTATATTACAAGCTCATACTGCCATAGTTAATGGAAGGTAACTACATATGCATAAAAATTTAGTCTAACAAAAGAAATCTATAATATTTATTTAAAGTATTATTTTGTGCAATAACTGGTGAAAAATAGTTTTAACATATTCAGAAGATATCACTCATTTCTTGAGTGACAAGTATATATAAATGTAGACAGGAGTTAATAAAAAGCCCCATGGCATTCAACCATAAGATTCTTTGATGAGTAAAAGATCTTACCACCTACTGAGCCCCATAATTCATTGCAGAATTTATACTTTGAGGGCAGTGGGACAGATTCGTTTCCATGTGCTACCCTTGGTTCCCCAGAATTATCTACTTTCCGAAAAATCCCACAGCTTTGGGTCTCACCCAGACTTTAAGCAGGACACTCTACAAACAAAGCTGTCATGCTGCATGCTAGAGGTGATCATGAATATGTAGCATAAACTTAAGTAGCTCAATGAATACCAATGAGAATAATTCAATAGCAACATTACAGGAATAATTGGCACTTGACTCATGGATTTCAACCAAATCCCAATCAGTAGTGTTTGGTAGGATTGGATTTCGAACTCCAGACCATTTACATACCCAGGTAGTTGTAGGAATGTTAAGTTTGGCTGAGTTTGAAATTTGCTGCAGCATGCACACTCATGCATTGGGGAAGCAGCAAGTCTACCAAAGTCAATGATTGCAAATTATTTCTCCAACACCAGGTAACATCCGCTTATATCTACAAAAGCATTATTCTCCCATGGATATGAATATGTAGAAGCAGAAGGATTGGGACAAGAGTGGGAGAGTCAGCTTGGGAAGTGAGCAAATCACGTCCAACATTTTACTTATAATTATAAACTATGGAGAAAAATAATAATCGATTTAGAAAAGCTTTGAGAGACTTAGTGAAATGGATAAAAGGAGCTTCACTTAATCACACAATGGCATTCCTAAAATGTCTCAGGAACCCTTCCCAACCATCAACCTCCAACCCTTAATATTAGGGGTGTGGCTTGTATGACTTACCTAGAAGCTAGGTCTGCATTCCAAGAAGAACAGGGGGATGCCACATGGATAAATATAAATTCAGTTTGATTGGGTACTGATGGTTCAAAATTGGGTACAATTGATTGTTTGGCAAACAGGAAAGAGTGATTAAATCTTCCAAAGATGCTTCCTTATTTTCTGCTACCCGACTCTGTAATAAAGAAAAAGAATTATCTATTCCATGTTTTCTGGCTCAACTTGATGGAAGTACATGTTCATTAAATGAAGAACACAATGTATTTTTCCACTGTTCTTTATGTTGGTACTACTAGTTTTAATGCTTAGGCAACGTCATCATTTGTTTGCAGGGACTTTTTTCGGTCTATTGGAGTTTTTCAATAATTCAATACTATTAGCCGTAAGAGCTCAATTAATTCATTATTCATTGAGGAAATTCCATTTTAGATTACCATCAACTTTGATTCCTAGGAATCTAAAATTATTAACTGTATTTAAGAGACTAACATTTGTTGGAGAAGAACTAATGTCAATTATAATATATGAAGTAGAGAAAACTATTGCTTGAGTTTTTTTCAATGTTTAGAACCGAATTACTGTCTTAACATCATGTAGTCATACATTTCAGCAATAATCCTCAAGCCACAGCTAGATCATGTAAAGGTCTGGAGGTCATTGCACTCACATGACAGGCATATTTAACACATGTTTTAGCACCGTTAATCTGCAGCTGCACAGGAAGATCATTGTTAAAAATCAAAAACAATACAGGGCAAAGCATTGACTCCTGAGCTACTCCTCTGTTTACCTTCTGAGGGGTGGAGAGCTTAATATTCCTATCACTTTGGTAGGCCACCTTTTGGTACCGATTGTCAAGATAGGACTTCAGCCAGCTTAATGCCACTTCCCAAATGCCCAATAGCTCACATTTTGAAATCAATTTACTGTGATCAATGGCATCTAATGCTTTGCTCATATCAAAGACAATACCCAAAACCTAACACTTTGAGTCATATCTTGAATTATATAATTTAGAGCTTCAGAAAGAGCATGAATTATTTCCTTCCCCTTGCAGAAATCAAACTGATGAACAGATAGCATGTTTTGACTTTCAAGATATTTTAACAGACTTTTACAGAAAACACAGTCAAGAATTTTACCAAATTAGGAAATTATTGATATGGGTCTGTAATTATTTAAATCGTTTCAGTCATCTTTATTCTTATAGACTGGAATAACCTTTGCCATTTTAAAGCTTTTGGCAAAAAGAATTTTGATACTGTTAGTCATGATCTTCTTCTTAGAGAATTGGATGCACTGGGAATGAGTGGTACCTTGCTTGACTGGATGGAAAGTTATTTCATCTGCAAAGGAATTGAAATCAAAATTAATGCATCTTTAAGTAAATTTTCCTATCCATCAGCAGGCATTCCCCAAGGATACCATCTGGGTCCACTATTAATTGATATTAATGGCATTAGACCCTATTCCTTTTCTGTTGTTCACCAATGACTTAAAAAACTTATAACAGTTAAATCAATTGATGATCTAACTCTGAAAAATTGCTTTTATAGGCTTAAAATCTGGATAAAAATTGTTACTTACTACTAGCCTACAAGCCAGATTATGAGAAATGCCAGCAGTTGTGATTATATTCACCTATTTTCTATCTCACCAGGTTCCCTTAAAGAAATGTTTCTAAAAAGTATGAAGAATTTTAGAAAGGAAATTAATACTGTGCGGATATTTGTACATAACAATAAGCTGTTCCTTATGCCCATTGGGGAAATTTTCTTGACCAATACCACAAGGTCTATTGAAGGACTACTTCTAACAATTATCTTTTTGTACCAGCATCTTGCCTTCAACAAATACAATATTTCTTATTCTCTGTAACCATTTTTTAATTTGGAACATTATTTAATATTGATCTTTTGTTAGCATTAATTAATCTAACTAGGCATGTGTGTATAACTGTACTCCATCTGTATGTCTCTTTCATGCATTAAACTATTTCTTCTTAAATTCAAAATTATGTTTAATTCTCAATAACGAGTATGTATTTTTTGTAATTTTTATTCGCACATCAATGTTTTAAAAATAATTATTGGAACTAATTTATCTTTTTGTAAAAAGGGTAATTCCCATCAACAAATATCTATGTGTGTAGCATAATCGCCCTTCTTAATTTAAAAGGATTAGCGGGTGACATATGATCAATAAATAAAGAAATTAGTGCTAATGATGTTTTCAAGTAGTAATTGTAAATTGTGATTTTTGCATCTTCTGTACTGTCAGTTTCTGTATTATTCTATTACTGCATTATTCTGTACAGAATGGTTGACATAATAATTAATCTTTTAGAGAAATGAGTAAAATATACCTCAAATGAACCCTTGCCAATGGATTCGTCATAATCTTCTTCGATCGGGAAAAAGATACTTCAAAGGTTTATTCAGCGTCGTGCGGCATCGGTCATGTCTGTTTTATCTATTGGCTGTCGGTCTTATTTGCTAGAAATAGGCACTTTTCGTTGGGTATGCAACCCGCAGTGATCCAAGTTAAGGAATCACTCAAGTGAACAAGTCATTAAGGTGAGACAATCTTTGACTCGTGTCATTACATTTAAACATTCGGCTCAGGTTTACCAGTCCCTTATATAATAATAGTCTTAATAGTGATGTTTTTATTTTTTTCTTTTGTTATTTTAAGTACAGCGCCAATAGGTGGTAATTTTATGAACAGGCAAGAGATTTGCGCTGTGTTTAGTCAATCTATGCTCTATAGTTTGTAGAAAACGAGTGACTGCATATAGCGTAATTTATTGGTAGATCATGACAATGGCATTGAAGTTATCATGATGTCCAGTAACATATTTGTCAATAAATTTCCTATATGAGGGGAAGCATATAAAATTAGGAAATGGCAGGAAAAGCGAGGAATGTAGGACGATATGAGGCAGATATCGAAAAATGCCGAGAAGAAGGGAACTGGAAAAGAGAAGTAGAGTTAGCTGAGCAGATGAAAACAAGGCTTCAAAATGGTTTGTGGTTGAATTATAAGCGTAGAATTGAATTGAAATGATAAATTTTTAAGACATTTTTAACACAATTCGTTTCTTTCCCTCTTGTGGATTCCTCTGTTACCCTTGATATTCTACCTTTAAACGTTGACGTTGTACTATAGTGGTCTTATTGAACTGCATTACAGACGCCTTGGCTACATTTTGCATCGGCGAGGGAAAGTTGGAGTCATTTCTTGAGGAGCATCCTCCAATAGAAGCCAATATCAGCAAAGCTAGAACCGGATTAAACGATGCGAAGCGGTATTTGATGTTGGTGGTTACCGAAGATGTGAAGAGAGTAAGTCCGTTTACCTGAATGATTCTTCATATCGGGTAACCAGCCTATTTATATCGAATTTTTCGTCTATAAATCGTCGGAGTATATGTATCTATAATTACCGAGATGATATTTTAATTGTGACATTATGTTTTTGGCAACGAAGACGAAGGCTGCTGAGGTTCTCAGTGAATCGTGCGATGTCTATTTTCTTTTGGTGTGCTGTACAAATTGTCTTCTATGTCATACAAACACTCAACTACCCCACGTCTAATACGATTGAATTTATTAAGGAATTAGGAAGACCAGCGACGCCTTTACTACGGCAAAGCAATATAGAAACCCATTCACAGTCCGGAATTAGCCCTTCTTCTTTAAATCGCAGTGAATACGAAAATAATCATACAATTTTATTTTTGCGAGTACTGATTCGTTATACCACGCGCAATGTTGTTTTAAACAAGTCCACTTTATAATATGGTTTACCACAAAATCTTTTCATTTAAAAAACAAGTGAAGTAGTTTTTCTGGCCTTGCTCTTTGCCTAGATGTTATTAAATTGATTGGTATAGAATAGTATGGTAACGTAAAAGAGTTATGGTTTTTATTACAGAGCCCATGGGAGTGGTATAAGAGTACCTAGCTACTTCAATAATTGATGTTTCTCAATGATATATTGTGTTTTACTTGTTCCCATGGAAAGTACGAAAATTTTTATTTCGCGTATAGTGGATGAATGTGTTCTCCGCGAACAGCATGGTGATCTGCTCCACATTCCTTGCAAGAACCAGATCAGAGGAGGCTAGGCTGATCCCTGGTGTAGCCCATTTGCTCTTGAAAACCCTCGAGTTTAAACCACCCTACTCCTAGGTCGCTTCACCCTTGCAAATCTTCCTCACTACCTTCACACATTTTTTTGGCTCATTCTTTTCCCTGATCCACCTCCGTATCTCTTCCCTGGGTGCTCTCTCATATGCCTTCTTTAGATCTAAAAAAACCATGTGTCAATCTTCTTTTACTACTCTACATTTTCCCATTGACTGCCGTGGAGCAGACATGGCATCTGTTGTATCTCTCCTCGGCCTAATTTGTACCAAATTATGCTCTTCAACAATCTCATACTGTAACTTTCCTTCTTGAATCACTTTTCCAGATCTCCTGCGTAGGTGACATCAATGTAATTCCTTTACAGTTACTGCAGTCGTACACATGCCCCATTCCTTTGGTGCAAGTCTGCTCTTGTTCCTCTGATCTACCCTAATTCCCAATGCCCATACATTTCCAATTAAGTCCCACAGCACACCTATCCTCTACCCACCCAAACTTTGATCAGGTTCTTTTCTGATGCTACCACTCTTCTATCTGTCTTCTTTATAAGTGCACATTCCCACTTCTCTCCTGCTTGTCTCTCGGACCAATCCCTTAATGGGCTCTCTTCCTTCTATCACCTATCTCTTCAGTTTTTCTACTTCAATATTCCCTCAAAATAATCTCACTATCTTTCCTTGTTCCCATGTCAATATTCATAATTCAACCTCCATCTGTAATTGATGGAACATCCTTTGATGCCTTGTCCCTGTTGTTATCTCTACCCTGTGAGTGCTTGTTTTCATTTTTCCTTTCTCCACTCATTCAGATGCCTCTTCCTGTGCCTGTTTACCTTTCTTCTTTGGCCTTCTCCCCCATCCACATAGCTTCCCTTCAATCCCATGTTTGTTTTTTTTACCTCTCTCTTCTTCTTCAGCTCCTCTTCATCCCACCACCATGCTTCTTCCTCCTCTGGTGATCCCTACCTCATTGTTATGTACCAAGCACCTCCTTTCCAAATTTCCTTAATATAATTAGGTAATCTACCAGTTAAGGTAGGTTTTTGGATGGACACAACTATCAAATAAATACCTTGTAACTCACCAATCCAGCAGCCTAATCTACAGCAGGTCTCTCTTCATCTCTGTGTACTTCTTTTCTCCCTTCATCCCATCCAACATCCCTATCCTGTTCCTGCCCTTTCCTCGCATGCCTAACATTTTCCCCTCTATTACCTTCTTTAACATCCCACTACTGCTCAATATGCCTTCCATCCATCTTTCCTTCCTCCATAGGATATCTCCCAACAAACCCCTCTCCTCACCCACCATTTCTAGTACTTCCTCATTTGTTTTCCTTTTGGTCTATTTCACCTTCTCGATTTTCTATACACCCACATTTCAAAAGCCTCCAATCTAAGTCTATCCTCCTGCTTCAGCGACCATGTTTCCCCGCCGTACATAGCTATGCTCCATATCAAAGTTTTTACCAGTTTTTTCTTAACCTTCCTACTCAACGTCCTCGTCATCAACCCCCTTCTCCTAGAGAAGCCTCCTTGCCTAGCGCAATTCTTCTCCTTAGTTTTTTCTTTCTGGAAAATTGCACTCTCCCTCACCTGAAGATGATACAGTGTATCGAAACCATGGTCGGCAATAAAGTTTTAACTGTGGAAAATTGCAACAAAGTTTTCATTATGTCTCGATTCCAAAATATCACGCCTGATTCTTCACTTTTCGTGCATAACCTTTGTTTAAATGAAACAGTTTCTGGCGTAACTTGGTGGAAAATCTTCATACTGACTTTTAATAATCAAACCACTTTACTTTTCCACATTAACTTTTTAATTTTTACAACCCAGGTTGTAAAAATTAAAATCAACGAAACCTGGGTTGTAAAAATTAAAAAGTTTATGTGGAAAAGTAAAGTGGTTTGATTATTAAAAGTCAGTAACCTTTGTTTTATTAATATTGATTCTTAATATTGATTCTCATCCCATATCTATCACACTGAACCTCCAATTCACTCAGCAATGCTTGCAAACCCTTGGCTGACTGAGCATGCTTGGTCTTGGACTAATGCTTGGTCATCAGCAAACCTAACAGATTTTACGAATTCCCCTACGACATTCATTCCTAACTCCATTCTCCCCATACCTCTTTAATCATGTCCTCCACATATACGTTGAACAGCACCGGTGATAATGAGCAACCCTGCCTTACACCTCTTCCTAACACTGCCCATTCGGACTCTCCGTTCCCCACTCGCATCTGAGCAGTCTGAGACATGTACAGGTTGCGGATCAGTCTCCTGTCCCTCCAATCCATTCCTATTTTCTGCAGTACACGCATTAATTTTTCCCAATTCACTCTATCAAACACTTTTTCGAAATCTACAAGACAGGAAAATTTGTTCTGATTGTATTCTATATTCCTCTCGGTTAGTGATCTCATTACTGCAGTGGCATCGCGTGTACCTCTCCCCTTCCTAAACCCAAACTGGTCATCCCCTAAGTAATCATTTGCCTTACTCTCTATCCTTTTGTTGATGGTCCTGAGAATCACTTTAGCTGCGTTGGATATCAAACTTATTGTTCTGTAATCTTCATATGATGTAGCCTTTACCTTTTTTGGAATAGGGACTAACACTGATTTCACAAAATCTTCCGGCCTGATTTCTTCATCATAGATACTACAAATCAGTTCATATAGGGCCTTCTTCCCGCTTTTTCCTAAACATTTTAACAGTTCTACAGGAATGTTGTCCACCCCCACGGCCTTATTTGCTTTCATCTCCCTTAATGCCCTTTCTATTTCATCGTCGGGTATACCTGGACCTAAGCTATCTTCTTCTACGTCATGTTCCTTTTCTATGTCTAACCTTGTCGGCCGAAGTGCTTTACCATACAGTGTTTCTATATATTCCTTCCATCTCTCTTAGATTTTTCCTGGTTCAACTATTATCTTACCCCACTTATCTTTAACTGTTAGCACAGATCTTACCTTCTTACTTCCCGATAATAACTTAACCTTGCTGTATAGAGCACCAATTTCACCCTTCTTCTGTAAACTTTCCATATCCTCGCATTGCACTTTCCACCATTCTTCCTTTGCTTTATTTGTGGCCCTTCTCAATTTATTGTTCAATTCTTTGTACTTCATTTTGTCTAACTCTGTGCTTACATTCTTCCATCTTCTTATCTCATCCATCTTTGCAATCATCGCATCCATTACCCATGGTTTCCTTATCCTTTTCCCGTTAACGGTTCCTATAGTGTCTTTTGCGGCTTTCAAAATCACTTTCTTGATACATTCCCATTTTTCTTTGATAGTACTCAGCTCTTTACTATTCCTCCATGATTTTCTCTACAGCCTGCTGATACTTCTTTCTTGTTGATCCATTAAATGCTTCTGCATTCCATTTCCTGACCCGCCGCCCCTGCCTTATCTTTTTGAAATGGATGCTACATTTCATAAGGACTAAATTGTGGCAGAGTCTGCATCTACTCCCGGGAAACTGTGCAAATTTATCACACTGTTCCTAAACCTGTGCCTAATAAGAATATAATCTATCTGATACCTTTCTGAGTCACCTGGCATTTTCCATATATAGTATACCATGCCTTTTGTGATTTCTAAACCATGTGTTTGATGACTCTCCCCCGTCTCCTGCAGAACTCAATTGCTTTCTCTCCACATTCATTCCTCATGCCTAAACCATAGTCCCCCAGCTCATTGCCATCTCTTGCTTCGCCCACCATCGCATTCCAATCCCCTATCACTATCAAATGCTTCCCTGCAGGAAAACACGCGATTATATCCTCTAACTCTTTGTACATCCTATCGACTTCTTCCTCCTTGTGGTTGCTTGATGGCATGTAGACCTGAACAATGACCAAGTTCATCGGTTCTGCTTTAATCTCTATGAATAATATTCTATCCGTTGCTTGCTCTGTGTTGACTACATTTCTTCCTACTTCTTTATTTAATATTACGGCAACCCGTCGTTTGCTCTCGTCCTCGACGCTTATATTATTCTATATTTATCACTCCAGTAATCCCCGCTATCCCCCCATCTCACCTACCTAAAACCTTACCTTTTTCCATCTCTTGCTTAATATTCTCTAATTTGCCTGTCCTCAACATTATCCTGACGTTCCATGTTCCTATTGTAACTACTTTCGTCTTCTTCTGTGTCTTCTGTCCTGCTGCTGTTATTTTTCTTTCCCTGCAAGGGTTTCATAGGATAACGACCACAGAAGTCATACCTCCCTTGTTGCCGGGCATGACACATGGCTCCTTGGGCCAAGGCCTACAGTTGCCAAGACTTAATTTAATTTTTCTGTACTGTCAATCTTAAAATTCTTGGGAATAATAATTGAGGTGGTTTCCTATTGCCTTTCTCTATGGTATTTTTAATGTGACACCATCACCTAAAGGCTGTGGTCAGACACTGGGGTCAGACGCCTTTGCAGCCGCCTCACTGAGGAACAGATGCTGCATGGACTATCTTTTGTCTGGCTCCTAACCTTCGACCTATCTGGCATGGGTGACCCTACCAGGAGCAATTATTATTACTCCTGCCAGCACAGCTCTAGGGGTCATCGAAATGCACAAGCCCTTCCATCACGTCAAAGTTGTAGTCAATGGGTGGGCCAAATTTCCTTATGACATTGATGTTTGATTATGTTGATGTTTTAAAAATTTCTGCAGTAGCACTGGTGATTATTTACTTCATTTATAAATTTTGTCACCTGATGATAATTGGCAAATGTTTAAGTGTGTGAGGTGTGAGTAGGGATACCTGCTCTGAAATATGAATTGCCTTCTTTAGTGTAATTACTCTTTCTCATGCCAAAGTTTTCTGGAGCTATGTAATTAATGCCTATGTAATTATTCATAGGAGAGAACCCTATAACCATTCTGTAGTGAATTTCAGTCTTGCATTGTGCTGTGTATGTATGTTTGGAATTGAATTGTTGCATATTTACCAATGATTTCTCTGTAGCTGTGTTATTTGAACCAAAATGCCTGCGTACTATCCATCAAAGCAATGTGCCTATCATTTTGGTGGACTTAATTTCAGGAAATGGTTCTAGATGCTCACCTCTTGCTGGGAAAGCTGCACTATGCCATGGGGTGGTATGAAAAATCTCTGGCACATTATCAACAGGCTGACCTACACACTTTGCCAGAACAGCAGTTGCCCAGTCGAAGCTTGAGGATAGTGGCTGAATCATTTGCGATAAAAGGTGGGGCTTATGTGTGTAGCACCCTTGTGCCCTGAAGGGCCAATTGTATGCTTTTTTAATTCTTTTTTCATGCTGTTGCTACCCATGGTTTAACATAAATATAATAACTTTGATTTTAGGTTCAGTGTTTGAAGTGTTGCAAAGTATTTACTTGTACCTATTAGAACTTTCACACAATGAAATACATTTATCATATTTCTGTTGCCATTTAGTGTGGATGCGTATTTATATAAAAACTGCAGTCTTGAAAAATTGGCAAGTTTCACGTGAACAAAATTGGATGTCACAGTTTCATCTGTGGAACTAGTCTGTATAGTGCAAAGACCTAAGTTGTAAAAACCATCTAATGTAATGCTGAATACCATCAAGGATACCATGGCCAATGACAGACACAATGCAAGAGGGGGAATGAGGGAAGGGGAGGACAGAAGTGAATCAGGAGTTGCATGCGGTGACTGTTTAAGGTTGCAGTGTTTGAGGTGGGGAGTGGCCGCCCTCCCCTGGGGCAATGTGACGCAACTGTGCAACTCCCAAACATTCCCTCAAACCTTGCATCACCATGCCCCCAGGCCTCTTAAGGATGCAATCAAGAATCAAAGTTTTGTCTCAATTTTGAGAAATTTCATGTCATGGTACCTTGTCTTTCATTATTTAAAAAGAAAATATCATTTAAACTTTTGATGATTGTTCTATATTTTGTATTCATGAGGATAGATGGAACAAAACAAATAGTTTATCTATCGTATGCATTGCACCTCAAATAAAATTTCCACCTGTTAGGTTGCATCTCATAGAATGTAAGCTGATGTCCTCAGGAGGAGCAGAGGAGACAAGTCTCTTCCCTTTTTTACATCTAGGTTAAAAGTCATAGACATGTGATTAGTGTGTGCAAACTTTCAACCCATAGTAATTTTGCATTTCATATTTTTTTTTTATTAGGTAATCTACCGGTTAAGGTAGGTTTTTGGATGGACACAACTATCAAATAAACATTTTGTGACTCCCCACCTAGCAAACTAATCTATATCAGGTCCCTCTTCATCTCTGTGTACTTCTTTCCTCCCTTCATCCCGTCCAACATCCCTATCCTGTTCCTACCCTTACCTCGCTTGCCCAACATTCTCCCCTCTATTACCCTCTTCAACATTCCACTACCGCTCAATACGCCTTTCATCCATTTTTCCTGCCTCCATAGGATTTCTCTCAACAAACCCCTCTCCTCCCCCACCATTTCTACATTTCATATTAAGGAATCTTAATTTAACAATTGTTGTTAGCAGGTTTCTTTAAAATGTATTGTAATATTCAGATATAGTGAAAACTTGTCTCCATTGCAACATTTTCTTTGCCCCAGCCTGTAGCATAGAAATTTCCTTGTAATCGAACCTGGATTAAAAGGAGCCTGACTAGTGCGGCTATGGGACAATTTTTACAGAAGAAATGATTTGGTTACTTGTGTGATATGGCTTTTCCTGTTTTACTCTAATGTACTTGCAGGCTTACATAGGTACAGACCTGTAGGTCATACTTAGTCTTGTTGGAATTTCACTTTCAAATACAATTTTAAACAGAAAAGTGTGTTGGGAGAGTTAAATGCCAGAGAATTCCACTGCTGCTTGTGTGAAACTGGGATAAACGAGGAAAGAGACTCATGGTATGCTCAAGGCAGATTATGTTGGTAACACCATAGGTAGACGGGGTGTTTTTGAGTGGCACTAGATGTTTCGGGAGGATAGAGAAGATGTTGAAGAGGCTGAATGTTCAGGATGCCCCTCGATCTCCAAAGTGATGAAAAACTTGCATAAGTGAAGGTTTTGTTGGATAGGGATTGCAGATTAAATGTTCACATGCTCTCTGATGAACTTGGCATCCCGAAAAGTGATGTGCATCAATTTGTGATCGAAAACATGGGCATGGGAAAGGTGTGTTTGCAAAGTTGGTTTCATGAATGCTCTAGGACGAAGAAAAAGAAACTCTGCCAAGAGCTTCTCGATCATGCCTCAGCCACCCTATAGCATTGACGCTGCCCCACCAGACTTCTTCCTCTTCCCCCGCCTCAAATCCGTGCTGAAAGGACATCACCACGGCTCGGTGGAAGCATTACAACAGGTCATGACGAGGGAACTTTTGGGTGCCACTTTCCAGAATGCGTAAGAGGTGTAGATAACTCACTGGCAGTGGTGTGTAGATCTACAAGGTTGCTAATTTGAAGACTTTTCAATGAATGTATCAATTCTGGCCATGAATTTTTTTTATATCGACTAAGTCCTACTACTTTTCGGATAAACCTTGTAAGTGCCTGGAGCTATGTTAAATATGTCTCATATTTTAAATGCTGAGGCAGATTTTTAAGCCGTTTGGTATGCATTGATGCTGGTTCTTCAGGTACCATAGACAGGTTTGATGTTTTCACATGTATACCTTACATCTTCTGGTATGTGACAGTGATAACTATTAACTCCATAGTTTCAGCCTCAACTTTGTGGAAGTTCATTTTAATAAATGAAAAAGAAAAACTTTGTTTCAATCCACCACTTTATTTCAGGTACGACTAGTTTCGACGCTACGGCGTCATCCTCAGGTACAAAGTTTAAAGACACAATCATTGTATATATACCCTCTTCAAGAAAGGCTGGGGGAGTACGGGAGTAGGTATGAAGGAATGTGGGCGAGGGTAGGAAAAACTAGGAAAAGCATTAGTGAGCGGGGGGGGGAGAGAGAGGATTGGAAGGTGGGTTAAGAAAGGGGAAAAATTTTTCATTGGTCGGTATGGGTTGAGTCAATGGCTAATGGGGGTAAAGGTAAGGTAAGGGTTAGGCGTCAATGGGAGTTAGGGGGAAGAGATTAGAGGTTCTGTTTTTCTGTTATTGCTAGGGAGGCTTCCAGGAGAGGGGAAACGTTTTCAAACAGAATGTCATTGAGTAAAGGATGTTTCTTCATTGTTCTCCGGATCTCCAACTCTTCCTTCTTGTACATCCTCCTCCCTTTTTCTTCAAGATGTAGAATTTTGGGGATGAAGTCACTGGTGTGATTTTCCTCCCACAGATGTTTGGCAAAGTGGGATTGGGCGAGGTTACACTTCTCATAGCACCTCTTGTGTTCCTCCGCTCTTATCTGCACAGCTCGACCACTCTGCCCGATGTACCTCGCACTGCAATCCCCGCAAACCATTTCATTTTTCCCACTATTTTACAGTGGCTCCACTTTATCTTTAGTTTTATTCAAGAACATTTTTAAATTTTGTTTGTTGTAGAAAGCAATTCTGAATTTGTCTTTCGGTAACAATTTGCTAATTTTTTTGGACGGGACACCATAATAAGGCAATTTTACCCACTTAAGTTTTTCCTTATTAATATTCCCTGAATTAATGAAACAGTTTCTGGCGTAACTTGGTGGAAAATCTTCATACTGACTTTTAATAATCAAACCACTTTACTTTTCCACATAAACTTTTTTAATTTTTACAACCCAGGTTGTAAAAATTAAAAAGTTTATGTGGAAAAGTAAAGTGGTTTGATTATTAAAAGTCAGTATTCCCTGAATTGTTAAGTAGCCGTTGGGCTCTTATGGAGTGTTTCTTCCCGAGCATTTTGTCCACCATTGTTTCACTGTAGCCATTTGTAGTTGCTATAGATTTCATTGTCATCAATTCCTCGTTAAATTTTCCTGTCAAGAGGGGAATATTAAGTAGTCTATTCAGTAGGAAGTGGAATGTGGATAACTTTTGGGATATATGATGGCGGGAGAACTTTGTACCTGAGGATGATGCCATAGCGTCGAAACTAGTCGTACCTGAAATAAAGTGGTGGATTGAAACAAAGTTTTTCTTTTTCATTTATTGTGATAACTATTATTCATTGTAAAGTCACTCTTGTTTTTTTTAGCAAAAGTCACTGCATGATTGATACAAGGCGTATTCATAAAGTAAGAGCCGTTTGCTTATATTTAAATATTGGTACTTCAGAACACAGTTTTAATCATGCAGCGCCATCTACTGATTCATTGAGAAGCTATAGCAGCATTTGTTTTGTTTCAGAAGTCGTTTGCTTGTCAGTGCATGCAAACAACAATGTCTGTGACAATCGTTGATCCCGCCAGCTGTGAAGTGCATTCTTTCATACGATTCTTGTATGCAAAAGGATTGACGGCTGCTGAAATTCATCGGGAGTTATGCCTAGTTTACTACCTTGATCAAAAAGTTCCCGGAATAACCACTGTGTGGCGCTCCCATCGTTCCGATTTGAGTTTTGGAAAGAGAATGCATTTTTGGTCAGGACGACAGTGGCGAGATTGAGGAGAAATTCGGTCGAGGGGCACTGGGGTGGGGGGCGTAGAGAAAGATAGTGTCGGAGGGAGGATAGGCCTTCTGCATGGGAAATAGAAGTATAGAGGGAGGTGACGTCGATGGTGGCCATAAGCAGTTTGGAGGTGGAGGGAATGGAGACAGAGTTTAAACGGTGGAGGAAGTGATACGTGTCGTTCGTGAAGGAGGGCAAGGAGAGTACGATAGGTTGTAGGTGGTGGTCAAAGAATGCGGAGATTCTTTTGGAGGGAGACTTGAAACTATAAACTATAGGGCGACAGGGGATGTTGGGTTAGTGTATTTTTGGGAGGAGATAAAACTGGGGTGTTCTGGGGTTTGGGGGTGAGAGTAGGAATACTACCTTGATCAAAAAGTTCCCGGAATAACCACCGTGTGGCGCTCCCATCGTTCCGATTTGAGTTCTGTTTTTTTTTGTTAAATTGGTACATATGTTGTTGATATTCCCTTTAAATCTTAGTGTCATAACTTGACATTTGCAAAAGTTACGTAGCCAAGAGTACATCTATCTCTGTGTGTGTTGGCGATTTTTTACAATTGCAGAAATGGATTTAAATTTGCAACAACGAACTTGTATTAAATTTTGCGTAAAAAACGGATTTAGTGGTGCACGGACGTTGGAAATGTTGGAAAAGTGTTTCGGCAACGATTCTCTAAAAAAAAACGGTTTACCGTGGCACGAGCGGTCGTTTACCAGTGGCACGAGCGGTTCAGAAGTGGTCGTGAGTCAATCGAAGATGATGAACGCAGTGGCAGACCATCGACATCGAAAGTCGGTGAAAAAATTGATAAAGTAAAAGAAATGTTGGTCAATAACCGCAAATTAACCATCAGAGAAATAGCGGAGGACTTGAACATTGCCTATGGATCCGCCCAAGACATTGTGGTTAATGATTTGGGTTTCCGTCGTGTAGCAGCAAAGTTGGTGCCAAAAGACCTCAATTTCATGCAAAAAAGAGACCGTGTTGACGTCGCAAAAGACTTGATTTGCGAGGCTGAATCCGATCCCACATTCATCAAAAGGATCATTACTGGAGACGAGACGTGGGTTTATGAGTACGACACGCAATCCAGACATCAGGCAAGTGAATGGCGTTCACCAAATGAGCCGAGACCAAAAAAACCACGTCGTTTTCAGTCAAAAAAGAAGGCAATGCTGACGGTTTTCATGGATTACAACGGTGTAGTGCATCATGAATTTTTGCCAGAAGGCCAGAGAGTAAACAAAGAGTATTATTTGGGCGTTATGAGACGTTTGCGTGAAGCAATTTGCCGAAAGAGACCAGAAATCTTCGCACAGTGCGTCGAGACCGTCGCACAGTGCTATCATTATTCGTAATTTTTTGACGAAAAATGCAACAAATACCATCCAACAGCCACCGAATTCACCTGATTTGGCTCCCTGTGACTTCTTTCTGTTCAATCGAGTTAAAAAACCATTACGGGGAATGCGTTTTAGCAGCCGAGAGGAAGTAATGGAAAAATCGCAGGAAGCACTGATGGACATACCGAAAACCGAATATAAAAAATGTTTCGAGGATTGGATCAAGCGCTGGCATAAGTGTGTTGCAGTCGATGGGGATTACTTTGAAGGGGACAATATAGATTTAGATGAATAAACTTGTATTTTTAATTTTCTGAATAAATTTCGGGAACATTTTATCAAGGTAGTATAAACCTACAGTTATGAGTGAAGGAAAGGTTAGAAAATGGTGCTGCGATTTTAAAAATGGACGAACAAATGTCCATGACGAAGAGCGAAGTGGTAGGCCCAGTATTCTGACCAATGACATTGTTCAACAATGAACAATTTTCTCAACTTGGATGCACTACTGTCTACAATATTGTCATGGAAAACCATGAATACCACAAATTGTGTGCAAGGTGGGTACTGAAAATGCTCACCGACCACCACAAAGAGTAAAGAATTTCCATTGGACGAGAGTTTTTGGGCCGTTACCAATAATATGGAGATGATGAGACCTTGCACCTAGTGACTACTTCCTCTCCTTGCACTTGAAACAGTGGCTTAGTGGATAATGTTTCAAAACCGAAGGGGAACTCAAGAATGGTGTGGTGAATTAGTTCAACTCTCAGGAGGTGAGCTTCTATGCAGAGGGGCTAAAGAACCTGGTGCAGCGGTACAAAAAATGCTTAGAAGTGAACGGCGATTATGTAGAGAAGTGAAGTAGGTTTGTAGCTAACTAAAAGTGCCAATAAAATGTGTTTCATATGAGTATATTTTTTCCTGTGACCAAACGGCCCTTACTTTATGAGCATGCCTTGTATATACACAAGGTACCGTTAATATTCCTAAATAGTTAAAAAAAGTCAACAATGTGCACAATAAGTTTGCTTATTATTTTTTTCTGAACTACTAAAAATACTTTATTTAATGAGAATGATTTTACCCTGGTTACAATTCCATATGAAATTACAGAGTAAAACAAGCCATAATATAAGATTTATGGGACAATTAAACTTACACTGTATTTTAAAACATCTGGTAGTGAACTGAATTATTCTTATGTCCCTGGGGGACATGTTTTTGAAATGATGGAATGGTTGAATTTAAAAGTTAGCCATTCTGTTTACCTTTGTCTTTGGGCAAAGAATCATAAACTTTCTGAAGGGGTTAATGCATGAATTTACTGCATGCCTCAAAAATGTTGATGTAAGTTTTACTGAAATGGCTCCCCACAATGGAAAACTGCAAAAAGAAGTCGACCAAGCATATAATAATATGAAATGAGCATTTAGTCAACTTTTGAAGACCATAAATAAAAAACATGTGTTTAGAATGATGAAAATTTCATTGAATGCAAAGAAAAATTCAAACTCTCTGCTTGAATTCAAAATTAAAATTGAGTTCTTCAGAAGATGCTGCACTAAAAAAAATGTGTCCTAGGCCTCTTTTTTAGACTTTGTATCACAAAACATTGCATGGTGTAGTAATTGGAAAACCTTTGTAGACGCACAAAGAAAAAAATCCAAGACTTTGTATTTCCACAGGAAAGAATTTATTGTGTCGACTAGTTTTACCACGCTGTTGCATCATCTGGACTGCCCTGGACAGTGCAGATGATGTTACAGTGTAGCAGAAGTAGTCGGAACAATTAATTCTTTCCTGTGGAAACACAGTCTTTGATTTTTTCTTCTGTGTTTGCATTGGATTTCCCCAATGTTAGAGAGATGGCCTCAACCATCTCTCTAACCTCTGCAGATTTTTTTCTTATTCTTCAAGGATACCTTTGCATTGCACACTTGTAAAGATATTTTAAAAACATGGAATCATAAATTGCATAAATTTTTCAGGACTATGTTTCAGAGTTGTTTTGGACCTTCATGCAGTGGGTCTTTTGTAATTTACAATTAATTCCATGTTAAAGGTCAAATTTCCAACTTATTATTTTTGTTTCACCACCATATTGGTTACTGTTATTTCTATTGTTATTATTATGACAATGATAGACTGTTATTTAGCTATGTCTATAATTATGACAGCAGCTTCTAATATAACATTGAACAACAGTAATGATAGCACATCGCCCTGTTTTACATGTGTTTTTACTTTTGATGAACAATCCATCACATACACCAAATGGAGAAAATAGAAATGGGAATATAGGTCCTGATGTGCTCTGATTTTACCTCCAAGTGCCAATGAATCAGATTGCCATTCTATTTCTGCATCTTCACTTTGAAGCATTTGGTGCAGCCATGAAAATACTTTGGCCTTTTAATTCAGCATGAAGTTCAAAAATTTGATTAGTTTAATTTAAATACCATGTATGTCCATTTACAAATGGGATATTTTCATTGCTGCCAGCATTTACCTATGAATGTTTAAATTTAATTCTGTGCATTTATGCCTTGAGTGCTAATTGTTTATATTTTATTATCACTAGTTAGAAGGTGGTAAATGAATGCAATCATTTGCCGATATATGTTCTGAAGCCATCAAAATACAGATGTTTCAATGAACCTTCAATTTCTAGTAATTGCAATTTGAGGCAAGTTGTGTTCATAATGACAAATATGGAAATATTGCAGTAAGGTGTCAGGTTTTGAAATTGAAAGCAGAATAGAGTTAATTAAAAGAGTTTATGTTCTCAAACATTTGCTCTTCCATTGAATTGATCTCTCTCTTAAGTAAAGCTGTGTTCTCTTGATGGGTTTCAACTGGCTGTCCTCCAATCACACTCAGACCTCCTCTTCATTTGCCCCTGTCTTCATCTACCATTCCATTTCCTATTCATCAAGCATTCCCATCCTCATCCTTCCCTCTCTTTCTAATGCAATATTTCTGTCCTAATTATGTAACCTCTGTAGTAATCATCTAATTTTATTTATTCCTATTTAGAAATACTTACCTCATTATGATGATGAGTAGATTTTGCTGTAAATGGTCACATTCTTTGTTAGCATAGAGCATCGCAGGTGTTGGTGAACTTCAGAGCCAGTATTTGTGTAGGCTGGTGATTTTTTAATTGTTAAAACAAATATATTCGATCAATTGTTATTGTCACATTATTTATATTTGGCCATTATTTATTGTGATGACAGAGATTTAAGTCTATTAAAAATGCTTACTTTTCATTACAGGGCTCTGCTTAGAAAAGGTTCCTCCATCATCAACTTCAAAGTATCGCCAAGCAGAGTGGGAGGAACAAATGGTCCGCTGCTTTGAACTTGCTGGGGATTTGACACTCTTGTACTTGCAGGTACCTCCCACGAAAAAACCCATTTCCCTGTATCATTGTACCTGTTTTCAAGGTACAACATTGTCCTGGAGAAGACTCATTTAGGTGATGTGGCCTGTGGCACTTGAAATGTTTCACGTGCATCAATTGCATTTGGTATGCTCCTGTTTAATTGGTATTTGGGTAATTTAAGGTACTCATGCCTCATGGATCATATCCAGTTTCAAAGATTAGACTAATGGTGCACTTGGTGCAGTGACATTATACTGCTACTTTGAAGACGCCCTTCCAATTTTGATGCTGTCCCTGAAAATTAATTATTGTTTTAGCAAGCTCCCTTTGAATTAATATGCATTGTCTGTGTTCAAAGCCTCTAGTGATTACTAAAGGGTGTTGTATGCTTCTTTGCCTTGCTGCTCTTCTTCTCTTTGTCATCCACTTTTCAATGGTGATCGGTCTAATTGCCTGCCAATAAGTTAACGTACAGAGAACTGAGAGGAAGGGGAATTTCAAGGGATCAGATGGGATCCCCCTTCCTCACATAGTCTTGGCATGGAGATCCTGGGTGCCATAAAAAGAATTTCTACTCATTCTCAATTTTGAATTAATACTTTCCTTTGCTGCAAAAGTCCCCAGAGTAATATTGTAGATGAGGTTTTTTCCCTAAGTAATCCACTTACTCCACTTGAGCCTTGGTATTGAGTTGCATCAAGTATTCGAGATGATTGTGCAAAAGACACTGTCCTAGGCACAGCAAAAATATTTGGTTTTCTTCCTGTAATGGATTTGGTGAGCATGGATTGATGGGAATCTACTCTCCTCAAATAGTCTGGGGAAGGGACCAGTTTTTTGAGGATTTGGTGCTCCAAATGGGTGTAGTTAACCTATGGTGATAGCTGTGTTTTCTATGGGTTGGTGTTCTTTGATAAAGGTATGTTTATCATGTGGGGTTGACAGTTTATAAGGTAATGGTAAATGGAGTGTTTATCATTGCTTTGTGGAAGGATTCAAAAGGGATGTAAAGTTCTAAAATGTGATGGCTTCCTAAATATTGTGAAAGGCAAGGCATTTTTGTAGTTTTTGTAAAACTTTTGGGGAAGAATAAGAAATTGTTGAATTTGTTTCTATGGTGAATGAAACAATAGTGAGGCATTTTTAAGATCAGTGAGGACATCAATGTATGTTGATTACAGAAGTGTCGTGGATGGTATGTTGTTGATGTGACAGAGGTAAGTGGAAAGGAATCAGTCGAAGAACAATTTGATACTGTTTACATTTTGCTTTAAAAAGTAAGTGTTAAAGTAGAAGTAATTTTTGGACATGCTAAGACTGTAAAGTCATGTGTATTCATATATTCTGGGGTTGCCCAAGTTTTTATTTTAAACCCTGTTCTCTGTGCAGCTAGAGTTTAGAAAATGTACTGTAGTATATGAATGCATTGAACTCAATGGTTAGCCAATGTATTAGAGGAAGTGGAGGTTGGTTGGTGAGTTTATCATGGCAGTGGCCAGACGAGTGAAGAATTCCGTCACCCATTGCTCTCCAATCATTGAAATTAAGGATGTGCCCTTCCTCTCACCTTAGCCAAGCAAAATTGAAAGGATTGCATGTTCTCCATGGCATGTTGCGATATCTCAAGGGATTCTGTAGCATCTCCGGCTTCAGTCCTTGGTTCTCTTCTTTCTTGTGCTGAATTCAGGCATTCAGTTTCTCTGGTGTCCAACAATGGGTGTGAAATTAAATTGAATTAAAATTTCCTGCTGGAAATAAGTATTTTCTCATTATTCTTTGGTATGGATAAGTTATATAAAGCCTTAGCATTGTTTCTTCCATGTAAAAGTTATTACCATTAGCAGAGTTATGATAATTCAGAAAGTATTTTGTTACTTATTGTGCGTCTCCTTGATGCTCTTAATCTTCTTGGCTTGTGTTGGATTGTAATGCAACTGACTCCTTTGCAGGAACAAGACAAGCTTCAGCCCTTGATGCATGGTGGGGTTGGTGGTGGTGGCGCTGGGAGCAGTGGCATTGGGGGTGGTTGCGGGGGTGTTAGCGGGGGTGGGACTGTGGGAGGGGCAGGGATGATGGGGGCAGCAGGTGGTGGAGGGGGTGGAGGCATGGGTGGAGGAGGGACGTCCCTCGGAGGGGCAGGTGTTGGATCCTCTGGAGTTGGGGGGGGGCAGGGGGCTGGGGGTCAGGGTGCAGGGGGCAATGTCTCAGGGGCACCAGGTAGCACTCCTGCATCTCTGTCAGGTGAGCATGGGATTTTCCACACACCACCCACTTCAAACATTCACCTTGGCCTCTTTCTCACATATGAGAGATCTGTTTAAAAAGTTCACAAACTTTTTGAATAGTGTGCCTCAAGTTGGTTTTTTTTAATCTGCTGTGTCTGCAAAAAGTTCCCAAATAACTGCCTTCAACAACTTTGTTGATTAGTTATTGCTGTTAATGGGAAGGGGTGTTCGTGGACTGCAGCAAATAATCGGACCCTCAGAAATGAGCTCTTTGAAGTAGCAGTGGTATTGTGTGAAACTGCAAATCGTTCATGGAAACTCTTGAGTTGACCACCAAGGCTTGTGGAGAGGATACTATGAAACGTACCACTTGTTGAGAGTAGTTTATGCAGTCCAAAAAGGTCGGCAATCAGTGGAAGACAAGGAGCATTCTGGAAGACCATCAGCGTCAACTGAAGAGTCCCCACATCAAGAAAAGGGACAATTCATGCAAATCGACATTTGACTGTCAGGGAACTTGCAGAAGAGCGTGGCATCTGAAATGGTACATGCTATGCAATCCTGACTGAAAAATTGAGAATACATCAAGTCACCACTAAATTCATGCCTAACATGATGACAGCAGACCAGAAACAACATTCACTTCAAGTCTGTCAGGAGCTGTTTGATTGAACTGAAGAGGATTAAAAACCTTCTTGTTCAGGATCACAACAGGTGGTGAGTCATGGTTTTATAGATGTGATATTGAAACAAAAGTGCAACCTTCACTATGGATTGGTGAAACATCTCCCTCGCCCCAAAAAAGCTCGACAAGTTTGCTTAAATGTCAAGGTGATGTTGACCATTTTTTTCAATGCAAAGGGGGTTGTGCATCATGAATACCTACTTTAAGGTTAGACAATTTACACAGAGTACTGCCTGGGAGTTATGAAATGCCTAAGAGAGAGAATTAGGCGAAAACGACCTGAAATATGGAGGAGCAGCATGAGGTTTTTCATGCCCACTAGCCAGCTCATCTCTCAGAACTTGTGAGTTTTTAGCCAAAAACAAGACCACTGTGGCTCCCCACCCACCCTACTGATCAGTCCTGGCCCCATTTGACTTTTCCCTGTTCCCCAAATTAAAAACCCCGATCAAAGGAAAAAGATTTACCACCATTCCGGTGATGGAAAAAAATTCGATGCAGGAGCTTATGAGCATTTTGGAAGACACATTCTAGAAATGTGTAAACAAAAAAATGCCGAGACCGTAAACTTGAAAGTTTACGGTCTCTGCATGTTTTTGTTTACATTTATTCATGACCGTAGCTACGTTCCTTGTATATTTAAATTCATTCTAGAACTGTTTCAAAAAGTGGAAACACCATTGGGATAAGTGTATATGATAGGGAGGAAACTGCTTTGAAGGGGACCCTGGTCAATAATTTGCCAGTTAAGTATTTTTTGTAATAAATCAATTTCAGGATTTTTTTGAACTGACCTTGTACCATGTGATCCTCAGCCACTCACTTTGATTGCATGGTGGCTCTAAAATATGCATCCAGATATCTTTGACCCCTGGTTAAACTTAAAATGGTTGGTTTATGTCGTCTCTTTAAGCCGGTATGATTTGACAAATGAAACATATTTCAAGTTGTTGCTAGTACAACTGAAACTCATTCAAACAGTTTTTAATGAGATCATCAGTTACCTTAAGCATGCGTAAGATTCACCAAGGTTAGCTCAGTGAAACCTCGATTCTCCACCCCCTTGGAATATACAGTTTCCCTTGATTTGTGAACAGCAAGCATAATTCATTTCACTCTCTTTCTTGTAAAGCAAAACACTAATTAGTTAGATAAATTTTTGCTTATAAATTATTGTAAAGCACCATAATACATTCCATGTCAAAAAAAATAAATGATATACAAGGTTTTATGCATGCATTGTTTAGTATCATGGATCACGTTCACCTTTTCTTCTATCACAGAATGATGCGACTGGGAATGTGAACTTGAATTGTAAAAACAAAAAAGAATAAAAATAAATTGTTCATTATTTATGATGTGAACATAATTTTTTTTAGAAAGCTACATATAAAGACAATGACAATTGTTTTAGCCAGTGCTTCAAAATATTGCATAAATTCAACTCGGAATTATCATTAAAAGCATTTCTGGCATGAATTGGTACTGCCATGTCTTATATGCATGGTACGATTCAATAGTTTCCCATAATCTCCATATCCCATTTAGCCTAATGTTTTGGACTTAACACTCCTTGAAGGCTCATAGACTTTTTTAATGGTGAACGAAGAGTTTAATTTTCAAGTCGTAGTTATATTTGTACAAAAAAGCAGCGAGAGACTCTATTCATTTACTTGTGGCAGGGCAATGAATTCTCACCTACTGTCATACAAGGTGTGATCAAAAAAGACCGGACTGATTTTATTCTGTGCAAACCGTTCTACAGATCGAAACGACATGCAGTGTGCCATCTAGTGACACATCTGATGACTAAAATGAGAGAGGTGTTGCATTTGTTTACGTTGAGTTGATATGCAGCAGCAGCAGTACGTGTCTTAACCTGTTCGTCACAGTGTGCAGTGACAGCAATGAAGGAGCTAGAGCTTGAGGGCTCACATGGCTCTGATCGTGACAGAGTTTTTCAGTGGAACTGGGACTTCCATGATCCCACAGCCACCCTACTTTGCAGACATGGCTCCATCAAACTTGCTTTGTTTCCAAATTTAAAATCAACCTTGAAAGGGTGCCGATTTGACTCTATTGCGGGCATTAAAACTAATTGTATGGCGTACCTGAAGAGGATTCATAAGGCAGCTCCAGGGAGGGTTCGAGAGCTGGAGGAAACGTTGGCAAAGGTGTGTCGTCAGTCAAGGCATGTATTTTGAGGGCGACCATTTTGATTAAGATCCGTCGAAATAAACAAGTTATAAAATCAGTCCTGTCCTTTTTTTTGATCACACCTTGCATGCACAAATATAGGTTCCCTTAGTATTTTCTTCCAGAATAGACCCATCTCGTCACAATTATAGACATGTTGTGGCAGGTAACCTTCAAAATCTACCAGCTTCTTTAAGTCACCAAAGAAGTTCTGTGGTTTCTTTGACTTGGAGCTTGCTGCTTCACAATACCAAGGTTCTTCCCTTAAACTTCTCAAAACATATACAGCTCCCCGTAAATACTTCTTTAAACATTGTTGATCCTGTCATCTTCTTAATGACATTGGCAAAAATCACAATTGTCTTCTCTTAAAATGATATTCTCATTAATAGTGTCATTAGAAATGCTTTTCGTTTATTCATATGAGAAGTAGCCTTTCAACATTGTTGAGAATAGGTGTCCATTGCATAGCTATCACTTGTCACTCTCTATGAAGTATTTCTATCATTAATTTTGTCCCTGTTCTTGAAGCAAATGCAAATTGTTGATTTGCCTTCTAGGTCAACCATGATCACACCTTATTCCCACTTTTTTGTATGAATTTACTTTTCATTTATACTGTTATTTTTATTCTTTAATGGCTTTCTTCATACAGGTATTATTCAGGGTCATTCTAACACTACTTTCGAAGTGTTACTAAACTTTCCATGAAAAAATCAGTAATAATATATCTGAACACAAGTTGGAAAAATGTGCGAGTTCTGTCAATGCTAAGATGTTAATGGAACGAGTGCTAAATAGACTAAAGTATCAGGCAGGTAATCATTCCGGCAAATTCTCCTCCATGACACTCGTTATGCAAAAAGTTGTTCGTTAAGTGAGTCATTTTAGGAACCAATATTTCTGCTCATAATGGGAATTAATTGCTATGGAAGGAGATTGTTAAGTGAAGTTTCACTGTGGCATTATCTTGCGTAATCTACTTAGAGTTTTGAATTATCCCAGAATTTATGGCAATTGACAAGAAGCATGTTGCCATTTGGTGCACATTAGACATGAAAAATCAAAAACAAGACTTTGATAATACAGATAATATGTATATTAGCCTAAATATGAATGTTTATTTATTGGATTTCCCTAAATAACAAGATTGTTAATTTGATGGCAGCACATTACATCGCTATCAGAGTCTGAGTAACATATGTGTCAAGCAGTTTGCAATTCCTATTGTTTTCTGTTGGAACAATTAATGGAATTAAATGGCATGTGCACATAAAAACTAGCGGATATCATGAAGATATATTATTAGATTTTATTTTGATCTTTTTTTTTAAAAAAAAACGTCAATATGAAGATTTTCCGCCAAGTTACGCAGAAAATGTTTTATTTAGATTTTATTTGGCGAGCTATCACCACTATGTAGTTGCCATAATGCTAAAAGTGCTTGTAATTCTTGTGCTCTTACTTTGGGGCAAACTTTCTCTTTTATTATTTTCACATTTTGCATAATTTAATGGAAAAGGAGCAAGTAGAATCCTTCCTCTACCTCAGCAGCTGTATAACTTGGGATGGAAGAAGTTCAAATGGCATCGGGGGAAGAATAGCTCAGGCTAAGGAAGTATTCATGGAGGAGAGGCTGCTACTATGTTCGAAGAACCTAACGTTGCAAACAAAGAGATAGCTAATATGGGGAATGGCACTCGTTGCATTAGAGACCTCGAACATAGGAAAAGTGGACCAGTGATGAAGAATAGAAGGGGCCTTTAGAACACTGTGCTGAAGACCAAATGCATAGATAAGGTGAGGAACGAGGAAGTATATGTATAGAAGAGCAGAAAAGGAAAGGACCAAATGGAGAACAGCTCTATGGCAAAGGAGAGGAACTCGATGGATTGTACACACCTAAGGAAAAGATTCTGTTAGTAAAACCAAGAGACGAGAGCATGGGCCATTCAATAATTCCATAGAAAATCCAAGTGACGGTGCTCGTAGCATCAGAAAAGGTCTGCTTTTGTGTAAGCCCCATCTTTCACTAGACTGCTGTTAAATTTTCAGCTGTATCCATCTTGTGATTTCATTTTGTTATTCAATTGAAGCAGCAAACATGTTTACAAAAATGAAACAAAATGACTTTCGTGTAGTGGTTTAACACAAAGGCTTAACACCAAAAGAGATGAAAGCAGAGTTGGATGAAGTTCATAGCACATCTGCTCCTGAGTTTGCGACTGTTAACAATTGTGTAAATGAGTTTAAACCTGGCCATACATCCACAAGTGATGAGCATTGTTTGGGACATCCAGTGAAAGTGACCACCACAGAAATGATTGACCTAGTCCACAATATGGTTTGGAGTGATCGATGAATCAAAGTTTGTGAAATAGTTGAGGCCACTGGCATATCTCAAGCTAGTACCATGTTTTCAATTAGGCTCAAAATATTGGGCTGGGAAAAAAATCTCTGCAAGATTGGTCCCGCGTTTGCTCTTAGAGGAGAATAAATGCAATCATATGGTTGATTCGTAGGTTGGTTTGGTCTTTTCCATTGCTATCCTAATGGGTTTCAATGTCAGTACATAAATGTAGATGAAACATGCATATGCTGCTAAACTCCAGAGACAAAGGAACAGTTAAAATGGTGAAATTGGCCAATGAGGTGATGCCCATTAAGAATACCAATTACAGGAGTTCTGTTGGAAGAAGAGGTAGTACACATTGCATCAACACAAGATACTGATGACTTTAAAGCATGAAGTGGCTAGGTAGGTCATTTCAAAATTCAATATAACATATTCTGAAAAACCATGAAACAGGTGGTGAATGTGAAAGTGTAGATCAAGAAATACAATCTGTGATCAAAAAAAGACCAGACTGATTTCATTCTGCACAAATCATTCAATGGATCAAAACGAGACACAGTGCACCATCTAGCAACACATCTGATGACTAAAACGAGAGGTGTTGCGTTTGTTTAAGAGTCATTACACAGCAGCAATGGTACATACCTTAACCTGTTCGTTGCGGCATGCAATGATCGTGACAGAGTTTTTCGTCAGAACTTGAACTTACATGATCCCACATCCACCCCACTTTACAGACGTGGCTCCATCAGACTTTTTTTGGTTCAAAAATTAAAATCAACCTTGAAAGGGTGCCGATTCGACTCTATTGCAGACATTAAATCTAGGTGTATGGTGGACCTGAAGAAAATCCCTAAGGTGGCTTACCAGGCAGGGTTCAAGAGCTGGATGAAACATTGGCAAAGGTTTGTTGTCAGCCAAGGCATGTACTTTGAGGGCGACAAGTTCGATTAAGCTGTGTCCGTCAAAATAAACAAGTTATACAATCAGCCCTGTCTTTTGATCACACCTTGTATTTTCTCACTTGAAGTGAACAGCTGTACATATCATGACAATGGTCAGGTCTTTTATTATGTTTATTTATTCTATTATTATGTCAAGTATGTGCTTATCATTGCTATGCATATTTCTCCTTAAACATATGCTTCATTTATGAAAAAGACGGAGGAATGTGCACAGCTTATTTGTTCAATGAACTTATTTATATTTATGTTAACAGTAGTCTTTATTTCAATTATTTAAAAAAATTTATTTCTGTTACAATTTAGTGGGTCATCACTTATTAGATAATTTTCATAAACTGAAAGGACTTAAAGTTATTTTTCTTTTATTTTCTGCAAATGAAGACTCCCTCAGTTCACTCTTTTCCTTTGCCCCTCTCAAAAATGTAAAAGATGGGTTTGACTGCATATAAGCTGTTGAAACTACTATTGTCTATCCTATGATAGATATGAGTTTTGACATCCATGCCTTCATATCATTTTTATTAAATGTTTTCTTTGGAATTACCCAATATTGTGTGCATTCATTTGGAGGAAACTATTAAAAGGTAAATTGATTGTATAAAAAATGTCCATTGTACCATACTTATAGAGAACAAGTAAAATATGTATAAGCATTGGCGAGATATAAAACTAGCATATATCATTTATGTAGTTTTCAAACATGTGCATATATTATAAGCATTTTTAAATGTTGAGCCAGTGATGTTGTTATACTATATGAAGTGGTAACCTGCTTATCTCATTTATGTTAGTAAATAAACCTGGCAGTTACAACGTTAACTGATGGTTAATATATTGTGACCATTTGTTAAGTATGTAGAAAGAAATTTTGGACTAGTAGAATATCATAAAGCAACAGTTATTTTTTTCTGGTTACTGACTTGCTTAGTGATGGACAAACTTTGTTAAAGGTAAAATACTCTATTTGCAGCTGCTTAATGAGATCTGCTTGGGGAGTAACAAAAGAATGAGGATTCAGTACTAATTATAATTAGTATTTATCGTCGCACTGTTGCTGCTTAATGTACACAACCCTTTTATGCTTCCCTATAATTCCTGCAACATTTGTGGACTCCTTGAGTCATCATCCCCATGGTTGCTTGGGTGTCGCCCAGGGGTGTCTTCAGGTTAATATCTTATTGGCCACTATCCATCCCTCATCTGCAAGGGAAGATTCCTCCGAAGCCATGCTAGACACCTACCTTTATGTTTGTTGGCACCTGCCTAGATTTCCATTTTTAGTTAGATACATTATCCTCCTGTAGCAATGTCAGACAGGGTCTTCCTCGTAGACAAATTGGCACACCAAACTAAATGTTGTTGTTGTTGGCCCTTCTGAAACCTATTTCAAATATCCCTACCCCAGGTGATGATATATGTAGTAAGCCAAGGAGCCAAGAGATGTTCACTAAACAGCCAAGTTGTGATTGTTATTAATAACACACAGCACAATGTGAAATTTTATGAAAATTCCATTTTGTTATATTGGACACATCATGAAGTAGTCAAATCATGAGAAAAGAATTTATTAGTTGGCAAGCATGTTTTACTTATGTCTACCTTAAAAAGAACCTTGACTTTGCATGGATATTGGTCTTATTTCCAACTTCACTAATTGAGTTATTTTTTGCTGGTCAAAGCTCAAGTACATTTTTGCTAGTTGAAAAGGATATGATAGAATAAAAATTATTTATACCCCTAAAGAAGTAATGTTGCATCAGAACACAATTCCTAAATTAATTGTTTCACCCATATGAAAACCTACCATGCCATATTCCGTTGCCTTTAGTGGGTGATGGTCTTGCTAGCCCCTTGAGTTTTTGGGGAGAATTGCGAATGTCTTCCACCACTCCTTGTAAGTAATCATTGGGTAAGAGATGTTGATTTTCTAGGAGTGGCTCATGACCCCTGGATCAAGCGTAATCCTTGTTCAAGAGTCAATCAGGTCAAAGGGTGGGCAAGAATTTTCAGCACATTATGTGAACATCTAATGCATTTCATGTGTACATGTATGTTCTGACTTTTCATGCAAATGCAATGCCACAATTTTCATGAATGATTGGTAGGGTTTACCAGAAGAGTTCCTGTTATTATATTGTTCATGAAATCATCCTTTGGATGCCTCCAGAAGTCATCCATGCCATATTCCGTGGTGGTTATGGATGCCATTTTTAGGAAATACTTGGTGTTGTCTTACTAAGGAAATCACTGTATCCAAAGAATAGTCAGGTCACTCATTCACTGATTGATGTGTGCCAAGTGAGCAGAGGAGGAGGTGCGGTGGGTGTCATCACGTATTGCTCTTGATATGCATCTGAGGGAGTCTTCATCAAGTCTCTTTTATGTGCTTGACCACAGGGGGGTCACACTCGCCACAGCCACCCCTGCACCCAGAACGTCAAATTGGACCAATCTTGGAGACAGCACTCCAAAGGGCCCCCATCCTCTACATCCGGGAGGGAAAACTGCAATCAGCCGTAAATAGATACAGGTATGTCGTCTATGTTCTCCTCATTAACCCTTTGAATGCTGCAGGCCAGTACATTGACTTTTGCTCATTGGACTTAGAAGTGCCATAGTTGATATATCTGCTCTTGCATAGACAGAAATCTTAATAGCTAAATGTAATTTATAGTCATTATTTATTTATTAAGAACACAATGTATACATCCACTGTTCTTTATTATCATACTAGTTTCAACACTTAGGCATCATCATCAGGTACAAAATAAAACCAGCTGCAGCCCATTTATATGGGAGAGTGGAGTGGGTGAGAGAAGGGGGAAAAAGAGGGGAAAAAATTGGGTTGCGATCAGCATAAAATTGGAAGGAGGAGAGGAGTGTTAAGTGTCAGTGATTGGTGGGTTCACATTGGGGGTGAGGGGGGGGGCTTGTCTTTTTCCCCCCTCTCTCACCCACTCCACTCTCCCTCATAAATGCTATATAAATGGGCTGCAGCTGGTTTTATTTTGAACCTGATGATGATGCCCAAGCGTTGAAACGAGTATGATAATAAAGAACAGTGGATGTTTTCATTGTGTTCTTAATAAAATAAATAATGAACATGAACTTCCACAAAGTTAAGTGTGAAACAATAGAAAGCATAATTTATAGTCTTTGGTGCATATTTTGGCATTATATGAAATATGATACTTAAGACTTTATTAAACATATCTGACTTGTTTTTACATCAATGTTTATTGCTTTTGTATAGGATGTTGCTTACTTGATTTGAGTGGCAAGATACCGTCTAATGATAACATGTCTCTGTGTGGCTCCTGTAAAACTGTTTTACATCTGAAGGGTAAATTAATCTCCTGTGATCTTTACTCACTTAACTTCCGTTCTAAATGGTCAGGTCTAAATGATCTTCCTGAAAAACCACTACTTGAATGTTGAGAGTAAATTCAGAAGTGTTTTTCTTACCAGTCCCTGACTTTAAAAATATCAGATACAGCGGACCACATCGAATTTCCCAAGTGTGAGGTGGGTGTTCCAAAATCAGCCCGAATTTCTACTTCTGTTAATCCAAGAAAGGTTGTTTCTTTTGCCGACCAAGTGAAACATTTCAGAGAACCAATATGGCATGTTACCCTAACAGCTAAAAAATCTTCACTTACTGCAACGGATTATGAACGACCAATTGCTTAGAACTTTAAGTACACAGGAGAAGAGGCTACTGTTCATCGAACACTTGATATCTCAGATAATCTCTGCCCTGTTCCTAACACCCTAAAGATTCCCAAGGCTTCCACTGTTGAAACTAGAGAAAATTCAGACGAAAGCTTTCATCACATCGAAAACAAAGCATTCATTCTCGTTCATCATTGATCATCCATTGAGAAGTGCCCTCTTTCGGAGGTTCCTAGACAATTGAACCCACATGTCTGGAACTTCACTTCGGACACATTGAAAGAAGAAGTAATGGTGCATCTGAAGGAACAATTACAGACTCGTTGGCTGAAATGGAACAACTAAAGTTGACTCATGACAATTATGCCTCCTTCCATATCACAGTCAATAAAGATGTTCATGATAAAATATTCCTTTTAAATCATTACTTTTGTATCCATGCTCTGATGTTGACTTAAGGTATATCATCCAAAAACTAGGCAACAAGCTCACCTCAGGCTTAGATGGCATTCATTTTTTAAAAATCTTTCCTAGTGATTAAGCAGCCTTTACTTTTCTCAGTAAATGCATCTCTTCAATCTGGTGAGTTAACTTCAAGTGACCCAAGTCATATTTCTGCATAAGAAAAAGGGAAATTAGCTACATATGAGTTCGTATAGGCCAATCTCTTAATTAAATCGAATGGGCAATGTTTTAAAATATTATTTTGTGATTGGCTAATGGTATGCTTGCAATTTCATTTTCAACATCATTGCTAAAGAGACCTCCTTCCAATGTATCCAAGAGATTTAATCTGTAATTTAACATTTGCTCTGTGAGTGATTCCCAGCCTAGCTCCCTCTAATATTTTGGAAATGCTACTAAGTCTATCATAACAATGTTTTACAAATCTAGCTCCTCTACACTCCTCATACACACGTTCCAATTTGGCAATCAATTCAACTTAATGAGGATCTCGCATACTTTCAGCGTATTCTAAATGAGGCCTAACCAGCGACTGATAACATTTCTCCGTGACCTTAACATCGAATTTACCCAGTACTCTTCTAATAAATCCTAATTTTTTATTAGCTTGTCTGCATATTCCCTCGTATGTGTTTCACCTAGGAGAGGTTGTGAGTGAGAGTAATGCCTTGGTATTTGATTGAGTCTGATTATTCCATTTCAGTGTTCTCGATGCAGTAGGTATTTGGGAGGGTTGTGATCTTTTTTCCAAAAATTCATCACTATGCACTTTTTATTTTTAATTCTAATTGCCAAGTGTCGCACCAATGTTTTATAGCATTATTAAGGTCAGCTGATAAAGCTGCTGCATCCTCGAGCTCACGGATATCACAGTAAATCACTGCATTGTCAGCAAATAGACATATCTTACTGGTGACTACAGAGTCAATGTTATTAACAAAAAAAGGAATAAAAGAGGTCCGATAACACTTCCCTGGGGAACACCTGAAGTAACTTCTACTGCATTTGTGCTAACTCCATCTATGACCACTCTTTGAACCTGACCATTCAAAGAGTCTTTAATCCAACCCAGGATATTTTTATCTATGCCATATGCACCTAGCTTTGTGAGTAGTTTATAATGAGCTATCGTGGAAGGCTGTTTGGGTTTTCCACCAGGTCAGGTCCTGACCCAGTAAAAAAACCAAACAGCCTTCCACGATTCCATACGCCAGGAAAGCCTGCGATCATTCTTTATAATGAGGTACTTTATGGAATGCTTTCTTAAAATCTAGAAAAACCGTGTCCACTGGAACATACATCTCTCTCAAAATAAGAATTTCATGAACAAAAAGTGGAAGTTGTATTTCACAAGATTTACCCATTTGGAAACTGTACTATATACCGTTATATACTTTTTGACCATCCAAGACAAGGATATGAGGAAAATAGGTCTGTAATTGCTCGCTTCCTCTTTGTCTCTGTTTTTAAATATAGGTGTTAAATTAGCCGTTTTCCAATTATTGGGAACCTTGTGAATCTACTAGTGATTTCATAAATATGATTTCTAGATACAGTCCCATTTCTAACCCTAGGTTAGGAAACAATTTCGGTTTGGGCATTGGTTGGTAGGTAAATTGTCTGAGATATTTGATGAGATGTTCGTGAAGACACTTTGAAAGAAGGAATGTAATACGTTGGCCTTTCCCAAATCGCTGGTTACTCTATTGCCTTAATCATTTTTGAGTGAATTAACTGTAGACTAATTTTTCTGCATCTCCCTGATGTGTGACCAAAATGCTTTCAGATTCTCTTTCAAATTTTCTGCTATTCTTTCCCTTTAGGATTCACGTAATATATTTCACAATTCCTTCTTGGCATTCCTCCTAGATAACATGTAATAATAAGTGACCACATTCCTTATATTTTTCATCATGGTATGACATAGCCCTTGACATTTCATTGCTATTCTCTGTTGAAATACAAAAATATAGGATCCATTTATATGTTCACTTCCCAGATTTCAGCATATCATGAATAAAAAGGCCCAATTGTCTTACCTTGATCTGCTTCTATTAGAATTGTGAGTTATTGCAGATTCTAATATGGTTTAAGTTATAATATGGTTTGTTACAATATCTCTGTTCTTATTTGTGGCATAGAGTTTTGTTTATAATTTGTAAATGTACACTAAAACCAAAGTAATCCATTTCCAAAGGTGTAGTTTTTTGGCTAAGCAACTAATAGTTTTTTAGCATATCTAAAACATAAACCATTATTCGACTGTGGACCCCTGCACTGAGTGGATCTGCTAATTCGATCAAGGGTTTGATCCAGTTTCTAAGGGTGACTGGTGCTCTGCCAAAAGGGGACCCAGGTCACATTTCACACACTGGAGCTTCACTTTCACTCTCCCTACTCTCCAAGCTATTGTTTTATATAAATGACATTAATTCCTTTGCATAGTAAATCCTTGTCAGATATACATTACATTTGCAAATAGTATAGACTAAAGTGTGACATTTATATCCAATATTTGGCTCCAAAAGATTAAACAGCTCACACTTAAGGATTTCTTTGTAAATTGGCTTAGGTCATATTATTCTTGTATTTCATATATTTATTGGAAATAAATCAGAGCTATCTGTCCTCAATTCAAAGAAATCAAAGCTTCAAGAAACTGTAATAGTAACTTTAACGGAGTCACCCGCTATGTGTGCATTATAATGCAACCATTTCAGAGAGTAAAAATCATTCGCCTTGACCGGGATTCGAACCCGGATCCCTCGATATCCGGCCGAGTGCTTTAACCACTTAAGCTACCGAGACGTCCTCTTACACTCTGAAATTTTGGGGGCTTTAAAGGAACAAGATGTTATGACGAAATACCATACATACAATGTCACAGGCATTCGTAGTCGTGCGCGACGCGCCACAGTCCACGATGTTAATAAAGCCAATTTCAAACACTTAGGCTGTTCATACCTTAGACAAATTTCAAGAAACTGTAATAGTAACTTTAACGGAGTCACCCGCTATGTGTGCATTATAATGCAAGTGTTTGAAATTGGCTTTATTAACATCGTGGACCCTCCCATGGACTACAACCTTGTCGTGGTGGAAGGGCTTGTGTGTTCCGATGACCCCTAGAGCTGTGCTGGCGGGAGTAATAATAATTACTCCTGGAAGGGTCACCCATGCCAGATAGGTCGAAGGTTAGGAGCCAGACGAAAGGTAGTCCACGCAGCGTCTGTTCCTCAGTGAGGCGGCTGCAATGGCGTCTGACCCCAGTGGGGCGGCCATTAAGTGATGGTGTCACGTTAAAAACACTATTGAGGAAGGCAACGGGAAACCACCTCAATTATGATTCCCAAGAATATAATGATGGGCCCTATAGATAATATGAGTCCTGGCAACTACGGGACTCGGCCCAAGAGGCCGTGTGTCGTGCCCGGCAGCGGGAGAGGCAAGGCTTCCGCGGTCGTCATCCCACGAAACCCTTGCAGGGAAGAAATAACTTCAGCAGGACAGAAGACTCAGAAGAAGGCGAAAGTAGTTAGAATAGGAACCTGGAACATCAGGACAATGTTGAGGAGAGGCAAATTAGAAAATATTAAGCGAGAGATGGAAAGAGGTAACATAGATGTTTTAGGCCTCTGCGAGGTGAGATGGAAGGATAGCGGGGATTACTGGAGTGACAATTATAGAGTAATATACAGCGGCGGGGACGAGAGCCAACGAGGGGTTGCCGTAATTTTAAATAAAGGGGTAGGAAGAAGCGTAGTCAACATAGAGCAAGCGACAGATAGAATTTTACTCGTAGAGATTAAAGCAGAGCCGACGAACTTGGTCATTATTCAAGTATACATGCCACCGTGCAACCACAAGGAGGAAGAAGTCGATAGGATGTATGATGAGTTAGAGGATATAATCGTGAGTGTTCCTGCAGGGAAACATTTGATAGTGATGGGGGATTGGAATGCGAAGGAAGAGATGGGGGTGAGGTGGGGGACTATGGGTTAGGCACGAGGAATGAACGCGGGGAGAAAGCAATTGAATTCTGCAGGAGACAGGGGTTAGTCATCACTAACACATGGTTTAGACACCACAAAAGGCGTAGGTATACATGGAAAATGCCAGGTGACTCAGAAAGGTATCAGTTAGATTATATTATGGTTAGGCACAGGTTTAGGAACAGTGTGATAAATTCGCACAGTTTCCCATGAGCGGATGCAGACTCTGACCACAATTTAGTTGTTATGAAATGTAATGTTCGTTTCAAGAAGATAACGCGAGGGCGGCGGGGTAAAAAATGGAATTTAGAAGCAGTAAATGAATTAACAAGGAAGGAGTATCAGGAGGCTATAGAGAAAATGATGGATGACGGTAAAGAACTGAGTACTATCGAAGAAAAATGGGAATGTATCAAGAAAGGGATATTGGAAGCCGCTAAAGACACTATAGGAACCGTTAACGGGAAAAGGATAAGGAAACCATGGGTAACGGATGAGATGATTGCAAAGATGGATGAGAGAAGAAGATGGAAAAATGTAAACACAGAGTTAGGCAAAATGAAGTACAAAGAGTTAAACAATAAATTGAGAAGGGCCACAAATAAAGCAAAAGAAGAATGGTGGAAAACGCAATGCGAGGATATGGAAAGTTCACAGAAGAAGGGTGAAATTGGTGCTCTATACAGCAAGGTTAAGTTATAATCGGGAAGTAAGAAGGCAAGATCTGTGCTAACAGTTAAAGATAAATGGGGTAAGATAATAGTTGAACCAGGAAAAATCCAAGAGAGATGGAAGGAATATATAGAAACACTGTATGGTAAAGAACTTAGGCCGACAAGGTTAGACATTGAAAAGGAACATGACGTAGAAGAAGATAGCTTAGGTCCAGGCATACTCGACGATGAAATAGAAAGGGCATTAAAAGAGATGAAAGCAAATAAGGCTGTGGGGGTGGACAATATTCCTGTAGAAATGTTGAATTGGTTAGGGAAAGGTGGGAAGAAGGCCATATATGGACTGATTCGTAGTATCTATGAGGAAGGAATCTGGCCGGAAGATTTTATGAGATCGGTGTTAGTTCCTATTCCAAAAAAGGCAAAGGCTTCGTCATGTGAGGATTACAGAACAATAAGTTTGATATCCCACGCAGCTAAAGTTATTCTCAGGATCATCAACAAAAGGATAGAGAGTAAGGCAAATGATTACTTAGGAGATGATCAGTTTGGGTTCAGGAATGGAAGAGGTACGCGTGATGCCATTGCAGTAATGAGATCACTAGTCCAGAGGAATATAGAATACAATCAGGACGTTTTTGCCTGTTTTGTAGATTTCGAAAAAGCGTTTGATAGAGTGAATTGGGAAAAATTAATGCGTGTATTGCAGAAAATAGGAATGGATTGGAGAGACAGGAGACTGATCCGCAACCTGTACATGTCTCAGACTGCTCAGGTGCGAGTGGGGAACGGAGAGTCCGGATGGGCAGTGTTAGGAAGAGGTGTCAGGCAGGGTTGCCCATTGTCACCGGTACTGTTCAACGTATATGTAGAGGAAATGATTAAAGAGGCATGGGAATAACTGGAGGTAGGAGTGAAAGTCGGGGGGGAATTCGTAAAATCGGTTAGGTTTGCTGATGACCAAGCATTAGTTGCTCAGTCAGCCAAGGGGTTGCAAGCATTGTTGAGTGAATTGGAGGTTCAGTGCGATAAATATGGGATGAGAATAAATATTAATAAAACAAAGGTTATGCGATTTTCCAGAAAGAAAAAGGCTAAGCTAAATATTAAAATAGGCGGGGAAAAAATAGAGCAGGTAGAACAGTTTACATATCTCGGAAGTGTTTTGGACCAATACGGTCAGAGTAGTAGAGACGTAAGGAGAAGAATTGCGCTAGGCAAGGAGGCTTTCTCAAGGAGGAGGGAGTTGATGACGGGGACGTTGAGTAGGGATGTTAAGACAAGACTCGTAAAAACTCTGATATGGAGCGTAGCTATGTACGGCGCGGAAACGTGGTCGCTGAAGCAGGAGGATAGACGTAGATTGGAGGCTTTTGAAATGTGGGTGTGGAGAAGAATGGAGAAGGTGAAATGGACCGAAAGGAAAACAAATGAGGAAGTACTAAAAATGGTGGGGGAGGAGAGGGGTTTGTTGAGAGAAATCCTATGGAGGCAGGAAAAATGGATGAAAGGCGTATTGAGCGGTAGTGGAATGTTGAAGAGGGTAATAGAGGGGAGAATGTTGGGCAAGCGAGGTAAGGGTAGGAACAGGATAGGGATGTTTGACGGGATGAAGGGAGGAAAGAAGTACACCGAGATGAAGAGGGACCTGATATAGATTAGTTTGCTAGGTGGGGAGTCACAAAATGTTTATTTGATAGTTGTGTCCATCCAAAAACCTACCTTAACCGGTAGATTACCTAATAAAACATCGTGGACTGTGGCGCGTCGCGCACGACTACGAATGCCTGTGACATTGTATGTACGGTATTTCGTCATAACATCTTGTTCCTTTAAAGCCCCCAAAATTTCAGAGTGTAAGAGGACGTCTCGGTAGCTTAAGTGGTTAAAGCACTCGGCCTGATATCGAGGGATCCGGGTTCGAATACCGGTCAAGGCGAATGATTTTTACTCTCTGAAATGGTTGCATTATAATGCATACATAGCGGGTGACTCCGTTAAAGTTACTATTACAGTTTCTTGAAATTTGTCTAAGGTATGAACAGCCTAAGTGTTTGAAATTGGCTTTATTAACATCGTGGACTGTGGCGCGTCGCGCACGACTACGAATGCCTGTGACATTGTATGTACAGTATTTCGTCATAATATCTTGTTCCTTTAAAGCCCCCAAAATTTCAGAGTGTAAGAGGACGTCTCGATAGCTTAAGTGGTTAAAGCACTCAGCTGGATATCGAGGGATCCGGGTTCGAATCCCGGTCAAGGCGAATGATTTTTACTCTCTGAAATGGTTGCATTATAAATCAAAGCTTCTCTAAATATTTTTTCTGAGTTCTCTTGAGTTTTTTGAATGCTTTGAATTCTCTGAAATTTTGAAAATATTTTAATTCTTGTGTTATTTCAAAACTAAACATTGACTCAAAGAAGAATTTTTCGGTGAACTTTGTTAAGTACTTTGAGCATATAATAGCTAACATAGACTCTTTAAAATTTTGCTCTCCACATAACCATCTACATGATTTTGAAGTCACATAAACCGAAATCACAAAACCTGCCAAATGGTATGAAATATGCAGAGTAAAAATTAGAGAACTGTGGGGTTGTGACACTCTGAATTATTATGCCATATTGTATGTGTGAACATTTCAGGATAATGCTGAGTGCAGTGGAGTCAAATGCAACCCAGAATTTGCGCCTTACTTTAACACGGCAGTTGGCTGAGGTACTCTTGAGAGGGGTAAGGACATAAAGATTTGCAATATTTTATTGTTTTAAGTTCCTTTGGCACATTTCCTATTGGTTGCTGTGTTCGACAAGTGTACATGAAATGAAAACTAATCTCATGTGGATTGGGGCAGTCCTCGCAGTTTTCATTTCTATGATCAAAGATATTGGAGCATTGAATAAATGATAATTTCATATTGAATGTATAATGTCTGTTAAAAGCTTTTCTTTGTGCTTCTGCAAGCTGGGGTTTAAGGAATAATCTTGAAATTATCTCCAAAGAGACCTCTTAGCCTGGTAAAATCTAGAAGATATTTGACATTAGTCAGCTTCTTTAGAACTGTAGAAAGAATTCAAGAGCTCTACGGCCTCTAGGTTAAATAATAATAAGGGGGGAAAAACTCCACTGGCCGTAAAAAACAGTCGCAACTCTCGTCAGACCAAATTGTTGTGTTGGTATTCGCGGGAACCAACCACAACCTCTCGACCAAGAATACCCTCTGTGGTGGTTTACGGGAAATTAATCCACGCCAGGGACCACACACAGCCACACACACACTATCCTGTCTGGAATCCTTCACGAAGCTGTGAGACTTCGTTAAAGATTCCAGGTGGAAATGTAATCCTTCACGAGGCTGTAAGGAAGACCCCGTTAAACACAACAATTTGGTCTGACGAGAGTTGCGACTTTTTTACGGCCAGTGGAGTTTTTTCCCCCTTATTATTATTTAGAACTGTAGAAGAAAATTGGGAAAATACATCTCTTAGCTAAGGTCAAGGATATCATATAGTGATTAGGAATTCCCAATAAAGATGATATTCCTTTTAGTTATAAGCCCTGGGGCATGTTTCTCAAACTAACTAGAAATATGCAATTCTGCCTCCTAAATGCTGAAAAAGTTTACTCCCTTCCAAATTGCATGGCTGTGGGTGTTTTACCTCATTATCATATGCCTTATTGCATTGTTTTCAACTCTGTAGGAGTACTTAAATGTGAATGTACTCTAATTTCAGCTTACGGGAGCAAATAAGCAGAAAAAGAAAGGAAAGAATATGTTCTCTTTTGCCCTTGGATGAAATGAGTCTGAAAGATTCCTTTCATTCCTCAAAGGCAGATGGATGGTTGTCCCCTAATGCTCTCTCTCTTCCAGTGGTTGGGAGTACCTGTCAGCTAAGCAGTTGCATGAAAGTTGTTTGGTTGTCGAAGGTTTTGGTGTCTCATCGCTTGGATTAAGGTTTGGTTTCCTTCAATGCAGTGGGAAACACACAAAGCATGGGTTATTAAACGAACATGTGTTGTAATGACAGTACATGAAAAGGTGAAAGTGCAGTAGAGGCAGGGATGATGTTGGGCAACTCTGCACTCCTGTCGAAAGCTTCTTTGGAATATATAATAATTCATTGCAAGGACAATTGAAAGTGATAAGAAATCAATCAAGCTATGAAAGTAAAAAATTATACAAGTGTAACCATATTTTCTAGTGCATGGAATGCAAGCTTTTCAATTCCATCTCTGAAGAAATCTTAACCACTTGCCTAACAGTATTTAAATATTTTCTTCTCAAAAAATGTTGGGTTTTTTTATTTTTTCACAATCATTGATATTCCTAACCTAAATATTGTAAATAAAAGAATCAAGTTCCAAGTGATTTCGACTAATGTCTCTAGTGCGCAGATGCTAGTGGCATCTATTGAGTAAAATAGGAACTTATTGAAGAAAGCGATCAAAAAACATGGGTTAATCAGGTGCCCGTGCCACACATGGGCATGTCAGTATCGGTACGAAATGGTTGCCAATGTCAGACAAGTGGTTAACCACCTTATATTTTAACCACTCCTTTACTCCACCATGCATTCTGCATCCCTGTTAGAGCATTGTGTTGCAGGCCATGTCTAGCAAGAATACCATATTTGTAATTCTTTGATTTTAACGAATTTTTTCATTGATGATCTCCAGCAGCTCATCTGTCACAAGGGTAGGCCAACCACTGTGGTTCTCATCATGAACATTAATGCAGCCATTTTTAAACTGAATCCACTACTGCCTCACTCCGACTTCACTTATTATTACGTCTGTGTACACTTCATGAAGTTGCCCATAAATTTCAATTGCCTTGTGGTTTTTTCCCAGTAAAAAACTAATCACTGATTGCTCTTCATAACTCTTGGGATTTTCTATTGCAGTGCACTTTTTAACAGTTAACAATAAGCAAATTAGAAGAATCACAGTCTACACGCTACCACAGAAGGATGTGTGCCGAGTGTAGGGAGGTTTAGAGGCCAAGATGTTGGTTCTCACCCCAACCATCGCATAAGATAGGCCGAAATGTAAGTTACTTTCTGGACGGGACTCAAAGTAAATACTGTCATTTTAAACACAATTCAGCAAAAGAAATAAATTGTCAATGTTAGGATCTTTGTATCACAATCCACTTTCACTAACCTAAAACATATGAGTGTGAATCTTAAAATTTGAACTATTACGAAAAACTAATCAAGATAGAACCTTAATTTTAATTTATTGTTCTGAAGACTTCTCCATAAGGTCACCATTCAGAGTTATGCATTTCTCCAAGTGTTTCTTTAGCTTTCATAGCCCATTTTAAACGGAACTCAGATGATTACATGGAAAACCATTTTTCCACCTCTTGAATGACGTCATCTGTGTTGCCAAATCTCTGACCCTGCAATGGTTTTTTGAGTTCTGGGAATTATAAAAAATTGCTTGGGGCAAGATCGAGAGAATAGGGTGAATATGTCAAAATTTCAAAGCCACAATGCTGTGAATCAGAGTAGGGGGCCAGTTCCTTTCCTTTGCCGGTTATGGTTTCCCAGGAAGATGTGGTACCCGAAAAATCACATTGTTTGGGTGGAGCTGCAGCTGCCCAGAGTGTATTGCCCGGGAATCGAACCTGGGACCATCAGGTCAGTAGTCCAACGTTCTACCCCCTGGACCACCGCAACCCATACATATACATTTCTTTGAAATGAAACGCTCTCTGGCAATGCACAAACACATGAACACACAGATATAGAATAATTAAAATAGAGAAACAAAAAGAAAAGACAATCACATTTGCAGTGGACGTTTTGACGACACAACCGTCATCATCAGAATGGCGTTCTTGGGGAAGAGTGGAGAGGACATGTTCCGGGGAAGGGTGAGAGGAGAAGAGGTAAGGGACCAATAGGAAGCGGACAAGGTGGGGTAGGGGAAATGTAGGCAGCAATGGATGAAATCAGTGGGCTTGGTACAGCCCGGGGGGTTTAAAAGAATGGAGCACCCAGATATGCGCCATCTCATGGGTTCTCACCTCAATGATACTTGAAGATTTGGGAAGGGTTTCGATCACTGAAACGGAGAAGCAGTCATCAAAAGACTGGTTGTGGGATGCAGTGTGAATAGGGATGGGATAATTAAGGAAGGTGGGAGATTTGGTGGAATAGGGGTGGTTATTCATTTGGAGGGAAAGTGTGGTCATGCATTCACCCACACAGAAGGCAGGGCAGAAGTTACAGGAGAGGCGATCTATAATGTTTTTTGAGGTGCAGGTGGCATTGTGTTGGGAGTTGGTAGTTAGAATAGTGGAGGGTCTTAGGAGATGGCAGCATTTGCAGCGTGGGCGGTTGAATGGTGTAGATGGATACATCTTTGAGAGAGAGACCTTCTCCGGGACCAAAATTGGATAGAAAAGAGAGAATATCCTTTTGATATGAAGGGTTAGGATCTTGGGGCAGGGGGGTGTAGCAAGATTCTATAGTCTTCGTTGTAGTCTTTTTTGTTTAGCATGACAACGGATGACCCTTTGTCCACCATCATAATTATTATATTTTTGTTTGATGCTAAACGTCTGAGAGCTTGTCTCTCAGTGGGGGAAAGGTTATCTGGTGCATTTAGGGAATCAATGATTTTTTTATCAGAAATTGTTGTCAGAAGGAGATTGATAAAGATTTCTATTGGATGGTTGGATGGGATTGGTTTTGGTTCGTTTTTTGAGGCTAGGCAGAATCAGGTAACTGCTGGATTGATGGTGGAAGAGTTCAAAGGAAAAGGCTGCAGTTTCTAATGGGCATGCCAGTGTAGAATCTGGGAGAAGTCTGTGACGATGTTAACCTGATTGGTTTTAGGGGTGGGGGAGAAGGAGAAGCCTTTACTTAGTAACGAAAGTTCAAAATTGTCGACAGGCTCGGACAAAACTGCCTGTCTCTTCCCCACTCCTGTCAGCGACTTAGGGTCAAACAAAAATATAATAATTATGATGGTGGACAAAGGGTCATCCGTTGTCATGCTAAACAAAAAAGACTACGACGCTGAGGCATTACGTCAATTGAACGAAATTTCTTGCTATGCTCCCCTGCCCCTAGATCCTAACCCTTCATATCAAAAGGATATTCTCTCTTTTCTATCCAATTTTGGTCCCGGAGAAGGTCTCTCTCTCAAAGATGTATCCATCCACACCATTCAACCGCCCACGCTGCAAATGCTGCCATCTCCTAAGACCCTCCACCACCCTAACTACCAACTCCCAACACAATGCCACCTGCACCTCAAAAAAAATTATATATCGCCTCTCCTGTAACTTCTGCCCTGCCTTCTGCGTGAAAATAGGACAAGTTTTGCATCTTGCTCGCAAGCATGGAGTGGGTGTGATTCTGGGGGTGGGAGGGGATTTGGAAAGCGGCTTGGTGGATTTAAAGAGATCTGATAGGTTGGCAGGCCATTTGAAGGTAACAGAGGGGCATTTGGGAAGAAGGTTGGACGAAACGTGGTTTTTTAGGATGGGGTACAGGTCTTTGAGGATGAATTTGAGGGACTGGATGCCAGGGAAGTAGGTGGTGCATATTGAGAGAGGGTGGGAGTCTGTGGTTGAGGGAGGATTGGGGGTGTAGGAATGTTTTAGGATTTTTTTGTGAAGGAGAGAATCTGGGTATCCCTGTTGCAGGAGGGAGTGGTGAAGGTTGTTGAGGTATTTGTTGAGGGATTCGGGATGATTGCAAATGTGGTGCCCGCGGATAGAGAGGGAGTAAGGGAGGGAGCATTTGGTGTGGTAGGGGTGGCAGCCGTTAAAATGAAGGTATTGTTGTTTGTTAGTGGGTTTAGTATGTACCAAGGTCAGAAATTTGTTATTAGTTAGAAATATTAACATCAAGGAAAGTGATCTGTGAGGATGAGATGTTGGAAGTGAAAGAAAGAGATGAGGAATCATTGAGTTGGGAGATGAAGGAATTGAGGGAGTCTATGTTGTGTGGCCAGAGTAGAAAAATGTATTTCATTTGTATTGATTGTAGAGGTAAGAAAAATCCACAACTTGCTCTCCCCAAACTTTATAACCCTGAAAATAACACTGCCACAAGCTATTCATCTTCAGCTAATAAATACATATGGCTCCTTGCTCAACTACCTCTCAAGCTAATGTGCTTTTTGCAAATGCAGCACCATCATCAATCTTTGCTAAGCCTTGCTCTGAAATCAATCTAAAAACCATTGTCTCCTCACTCAAAAACAAATCCAGTACTGGCCCTGATGAAATTCCTGGTAAAGTTGTTCATCATTGTTTTGAAGCCATAGAAGCACCCCTTTTATCTTTAACCAATGAATCTTTGACACAGGGATTTTCCCATCCCAATTAAAAGAGTCAAAAGTAGTGTCCATAAATAAAAACCATGGCTGTGTGAATGATTTAGACTACTATAGACCAATAGCGATCTAAAATACATTTGCTAAAGTATTTGAAAAAGCCATTTATATGCAAATAGCATCCTATCTCGAAAAAAACCTCCTACTCTCAAATTCTCAGCATGGATTTAGATCTTAAAGGTCTACCAGGACTGCCATATGTCAGGCAATTGGCTTTATACTTATTTCATTAAATGTTAAACGCAAAATTCTTGGAATGTTTTTTGACTTGTCAAAAGCTTTTGATAATGTAAACCGTGATAGACTACTAATTAAACCCAATAGAATAGGAATTAGAGGAACTCCTCTAAATTGGATGAAGTCCTACATACACAATCGCACTCAGAAAGTAGTGTTGCCAGTAGACGGGTCAAAATATTCATCCGAAGCATACCGAGTTAACAAGGGCATTCCACAAGGCTCAACCCTTGGGCCTCTCCTTTTTCTGATATATATCAATGACCTACCAAGCTGCTTACAGAATTATGAAGGAATTATACCAGTGCCTTATGCTGTTGACACTAATATAATAATATCAACACAAACTTACCCCAGCCTTGTGGAAAAATCAAAGTCTGTCACACTTGCAATAAACAAGTGGTGTACAGACAACTTTCTAGATCTAAATGTAAATAAAAGTAAAATAGTATACTTTACATGCAATAAAAATGTGACATGATCTGCTGGTAAAAATTAATGATCAATCAATTGGGAATGTGACGGAATGTAAATTTCTAGGCATTTCTCTGTGTACTAATATTTCTTGGGATATGCATGTAAAAGCCCTTCAACATAAGCTTAGTTCAACTTGCTATTTATTAAGACACTTGTATGAAACTACACTACTCAATCTATATTATGGGTAAATTTATTCAAATATAACCTATAGTATAATATAATGGGGATCAGCTGCTATTTCTCAAACCATCTTTAAAATGTAAAAGAAAGCTATAGCATAATAGCCGGGAAACCTCACAATGCCCCATCAAGGCCTCTTTTCCAGGAATTAAATCTGCTACCACTCCCATGCATATACATTATGTTCTTAATTCTGTAAATAAGAAATAACATTGGAAACGATTCTCTTAACTCTGCCTATCATCATCACTACACCAGAGGAAGGAACAACATCCATCATGGGAATATTAGAACCAAAGCATTGAAATTAGGACCCAATGAAATGGGCATCAGATTATATAATAAACTACCCAAAAGTATAAAGGAAACCAAGGGAACTGCTGCTTTCAGGCATAAATTAAAAAGATATATCTACAATGCAATATGTTCTACTCAGTTGACGAATATCTAAACAATATTCTTGACCAGAAGGTTCATACACTCTGTTTATAGAAAGAACTTAGGCCAACAAGGTTAGAAATGGAAAAGGAACTTGATGTCAATGATGTGAAAAGTCAATTGCTTGCATTGATTGCTGAAATGTTTTCGGAAGGTTCTCGGGTATATTCTGTTAGTGTATGTTGAAAACACTCTGGAGGAATGAATTTAATATGTTGGCTTAACCTAAACTATTTGTTAATTTATCCCCTTGTTCATTGTTCAATGTGTTTACAGTGGACTTTTTTCCCTGCACTTCCGTGGCATCAAAACATCTTTGGGTTATCATTTAAATGTTCACCTATTTTTTTCCTTTTGAATTCCACTAGGAAGGCCTTCTTGGCAGTGGACCTAGATGCTTTGTAAATCTGTATGATTTGGTGGATTTAACTTTCTACAAAGTTAAGGCCTCAACCATTCAGTGCATTTGGTGGATTTTATCAGGGGAGGAATCTTTAACCACGTTTTTCATTCTAGCATGGCTCACCCTTTGCCGCCTTGGAGATTTCTGTACTTCAGAGCTGTACCAACCTTCCTTATTCTCTTTTATGTATTTATTAGGTATGAATCCCTGTATTTCTGAACGTGTTATTGTAAGAAAATAATTCCAAGTATCCTCAACACTCCTAGTTTTGCTTAATTCGTTAATCTAAGAAAGGAATGTTTTAATTCACATTTTAAGCCATCATAGTCAGCTTTATTGAATTAATAAACCTTTCTCTTAGGTTTGTTAACTTTTTCTACGCTTAGAGAAACGTTAGCGTTTACAACCCTGTGATCACTGACTCCGTCAACAACTTCTATATTTAAGACCTTTTCAGGTATATTTGTAGCTAATAGATCAAGAATGTTCTTTCCTCATGTTGGTGACATGACTAATTGATGTAGGCAATTCAAGGTGAATGTAAATAAGAGGGGCTTGCATAAATCCTTGTCTTAACCTCCATTTATAAAACTGTATGAATCCCAATCTATTGTGGGAACATTAAAATCACTACCGATAATTAGACTATGCTCATTGTTTTGGGATGTGAAGCTTTGTATCTGTCTTTCTAGATCTGGTATTGAGTTAACGCTAGCGTGGGGTGGTCTCTAATATGCACAGACATATATTCTTTTCGCTCTGTGTGTTTTCACTGACCACGAAACACTTTCTATACAACTATCAGCAAATAACTTGGCCCTACTTATGCTAGAGCTTTTTACCGCAATAAACACTCCTCCTCTGGGTCTATTCTGTTTGTCATTTCTGTAAACTTTGAAGGACTTGGCAAATATTTCACTGTCTGTGATGTCATCTGTCATGTAACCAACTTTCAGTTCCTAAAATGATATCCAACTCTGTGCTATGAATGAAGTGGTGAAATTCAGGTATCTTATTTTTTAAACTTCGGCATTTAACTACTACCACAAATTATTTCCTCGTCTAAAACCTTCTTTGCTTGCATTGCAGTCTGCTTTCTGGGGATGCTATTTAGTCTTTTGGGTGTCTTAATACCCAATCGGTCTATATTCTGATAAGTAATTATTTCTTTTTTCTCATTAGCACTGTACTTCCTTCGAAAAATTTCTTTTGGCAACCTAGTATCGTGAGACCCACTAAATGACCTAAACTTTATAATATCATTATCAGGGAAATTTATCTTTAAATTTAAATTTAACCTACTACCTAACCTATGCATTTGCCTAAAAAATATCTCCCAGAGTGGTTCAAGGGAGCGTGACATTACCCATTCAGAGACTCAATGTACTCCAAACGAAGGCACTGCAGTCAGTCCACGGGACAATCCTGCATATGGACAACCGTAAGTCCACACCAGATGCCTCCCACACATGATCCACTTTGGATTTAGGTCCCCAAAGGTACCTAATATCCTTGCGGACCCGTACCTGGAGGCATCCTTGGTGCTGGCGTGGGCTACCAACCACAGAATGAAGCAATTTGTGCCCTGTCTCAGCATCTTATTTTTAGGGTGCTGGACATGTTTGTTTGATGAATTGTAGGTGAGCGGGAATGTGTATGCAGTTCCCTGCTTTGTCTCTTCCTCTGCCGTCTCATCGGGGAGTGTTCAGCGCAGAGCTGTGCGTGGTGGCACTTCGTCTGGAGGCAGTGAGAGCCCTTGGAAGCCAAGAAAGTACACTGGCCTCAACCAATTTGTACCAAGAAATGAGAATGAAGAGATTATTCTTCTCCTGCTCATAAGGTGTGTGCTCCCTCTGAATGTGTGACCGCATACAAGAAAGGCACTCCTAGTTCAACTCTTCTTTTATGTACATGTTGGAGTTTCACTCTCATGAGGACATTCCACATCACTTGAGGCACTTAATTGTTAAACTCTGGCTGCTCTGTTAATTTCCTCCAATTGTAAACTTCGCTGATTTATATGCTCAGAAGACTTAATATGTTACAGAAGTGGCTTTGTGGCCATAGTAATCATGTGCCCCATTTTTCCTCTGTTTCCAAGTAGTTTGTGTATGAACTATGATGTCTGCAAGTGATTAAGGGCAGTTAGATATTAATTCCTATTGGATGAGTCTCATTACAATATGCAGTCCTGCTTCTTTCATTGAATATTTTCTTTTTAATTTTTAACTCAAATGTTAACATCCACTGTTGTATTTGATGGGCTTTCAAACATCAAGTGCATCTCATCTATATTCCCTATTCGCCCGATCTCAAAACATGTCCTTGTTCTCAAATTTATAACATATATGTGAAATTCTAAACCTTTCTTTCATTTTCAAAAGACAGGTTTTTGTGCTTCTTTAACGCATGCACAGACCAGTTCTCTTCATGAATCTCTCACATATTGGTGTTGTCCCTGAAAATGGGCAATAGACAAACCTTTGCTGATTTTCTCACTTTATTTAAAGTCATATCTGCTGAAACTGTAATCCCACTCATTCTGTGATTTATCATCCATGTCTTGACATGTACTTCAAGCTTTGGCCATTCAGGAGTGCATGAATGTAATGTTTTTTTGCTCAACTATCTGCATTCCCTGAAGCAGTTTTCAGTTCCCTTCATTCTCGTGTCATCTTCTCAGTTGGAGGTGGGCCAAAATGCATGTCAGCTGCCCTGTTTCTGTTATGTGAAGTGCATTTACCAATTAAAGTTTAAATTTAATACTACATGACTATCTTCTTGCTCTAGATCCCATGAGGTTATTCTAATTTATCTTTTCATGCAATGCTTAGTTTCTGTGTATAAAAGCAGATGAGTGCAGAAAATAGAAAAGAACATATTAAATGATGAATGATGGTATCACACTACTTACAGTTGCATGCCTGTAGACTCCATGTTTACTGCAACAGATGCAATGTTTGAGCAGAGGGACGACATTCCCATTATCCCAATGCATATAACTTACCCAGCAACACCAAATGTGAGATGAACCTAAACATCCTGCATTTTATACATAAACAATGTATTTGGAAATTTTTATAGGGACTACTGTCAAGGAAATGTTAAAGTTCTATGGCTTACTACAGGCTTGAAACATTTTTATTATTGAAATTTTTTATTAAGAAACCATTTTCTATGCCCGAGTAGTAGAAAAATATGTAATAGTAAGTATATTTTCCTGTGGATTGGCTTTCAATGGACAGGACGAAGTCATACCTGAATACATCTACATCTACATAAATACCCTGCGAGCCACCAAAAAAGGTGTGTGGCAGGGGGTGTAGCACCAAGAGGGAAGGGTAAGGGATAAGGGGGTTTGAGTTATCAAATAGGTGAGGAAAGGGGGGGGGAACCTGTAAGAAAAAAAAAAAATATATATATATATATATATATATATATATATATATATATATATATATATATATATATATATATATATATATATATATATATATATATATATATATATATATATATATATATATATATATATATATATATATATATATATATAAAACTTAGACAGTAACACACAGCACGAGAACACATAAAAAGAACACTCACAATAATATCGTGATAATTTCGACGGACTTGAGCTCCGTCTTCTTCGGAAGATAAGATATGACTAAGGAAAAGGGTATGCGGTGCAGAGAGAGTATGAGACGCGGGAGAGGGGAAAAAACAGGCAGTGGGGGAGGGGTGAAGGAGGGGTATATGGAGGGGGAGAAAGGGGAGCGGGGAACAGGTGGTGGGAGAGGGGTGAAAGAAGGAGGTTATGGAGGGGGAAAGGGAGGCCAAAGGGGAGCGGAGATGGAATAAGGAGGATGCGGAAATAGTAACAAGCGACACAGAAAACTAACAATTCATCCACAGATCCCACAACACCCATGACCAAGGCATCAACTCACCAAGTCATCATAAGGGCTTGACAAGTCAAAACACAGGACAAGGATGACAAAATGTATGCGGATGAATAAATTGTCCCACCACCTCGCAAGAAACAAATCCACCTCCATCCATCTCAGCCCCACCCCCCCATTTAGTGAACGACATTGAGACCCGGATGTTGATAGGCTTTACACAGCCATATAAATGCCAATTCCATTGTTTTTAATTTTATAGGGTTATCGGATGGGGGAAGGGATGCTAGCACGGAAACATTGTAACAGTGGTTGAAGGGGGTGTTGTGGTGGGAGGCATGTTTTGGGATGGGAAGACCCGTGGACGGGGAGGAGGGATTACATGAGGCGCGATGATTGTTCACCCTGAGGTTCAGGGGTGTAGAGCACTGGCCTATATAAAATGCCGGGCAGAGTTTGCAAGTCAGAAGATAGATTACATTCTGAGATGTGCATGAGGAGTGGGGGAAGGGCGGGAGAGAGTTAAAAGGTGGGATGGAGAGGGGTGGAGTGGTGAAAATAGGACAAGTTTGGATGGAAGTGGATTTGTTTCTTGCGAGGTGGTGGGACAATTTATTCATCTGCATACATTTTGTCATCCTTGTCCTGTGTTTTGACTTGTCAAGCCCTTATGATGACTTGGTGAGTTGATGCCTTGGTCATGGGTGTTGTGGGATCTGTGGATGAATTGTTAGTTTTCTGTGTCGCTTGTTACTATTTCCGCATCCTCCTTATTCCATCTCCGCTCCCCTTTGGCCTCCCTTTCCCCCTCCATAACCTCCTCCTTCACCCCTCTCCCACCACCTGTTCCCCGCTCCGCTTTCTCCCCCTCCATATACCCCTCCTTCACCCCTCCCCCACTGCCTGTTTTTTCCCCTCTCCCTCGTCCCATACTCTCTCTGCACCGCGTACCCTTTTCCTTAGTCATATCTTATCTTCCGAAGAAGACGGAGCTCAATTCCGTCGAAATTATCAAGATATTATTGTGAGTGTTCTTTTTATGTGTTCTCGTGCTGTGTGTTACTGTCTAAGTTTTTTATTCAACACTTCCGTGTTACTTCGAAGAAATCATATATATATATATATATATAACTTTTGGACAGCACAATATAACGCAGAATAAAACAGATAACACGTAAAAGGACACTCACACTGTAGATGATTTGAGCTTTCGGCCTACTCCGAGGCCTTCTTCAGGTCAGATTGAGAGGTTTTGAGGGGAGAGTTTCTAGGGAGGTAAGGGGGCCGAAAGGTTTAGGGACTGCTGGGAAGGAAATTAAAGATGGCGGTTAAGGGTGGGAATTTTAAAGGATCGGAAATATAGGATGTATGCGGATTCGCGAGTTCTCACCTCTATGTTGGTGGCTGAATCGGGTAGGGATTCTAGAACTGTTAGGGAAAAGCATTCGTCGAATGATAGGTTGTGTGAACTTGCATGTAAAGGGATAGGAAGGAAAGAGAGTGAAGCAGAATTACAGGAGTAGCGGTGATTATTCATTCGGATGGATAAGGGGGTAATGCATTCGCCTATGTAGAATGAAGTGCATTGTTTGCACGACAAAAGATAGATAATATTTGTTGAGAGGCAATTAGCGTGGGAACGGGGTGAAGGGACAATGAGGGGATGTGGGGAGAGGGGAGCAGATCTGATCAGCAGACATGTTTTACATCGGGGGCGATTGCAGGTAGGGGAAATATGTGGAAATTTGTCAGGGCGGGGTGTCAAGGGGTTGGTGGATCTCAGAAGGTTTCTGAGGTTGGCTGGTCGTCTGTAAGCAATAGAGGGGCATTGGGGCAGTAGGGATGTGGTCGCGTCATTGTCATGTAAAATAGGATAAAGTTCTTTGAGAAGGGTTTTCAGTCTGTGGGATCCGGGGAAATAAGTTGTGCAAAGGTTGAGTCCAGCGTCAGATGTGGGGTTGTTATTCTGTGGTGTGTGTGGTCGGGTGGAGCGGTAGATTTTATCCTGTAGGAGCTTTTCTGGGTAACCGTGTTTGTGGAGTGCATGGTATAGATTGTGGAGGTATTTGTTGAGGGTAGCTGTGGTGTTGCAAATCCGATGTCCGCGGATAGAGAGAGAGTTGGGAATTGAGCGTTTGGTGTGAGAAGGATGACTACTAGTATGGTGTAAATATTGTTGATGATTAGTGGCTTTGATGTGTACTGAAGTGGTGAATTTGTTATTGTGAAGTGAGGTGTCTGTGTCAAGAAAGGTGATGGTGGAGTCTGAAATGGAAGAAGTGAATTTAACAGTGAAAGAAGAATTTAAGGCCGATAAGAAATTGCCAAGAGACTCAGAGCCGTGTGCCCCGAGAATAAAAATGTCGTCAATGTAGCGGACCCAGAAAAGAGGTTGGAAGGGTAGCTGTGAAAGGAAATTCTCTTCAAGGTGGCCCATGAAGAGATAGGCGTACGATGGCGCCATCCTCGTTCCCATCGCTGTGCCTTTCGTTTGGAGATAAAAACAGTTTTGGAAAGAGAATGCATTTTTGGTCAGGACGACAGTGGCGAGATTGAGGAGAAATTCAGTCGAGGGGCACTGGGGTGGGGGGCGTAGAGAAAGATAGTGTCGGAGGGAGGATAGGCCTTCTGCATGGGGAATAGAAGTATAGAGGGAGGTGACGTCGATGGTGGCCATAAGCAGTTTGGAGGTGGAGGGAATGGAGACAGAGTTTAAAAGGTGGAGGAAGTGATACGTATCGTTCGTGAAGGAGGGCAAGGAGAGTACGATAGGTTGTAGGTGGTGGTCAAAGAATGCGGAGATTCTTTTGGAGGGAGACTTGAAACTATAAACTATAGGGCGACAGGGGATGTTGGGTTAGTGTATTTTTGGGAGGAGATAAAACTGGGGTGTTCTGGGGTTTGGGGGTGAGAGTAGGAATACTACCTTGATCAAAAAGTTCCCGGAATAACCACCGTGTGGCGCTCCCATCGTTCCGATTTGAGTTCTGTTTTTTTTGTTAAATTGGTACATATGTTGTTGATATTCCCTTTAAATCTTAGTGTCATAACTTGACATTTGCAAAAGTTACGTAGCCAAGAGTACATCTATCTCTGTGTGTGTTGGCGATTTTTTACAATTGCAGAAATGGATTTAAATTTGCAACAACGAACTTGTATTAAATTTTGCGTAAAAAACGGATTTAGTGGCGCACGGACGTTGGAAATGTTGGAAAAGTGTTTCGGCAACGATTCTCTAAAAAAAACGGTCGTTTACCAGTGGCACGAGCGGTTCAGAAGTGGTCGTGAGTCAATCGAAGATGATGAACGCAGTGGCAGACCATCGACATCGAAAGTCGGTGAAAAAATTGATAAAGTAAAAGAAATGTTGGTCAATAACCGCAAATTAACCATCAGAGAAATAGCGGAGGACTTGAACATTGCCTATGGATCCGCCCAAGACATTGTGGTTAATGATTTGGGTTTCCGTCGTGTAGCAGCAAAGTTGGTGCCAAAAGACCTCAATTTCATGCAAAAAAGAGACCGTGTTGACGTCGCAAAAGACATGATTTGCGAGGCTGAATCCGATCGCACATTCATCAAAAGGATCATTACTGGAGACGAGACGTGGGTTTATGAGTACGACACGCAATCCAGACATCAGGCAAGTGAATGGCGTTCACCAAATGAGCCGAGACCAAAAAAACCACGTCGTTTTCAGTCAAAAAAGAAGGCAATGCTGACGGTTTTCATGGATTACAACGGTGTAGTGCATCATGAATTTTTGCCAGAAGGCCTGACAGTAAACAAAGAGTATTATGTGGGCGTTATGAGACGTTTGCGTGAAGCAATTCGCCGAAAGAGACCAGAAATCGTCGCACAGTGCGTCGAGACCATCGCACAGTGCTATCATTATTCGTAATTTTTTGACGAAAAATGCAAAAAATACCATCCAACAGCCACCGCATTCACCTGATTTAGCTCCCTGTGACTTCTTTCTGTTCAATCGAGTTAAAAAACCATTACGGGGAACGCGTTTTAACAGCCGAGAGGAAGTAATGGAAAAATCGCAGGAAGCACTGATGGACATACCGAAAACCGAATATAAAAAATGTTTCGAGGATTGGATCAAGCGCTGGCATAAGTGTGTTGCAGTCGATGGGGATTACTTTGAAGGGGACAATATAGATTTAGATGAATAAACTTGTATTTTTAATTTTCTGAATAAATTCCGGGAACATTTTGATCAAGGTAGTATGTCTTGGGTGTTTAAAATTACGACTGAGGAGCCTTTATCGGCGGTGGTGACCACGATGTTGGGATTGGCCTGTAGGGTTTTAAGGGCATGACGTTCGTTTGTGGAAAGGTATATATATATATATATATATATATATATATATATATATATATATATATATGCGGTGGTCTAGCGGGTAGAGCGTTGGACTACTGAACGAAGGGTCCCGGGTTCGATTCCCGGGCAAGGCACTTTGGGCACCTGCAGCTCCACCCAAGCTAGTTGATTTTTTGGGTACCAGGTTTTCCTGGGAAACCATAACCGGCACAGGGAAAGGAACTGGCCCCCCTACCCTGATGTGTGAATATTCACACGCCGTTGGGCTTGGTACACGGGTGAGCTCTACCATCACCTACTAAACCGACCTTCGGGTTGATTACTGTGTTTATGGTTTATGGTTTATATATATAACCATCCAGGACGACTGTTTGGACACAATCACTTAAGAATTGTTTAATCCAGTTAATAATACTCTCGTGTATTCCATAAGTTTTCAATTTCGCAAGTAATTTGCAATGAGGGACTTTATTGAAAGCTTTCTTAAAATCTAGAATATCGCATCAACTGGAATATTACTTTCACCGGAGTTCAAAAAAATCATGTACAAAAAGTGAGAGTTGAGTTTCGCAGGATCTACCTTTACGGAAGCCGTGTTGGTTATTAATTAATAAATCTTGGCTATTAAGGTGCTTCATTATGGAACTAACAATGATGTGTTCAAGAATCTTACAGGAAATGGAAGTGAGCAATATTGGCCTATAATTACTGGGGTCCTCCCTGTCTCCGTTTTTAAATATGGGTGTTACCGAAGCTACCTTCCAGCCGTTTGGCACGCTTTCTTCTGCTAATGATTTCTTAAATATTATATCAAGATAAATGTATACTCTCTGGCCATGAGACACAGGCCGGCTTTAGGGCACGTTTTGGAGTAGAAAAGTGTCTCTTGTTTGTCCATAAATATTGTACTTATCTCTGTCAACCAATGGTAAGAATAGTGAAATATATTTCACTAAACAAAATATACTACTTTTAAAAAATATTGCACAATAATTATGTTGTAAAGTGTTGACTCTTTGTTTAACATGGGTAAAATATTTCAATGGAAGAATTTGAATCTGGCAGCCATGCCCAATATGTGAATTTAAATTCAGCCGATGAATATAAAAGTTTGAAGGAGCATTTTATTATTTTACAGACAATTATCATGTTACAGAAATGGTAGGCACCCTACTTGAGTACTAGTACCCTACTTGAGTACTTGGGTGACTAATCCTTATGGCATGCATGGATGCTGATTCTGCAGGCGATCACAAATCAACGAGTGGGTGTATGTGAGTATTCTGGCTTGTTGGAGGTCTCCTGGAAGTCAAGTAAGAAGCAGACTTCAGTGGTGTTGTCATTAATGGATGTGAAATAATCATCAAGTGCAGCCAACCAGGAGGTCACTCAGTATGGGTGTATCTGTGGGAGGAAATCTGGGAGAGGAATGCGTGAGTCCCACAACCATTTGTGAAGACAACCAAGGGTGCATCAGGCTGGCTTCCAGGGAAAATAGAAGTTGTTAAACAAGAATTACGATGCATGAATTGTTGAATACGTATATGGTTAGGTGCTCAAGTGGATTTACTGTTGCAGTGAAGACATGATGACTGTTGCCCCCACCATGACAAACCAAGAGCAGTTTGAGAACCTGAAAACTCTGATTGGACATAAATGATGCTGTGAAGTAGGGAGTAAGTTCCAGTAACAAGTAGCTTTGGGTGCAATTGTCAGGGTGCAAAGAAAAAAGTGTTAAGTTGTGAAATATAATAAAGAAACCTGAGATGCTAGGTAATAAATTCATATGGTGAATGAATAGCACCTCTATTCATTTATAAAAAAATGATGAGGTCTTATACGAGGCGTATTCTTAAAATAAGTACCGTTTGCTTATATTTAAATATTGACGCTTCAGAACACAGTTTTGCTCCTGCAGCGCCATCTACTGATTCATTGAGAAGCTATAGCAGCATTTGTTTTGTTTCAGAAGTCGTTTGCTTGTCCATGCATGCAAACAACAATGTCCACAACAATCGTTGATCCCGCCAGCTGTGAAGTGCGTTCTGTCATACGATTCTTGTATGCAAAAGGATTGTCGGCTGCTGAAATTCATCGGGAATTATGCCTAGTTTATAAACCTACAGTTATGAGTGAAGGAAAGGTTAGACATTGGTGCTGCGATTTTAAAAATGGACGAACAAATGTCCATGACGAAGAGCGAAGTGGTAGGCCCAGTATTCTGACCGATGAAATTGTTTCGCAAGTGGAACAAAAACTGCGATGTGATCGTCGATTGACAATTAATGGCCTGGCTGAACAATTTCCTCAACTTGGACGCACTACTGTCTACAATATTGTTATGGAAAACCTCGGATACCACACATTGCATGCAAGGTGGGTACCGAAAATGCTCACCGACCACCACAAAGAGCAATCCAGCGACTACTTCCTCTTCTTGCACTTGAAACAGTGATTCGGTGGACAACGTTTCGAAACCGAAGAGGAACTCAAGAATGGCATTGTCGATTGGTTCAACCCTCAGGCGGCAAGTTTCTATCCAGAGGGGTTAAAGAAGCTGGTGCAGTGGTACGAAAAATGCTTAGAAGTGAACAGCGATTATGTAGATAAGTGAAGTAGGTTTGTAGCTAACTAAAAGTGCCAATAAAATGTGTTTCATATGAGTATATTTTTTCCTGTGACCAAACAGGCCTTACTTTATGAACACGCCTCGTATCTTTCTCTCTAGTCTGATTAAGATCCTATGCTTGCATGCTTTAAAGACTTTTGTATTAATTAATAATTTCTCGAAAGCATGACTGATATTCACTGATTGCAGTGAGGCGATGGCTGTCAGGGATGCAGTGCTGAGCCAAAGTCCAGAGTTTCGGGAAGCACGGGTGCATGCCTATGACAATACCACCGCCGTTTATGACCTCTTGGCGATCACCCTTGTGCGATGGGGACTCTCTCACCTTTTAAATGAGGTTTGTAACTCCTCCTCCCACTCCTATTCTCATACTTTCTGTGTGACTTTGATTTTTTGTAATGTTAAGCGCACTCACAACTGGATTACTCTCCTCACTTCACTTGCTTCTCTCTGAATCTCTAAATTTTCCCCACTTTTTTGTATAAAACTCAGGTTCATCTCTCTCTCCTTCCAAATTGGTAAAAGTTTACTCTTTTCTGTCATTTTATTTATTAATCATAAAAGGTTTCTAGTCCTTCAGGTGCCAAAATGTCTCAAGTAATCCCCTATAGGTAACATAAAATGATATTTTTTCATCTGACAGTTTATAGTATTGATTTTCAGTTTCTCTAGACAAGAGCTAAGTCAAGTGTTCCAGATGCTGTGAAAAGCTCTTACTCTAGTTCAATGCATAAGCCAAATTCACTTTACAAACTTCTCCAGGATAACCAGATGTCATGAAGTTGTAAGATCCTCAAATATTTTCTGACTACTTTTAACAGAAATTTGAAAGAAAGGAGACAAACTATGCAAATTTCACTTGAATAGAGATTTATTCACGACCCGGGTTTCAAACACTTAATCAGGTCATCTTAATGTCATATTCAAGTGAAATTTGCATAATTTGTCTCCTTTCCATCATGGATAAATTTCACAAGGTTAACCCTAATACCGTTCGGTTTGTTAGAAATTTGAAACTTCTGTTCCTAATTAATATGGTCTCCTTGTGCATGTACCATTCATCACAATGTTGACACCACAATGTCATCTCTCTTGAGAATCCTTCTGTAAAGGTCCTGGTGTTCACTGAAAAATTGCTGATGCAACAGCTGGAAACTTAAATTTTTTGAATAAAGAAACTGGTGAAGTAAATTTTGTTCCTGTAAAGTATCCTTCATCATTTCAAAAAGCTGTAAATCCTAAGGATCAAGGTTGGGAGAGTTGGGGAACATGAGTCATCATGTCAAAGTTCTTGTGTAGAAGTCTGAGTGAAGATCGCCCGATGAGGAGGAACTTTCCCTTGGATGGAAGAACACACGTGCAGTCTTTTCTGTTCATTTTCCGGGCAGTGCTGGGAGGAGCAGCATTCCAATAACATGTTTGTAGGATGATGCAGTCATTACTGTTGGGCCCTTCAGAGTGAAATGAGTAATGAATGTATATGGTTGACTAGATTTTCGCGGCAGTGGCTTGAAGGATTCTGCATTTTCGGGTTTCACTGCGTTGTTTTTTAAAGCTGACAACAGTTTCACCAAAGTTGCATTCGGCATCTTAAGGTCGAAGACCTGGAAGTTCGACCTGAAGATGCCGAATGCAACTTTGGCAAAACTGTTTTCAGCTTTAAACAACCACGCGGTGAAACCCGAAAATGCAGAATCCTTCGAGTAAGGACTGTGTCCTTGCTGCCCTGATGCACACAGCCACCGTCAGATCAGCAGCACTGATGGCAACTTATAGCATAAATGTCTTTGGTGGCAGTGAGCCTATGTTCTGATGGCCATTTAATTTTATTGAAAAGTGGTATCCATGTCTTTTACATTGTCAAAATTGATGAAAAGAAAGCATTGTTCATGGCATCATCATGGGTCAAAATTGCCTGAGAAATTTCTGTGTGTAGTCTTGTGTTAATCAGTCAGCATTTGGGTCATTCACCTAGAAGAACCGTATTTAAAGGTCTTCATTAAGGATGGTCTGCACAGATCTCATGGCAGTCCTCCACAACAGCTTGCCCCAATGGCACAATCATTTGTTCAGCCCAGCTGGTCTATGGCTGAGATTTCTTGAGTTTGCCGGCACACAATATTTGGCTTTGTTTGAACTATCATGCACCCACAAATATACATTTTTCACATCTGTAACAATGTCATCACATGCCTTACCCTACTGACAATGAATGTTGATGGGTGTTTAGCTCTGAAAGTGTAGAAAACACGCTGACTACACACTGTCTGTATACTTAACATTTAAAAATTTTTAAGAATTGAAAACGTTTCTCATTCTCTGTATGGTGCAGGCATGTATTCATAAAGAGTGCCCACATATTTTAAACTCAATCACATTTTGCATATACTCTCAGTTCAGAGAAGAAAATGGGGAGGTCTTGGAACTTTCATGCTTGTATTTCATCTATCAACTGCAAAAACGTGGCTGGGACACTTTTGATATGGAGCATTCATTCACCTTCTTGAAATGATGAATCAGTGTGTGATTTGCATGCTATAATTGCTCTCTACCTTTCCTCAAACCTTTGTCTTGGGGCGAAAGGTGGTCAGTTGGTTATCTGGCGGGGACTGGTAGGACGTGAGGCTTCGGCTGTGTTGTGTTTGTCGCAACAGCGTGTCCTATTGCTGGCATCCCGACAGACAAGGGCCTTGCCCACGTTACAGCGTCTGCCACTCTCCCACTCCTCATCAGACCTTATCTTCGGACGAGGGGTTATGGGTTTCATGACCGTGTCTATCCTGCCTTTATTCCTTACTTTCTGATGGACGAGGGCGTTGCCCATGTTACAGTGTATGTGACAGCGTCTGCCACTCCCACACCTCTCATCAGACCCTACCTTCGGACAAGGGCTCTGCCTGTGTTACGAGTCTCGTGACCACGTCTATTCTGCCTTTACCACGTCCCAGGCTATGTTCCGCCCTGCTAATGTTGTCCATTCTCGCGTTAGGTTACCAAGGGTCTAGTCATCCATAATACTCAATTGCTGATACTTATGTAAATTATGTAATGTGTCTGATGTTGTATAATACATGATGTTTTTGGTAAGACACGGCGTATTTTATGTGACCTTCCTCAATATCCCCTGTGTCACAAACGAAATGCCCCTTGCGACATACTTTTTCAGCATTGGCCATTATAATTAATAATATGCATTGATTGATAGGCATTTTTGAAGTAATCAGCTAAATAAAAATGAGTGATTACAGATCATTTTCTTTGCAGAAATTGGTGAAGAAAACATTTTTCATATCAGAAAATAAATTGAAAAAACATGGATTGTTGCTTATGGAATGAAGACTTAATTTAAACAGTAGTAAATGATAATGCAAGATATTTAGCAGGTCCTACATGACTTTTTCCAAGTATTAGCCACATTCTTGACTGCCACAACAAGTAAATGACATAGTTTTCCAATGAAGTTAAGCAAATTCTTTTTCGTTGTGTTGCTGTATTATAGAAATAATTGATGCCCGAAATGACTAGAGCATGCACATTTTGTGTGGGTGTGCTAATGCATGAGAGTGCTTCCTTGCAGTCATTTGAGCGTGCCCTCAAGTTCTCATTTGAGGAACCCCATGTGTGGATGCAGCGAGCCCTTTGCCTCATCTCCTCTGGCCGCTATGCCATTGCGCTCCCTGTGCTGAGTCAGGTGGCAAGGCAGCTTCCTGCTGCCACGCTCCCCTGCCTCCTCGCAGCACGACTCTGCTATGAACACCTCAACCGGGTCAGTATTATTGGCGTTTTGGATTTGAGAGCAGTGTACCAAGGTGGGAGTGAGTACTATTAATCCCATTTAAATGAGGTTGTGCTTTCAAGAGGCTAATTCTTGAAGTCTTTATTTATTCATTAAGTACTAATCCAAAAACAGCCAGGTTTTGCTCTTTTACATTGGAGTATGCAGGAAATGTAAACATGAAATGACAACAAGGAAATTCACAAACATTCAAGCTCTAGGTGGAGGAAAATCTACTTATTAGGGAATTGAACCCATTGCCTGTGGGTTGTTAGGTGAGGAAGTTTCCCCATGGATCACTGAGGCTGTCTCTCCTTGTGTTTCTTTCTTCACACTTCCTGATTGTATTACTTTGACTTGATGAAAATTAATCGTTTTTCTAATGAATTTGATTATGTCCTCAAGTAATAGCAATTATGGTTTTGTGAGTGGTGATATTTTAGTGTTGCATTGACCTTTGTTTTGCCTTAATCAAGGTTTCCAACAATGGTTTTCCGTGATTGTGTGCAGGTGGCCGAGGGAGTGGAGTGGAGTCGCAAAGCGCTGTTCCGAGAGCAAAGCAGTCCGAGTGGCCTCTTGTCACGCTGCCACCTTCACCTAGGTGTTGGCCTCCACCTCCTCGCCCAAGCATCCCACCTCAAGAGGGAGCGACGTGTGCTGGCCAGCCAAGCCATAGACTGCTTCCGCAGGTTTGATTAAATCTCTGACCATTCAATCATTCACCACTGCCATCTATTCCCAATCCCACACTTTACCTCTTCAAAATGATGTGCCACCGTACTTAAAAAGTTTATCCTCAAATTTGTGGGCACACTTACATTATGACAACTTGGTGATAAAGTTTTTAATAGAAGTGTTTGAATACCAAGCAAAACTCATATTTTCTCAAAAACTCCAGAAACTTAAGTCTAGCAGTCTAGTGAGAGAGGAGTCATGCTTAAAGCAAACCTTTTCTGATACTTTGAGCACCATATTTCAATTTTATGAGGAAATATTGAATTACCTACATATATTATATTGTATAAGCCTGGACATATTGTAACCTGGTAGAAATTGTCTAAATTCAGTTAGAAATCATTGAAATGCAAGTAGCATTTGCCTGTTAACCAAAATCAGAAATATTTTAAAGAAATTTAATGTCTCCCAGACTTTTATCTGGAGTTTTACAGTTCACAATTTTTCATTACTTTTTCCTAGTCATGGGTCAGTTCCAGTTTTTCTTGATATTTGATACCACCTAACATACAATGTCACTGTGGACAAAATACTGCTCAATCAGCAGTGTTGCACCCCAATATGTGTTATATAGTAACATTATTTCCATATGATGGTAGCAAAATCTGTAGGCTCATTTTGGAAGCCCTCTAGTGAAAAGATTTGCATAATATTTTGTGTGATCACAGAGGAAGATAAGCAAAAAACTCATGCATCTCTCTCAATTTAAAATATTTAAAAATTGTTGCAAGAAAGTCTTCTTTCATGATCATCAATTTGTGTCATAGTTGTGATTAAACATGGTGCTTGTGAATAATGCTTAAAAATTAATTTATGATAAAAAATAAACCTTTTTCTCCCTTCTAGTATATTATTTTAAATTATAAAAATCACCTTTTGGAAAAAATGGAAGATATGGCTGCCAAAAACCTTGCATCTGCAATTTTATCTCTTTCAGTTCTTTGGTAGTTAGGAGAAAATAAAAATACTATATTAATGGGAAAATTGTTTGCCATTAATACAGTATTTCTCAACCTTTGTAAAACCATTCAATGGCAAATACTTTTTGTTTGAAGATAAGTTGTAAGGTCTGGTTCCAACTAATTAATCTTTAAAGAATTTTCTCTGTGAGTTAGCATCATGGGAATGGTCATGGAATAGAGGACCTTAGTAAAGCATATATTTGTTGAATTTTTATTGAGGCATAGAGATCTGTGTTATCCCCATCAGTCTTTGGGGTAGTTGCTATTTTCCCTCTACATCACTCTCTAACTTCTGCCTATGATTAGCACAATCATACAATGTGGACACCCTTTCAGTCCCAGTTTTTTGTTTTGCATTCACTTTGTAAAGCTTACAAGGTGTGATGAAGAAAAGACTGATTTTATAACTTGTTTATTTCGATGGATACAGCTTAATCAAACTTGTCACCCTCAAAGCACATGCCTTGGCTGACGACATACCTTTGCCATTGTTTCTTCCAGCTCTCGAACCCTGCCTGGTAAGCCGCCTCAGGGATCCTCTTCAGGTCCGCCATACAATTAGTTTTAATGTCCGCAATAGAGTGGAATTGGCACCCTTTCAAGGATTATTTTAACTTAGGAAACAAAAAAAAGTCTGATGGAGCCACGTCTGGAGAGTAGGGTGGCTGCAGGATCGCAGAAGTTCTGTTTCTGTCAAAAAACTCTGTCACGATCAGTGCCGTGTGACCTGGTGCATTATCATGGTGGAAACGCCATTAAATGTTTCTCCACATGTTCGACCTCTTTTGGCTCCATGTTGAGACCCTGAGCCTCTTCATAACCTTTGAGTAGAAATCTTTGTTGACGGTTTGACCTTGAGGGACGTATTCATAAGGAATCAGCTCTTGCCAATCAAAGAAACACACCAGCATGACCTTCATATTGGACTGGGACATGCGAGCTTTTTTTGGGTGCAGAGAATGAGGACCTTTCCACCGAAAAGACGGGACCTTTGTCACACCATCATAACCGTAAACCCAGGTTTCGTCACCGGTTACGATGGTCTTAAGAAACTCTGGTTTGGCATTGGCTCGAACCAGGAGTTCCTGACAAATGTCCACACGTTTTTGTCTCTGTTCATCACTCAGTACCCACGGGACAAATTTTCATGCGACGCGTGTCATGCCCTGACTGTCTCTTGCCAAGTTTGAAACAACATTTCACGCACACACACTGTTCCTCTAGCTCTTTCATTGCTGCCATTGCATGTGGCGACAAGCAGGTTAAGACACGTACCGCTGCTGCTGCATAATGACTCGACGTAAACAAATACAGCACCTCTCATTTCAGTTGCCAGATGTGTCGCTAGATGATCTTGTTTTGATCTGTAGAACGGTTTGCGCAGAATACAATCAGTCCGGTCCTTTTTTGATCACACCTTGTATGTATTTCTGCCAAAGCTCGTCTATGCAGACCTATTTCACCTGCATTATAGATCAAAGAGAGCTGAAAATCATATTAGGCATCTGTACTTGCAATTTTTCCATAAAAGGTCAAACCTTCTAACAGTCTGCTCATATCGCACACTTTTAAATACAAATATTTTTTCTTTCCTTTATCTGCTCTAACCATTACAAAATGGGAATAAGTGGGGCTCCTGATTGCTAAAAGGCTCACTTGATCAGCAAGGGATTTACCCAAACATAATAATATTCACCTCCCATGGGCTACAACCTTGGTGTGGTGGAAGGGCTTGTGCGTTCTGATGACCGCTATAGCTGTACTGGCAGGAGTAATAATAATTACCCCTGGTAGGGTCACCCATGCCACCAGATAGGTTGAAGGTTAGTAGCCAGATGAAAGGTAGTCCATGCAGCATCTGTTCCTCATTGAGGTGGCTGGAAAGGTGTCTGACCCCAGTGGGGCGGCCATTGAGTTTATTGAGAAAGGCCATGGAAAAACCACCTCAAGTACCATTCTCAAGCCCAAATGATGGACACAAGAGAGAAATTGAGTCCTGGCAACTGTGGGACTCGACCCAATCGGCCATGTGTCATGCCCGGCACGGGGGGAGGCAAGGCTTCTGCTGTTGTCATCCCAGAAAACCCTTGCAAGGGAAAACCGACAGCAGTAGGACAGATGACACAGAAGAAGAAAACGAAATTAGTAAAAATAGGAACATGGAATCTTAGAACAACATTGAGGACAAGAAAATTAGAGAATATTAAGTGAGAGATGGCAGGAGAAAATATAGATATTTTAGGTCTATGCAAGGTGAGATGGAAGGATAGCTGGGATTACTGGAGTGATAATTATAGAATATTATACAGCGGCAGGAACGAGAGCCAATGTTAAGGTAGCCCAGAGTTAGTCCCTGGCAAGGGAAAATCTTCCTTGTAAACCACTTTGGGCCAACCATTGTGACTGTGGTTGGATTTATAAGTCCCCGAATATGTTCCCTGGCAATATAGGATTAATATCCTTTTGTGTCTAATCTCTGGCAAGGGATTAACTTTCCCCGTGAATCACCACACCAATCTCATTATTCCCTTTCCTATTTTAATTTCACAGTGGTTTAAAAAACCATTTATGGCTTAAGAAAAGTTAATTCAATACAGTCAGTCTAAAAAGATGCCATTAAAAGCTCAATTTATCCTTTCCACAAGCAGGTGGTAAAATTTATGCCACTTGTGAAAGTGTAAAGCGTGATTCACTAGTACTTGATGTGAAGTGGCACAAATTCTCCTTGTGCATTTCATCAATTTAAATAGAGATGAAGAATAGGGCAAATGATCCCAGGCTACAGTGCTGTACTTGGTTCTAAGGAAAATATGCTCATACCCTTTGAACAGATCTTTGCTAGCCAGTCTCAACACTAGGGCAGAGGAAGGAAATATCAATGACCCACTTTTGGTTGAAATGGGCAGTGATGCCGAAAAAGTGATATCTTTGATCAATCTCACTTGACTATAAGAATCAGCAATGAAAATCGTGCCTCTGATTCAGGACATAGATTCTGCTTTCCAAAAATCATTGAAATTGACATTAAGAGACAGCAACAAAATCTACCAGAAATTTTCAGCAGACTAAAATGGTTTAAGAACCGCAATGATAGAGCTTAACGAATCACTCTATTGCTACTCAAAATGATTCACTATGGTTGAAAACCTATATTTCCAGGTGATATAGGATTTAAAGGAACATAGGCATACGACAGTGTTTTGATAAGTATCCAACATTTGGCTGGGAGAAATATATTACTTATGTGATGGGATATGGACTCTAATCCACTTTTGCCTCCGCATACTGAGGAATCCATTAGTTACCCATGTTAAAAAATACAACAATTCAAGGATTACAGAGTTTATAAAGAAATACATATTTTTCTCAAAGTGGCATGAAATCCATAAAACTGAGATTGGAATACATTGAACTCCATGAAATAATAAATTGAATTTATTTATGCATATTTATTAAGTGTATTGTGAACTGATTATTAAGCAAGGATCAAACTAATTCATAATATTAATAATGAAATATGCATCATCCAAAAAATTTCAGAAATTACCTGTTTCACCTTCTCCCTTAGAATTAAGTGCTTTTTTTATAACTCTGTCTGATTTCCATCTCACTTTTTATTTTTGTTTCTTTTATGCTTTCTGCCCTGGGATCTGCAAATGTGTTCAAAGTTTGACCGTCAGATTTTTGTGATGCCACCATAGATCAGTTAGCTTAGGGTGTAGTTTACACTAGACTAGATTGTGTGTTCTCTCCAGGTTTAATTCATTTTGGCATCTCCTCCCACCATATTCTATCCTCTCTTCTGCCGATGCCATTCCAAGCACACTTCCCCCTCCCTAGTGCCATGCTTTCTTAGGTGAGTGACTCAACCTTTTCCGCAGAGGAATTGTTAAAAAGGACCTCTGATTTGTCAAATAGGCATTTTATTCATTGTTAATGTGAGTGGCCAGTGATATTAGAGGCTATCTCTCCAGAAATATGCTCAATTACTTATTGAATATCTCACTGGGTTACGAGGGGATTGGATTTGATGAACGAAAAAGGCAAATTTCAGTAAATTTGCAAAACTGATTCCCAAAAACCATGAATTGCTTTAGTAATCAGATGAAATAGCTTTCCTGTGCATAAATATTGTCTCAATTGAGTAATATCCAAGCGTCTAATGTTTCAGTTTCTGATATGGTATGATGGGGATCAGCTGCTATTTCTCAAACCATCTTTAAAATGCAAAAGAAAGCTATTAGAACAAAAACCAGGAAACCTCACAATGCCCCATCAAGGCCTCTTTTCCAGGAATTAAATCTGCTACCACTCCCATGCATATACGTTATGTTCTTAATTCTGTAAATAAGAAATAACATTGAAAACTATTCTCTTAACTCTGCCTATCATCATCACTACACCAGAGGAAGGAACAACATCCATTATGGGAATATTAGAACCAAAGCATTGAAATTAGGACCCAATGAAATGGGAATCTGATTATATAACAAACTACCCAAAAGTATAAAGAAACCAAGGGAACTGCTGCTTTCAGGCATAAATTAAAAAGATATATCTACAACGCATTATGTTCTACTCAGTTGACAAATATCTCAACAATATTCCTGACCAGAAGGTTCATACACTCTGTTTATAGCAATGGTCATGGTCCGTTTCATGTTGGTGATCAATCATTTTTCTTAATTGGTTTGTCATGTGCATGTTACAGCCAATGTTCATGGGTTTGTGCCAAATGTTATGTGACTGTGAGTACCATTTCCTTCTTTTGTATCTTAATTTGAGCCTGTGTCTTTGCTCCTTTATGATGTGCCTTATATCATGTACATATGCCACCCGCCTGGTATTTTTGTATTGTGATCTCTGGGCATATAAAAGTAATAATAGTAATTACAGTCTAGATATTGATGCTAAAATTGCATTCATCACCACCAGTGTGCTCAGCAAGTAGATTTCAGCTCTTGTTTCTATTGGTGATGATGGACTTTTCACTTTCAGAGCGGAGCAGTCTGATTCAGGTGATCACCTCCCTCAGCACTACTTGGCGCTCTGCCTTGCAACGTTTGGAGGGGTGGTAGATGGAGCAAGTCGCTGCACTAACCTGATGGAGGCCGGCCAGAGAGTCAGATTGGCCCTCTCCCTTCGGGCAGAGCACCATGCATCCCTACAACTGCTGGCGCTGCTCCTCTCTGCGGAGGGAGCGCATGATGAAGCTCTGGAGTTGGTTAATGCATCACTTGAAAAGTACCCATCATCCCTCAACCTCCTCTACGTGAGAGCAGCGCTGGAAGCCTTTACTGGCAGGCATGAAGTGAGCAGGCCCAGATTGAATTGATTTTAGAAATGGCAATAAAATTGAGTTTATTTAAATAGTGGGACATAGTCTTGGAAAATAAATATGTATTTATTTTGTCCAAAAAAAGGATTATGCTAATTACATTGGACAGAGAACAAATAAAAACAAAGGTTATCAATAAAAATGTAAAGGATAACAAGTCATAGCACCTCATTAAAAAATTAAGTGTGGTTTGCATAAGTGAAAGAGATGAAATTAGTGTAAAGGAGGTGCAAAGGAAATTAGTGGAGGGGAGAGAGCATTGGCAGGGAGCATGCATGGCACGAAGGGCCTGGAACAGGTCAAATGGGTCAGAGAGGCACTTCATCATTGCATTAAATGCTGATGGAAGCCTGGAGATGCTTGGGCATTTGATGTGAACAAGAAGCAGAGGTAATGCTATTACTGAGGGTGTTCAACCATGTTGAATGTAATGACACTTGAAGAGGAGAGAGGGAAAGAAAGTCAGATAACCTTCAATTACCATGGATGATTTTTACTAAAAATCTTATATCATTCATGGCCGTGTGATCAGTAAGGGAAGAAATGAAAAATGCCAAGAGAAGGATAGTGGCAAATAATTTAGAGGAAGAAATTGATGGGGCACCCAAAGACAAGTTTTGAGAGGAGTGGGTCCTCAGATTTGGGAGTTGTATGCAAGGACAGGAGAAACAACATGGAGGCAGATGGGCAGAGAGCAGAGGAGGACTGTGGCCTTGACCGAATCAAACACTTGCTGGAGACATCTATATCCTAGAGTCCATGGGTGCGGCAGTCATAAGCAGAAAAGTTGATTAGCTGCTTGAGTGACAGCCAGATGGCTTGTCTAACTAGTACGATCGTAGCAAACCAAAGAGAAGTGTTTGCTACTCCTAGGAAAGCAAACATTGTTGCCATGCTGCAAAATTGAATAAGGTCCTGAAGAGTGACACACACTGTATACCCAGCCACCATCTTTTAATATAACTATCTTATTGTATCACCAAGTTCACCCTCAATCAGTGAAGGAAAAACTTTGCTTTCTCTGCTAGAATAGGACCCAAAATAGGGATTCTTTTGGCTTGCTTTTGGGCGAACCATCAGAGCCGTGCCAATTTGTTCACATACTTTTCTTTTCATTACACTGGTCACAATCGCAAGTGAACACTTAAAGTTCTATTTTTTTACACTGCAACAATTTCAGAGTGTAAAAATCATTCACATTGACTGGGATTTGAACCCAGATCCCTCGATGTCCAGCCGAGTGCTTTGGGCAGTTAAGCCATTGAGGCATCCTCTTACACTCCAAGATTTTGGGGGCTTTTAAAGGAGCAAGATGCTGTGACAAAATACCGTGCATACACTGCCACAGGCATTCTTAGTGGTGCATAATGCGCCACAGTCTACGAGGTTAAAAGCCAACCGCACACAATAGGTGTGTTTAACCTTTGGCAAATTCCAAGAAATTGCGAAGATAATGATACAACAGTAACTTTTAATGGAGTCATCTGCTAAATGTGCTTTACAATGCAACAATTTCAGTGTGTTAAAATCCTGGTTCATGAGGCCCTGGGTTCGAATCCCGGTCAAGTCAAATGATTTTTACACTCTGAAATTGTTGTACTGCAATGCACATTTAGCGAATGAATCTTGTGGCATCTCCCTCAGTTTCTCAGAGTTTCAAATATTTGTTTATGGATTCCACACATTGTTTGTACCCTGATCACATAATTTGTGCTCATTTATATTGCTACTCAATCACCTTAAATGACTGGTAACATTGAGTTTCTGTTTTATCAATAGGCCCACACATTTTCTAATTACATAGACATGGCACTTTATAAATACATAGTAAACTAATCCTGTGTGACGACCCATCAGCCAAGTGGTGAAGCCACCATGAGAGAACAAAGAACGTAATCTGTTTTCACCACTCACAGAACAATGCTAACGAGGCCCACTTGATCTAATGGTGTGAATCAATAAAGAAGATGGGTGGGTAGGACTACAAAATTAGGGAAGTTTGCTTCCCAAACTTAGTAGCCCACCATTTGCTTGCTGATAGAGGAGGAGGAGGCTCCACACCATCCCCATTAAGTCATTCAAAAATATTATCAGCAACTTTTTATCTCTTCTCTTTTGTGCAGACAGATATCGTCCAGTTATTATGATTGCTGACTTTCTCGTGTGCAGAGGTAAGCAATCCACGCCATGGCCTTTTTCTCCACCATCAATGCCAATAGATAACGCTGATCAGCAATCAATATGAATAATCCGGAGCCTGGGTAATGTGGGCATTAATTAATAATTGGCAGTTTTTGTTGTTCAGTGTTTAATGGTTGGAGGGATTTTCATTTTGAGTTCTTGCAAATACCACAACGCACCAACTAATAACATGCACTCCTTTTTTCATACATTTTTTTGAGAAAAAAATTTAAATTTTTCATGGATTTCCTATGTGATTAATGTGCTCATGTTTTAGGTATTTGTGAGTCTTCTCTAAAAACTTGTCCTCTGTGTCATCAATTACACTTATGATTCTACATTGTTTAAATGATTTTACAACCGTCTCACAGTTCACAGCATTCCATGAAGTTTTGACCCATTCATAAATCTGCCTCTTCCTCCTTGCTGAAGGTGTCACTTCAAAATCTGTGCACTACTTGTACATCCAACTGTTCTGTTTCTCTTTTGTTAATCCTTCAAATGGGTTGTTAAAGCAAAGATCTAAAGGTTGAAGCTGGCTTGTTAGGACCACTGGAATCACAGCTGTTTTGAGTTTCCAGTTGGTTGATTTTATTTTCCATAGCTGCTGTTCTGTGACTCTGAAACTGACCTCATCCCACTAGCAAGGCAGATTTCAGGGTGCCTAGACCACACATTGCCCATCCACAACTCACAACTTCCTTCCCCCCCTCTAAACCATCCAGAGCCCTTGTGATGAGAGTGCACAAACACACCCTTAGGCAGTTTTTCCTGTGGCAAGACTCCCCTTTTGAAAATCCAGAGAGGTGGTGATTTTGTGCCATCAGCACAGCAAGACAATATGACTGCATCATGTGTTTTCTCATGTTCACAATTACGCATTTTGCACCTTTAGAACTGAATGTTTTGTTTGAGAGAGCATCAAAAGCCAGTGGGACCTGATCCAGTGATACATGATGTTGACCCTGTAAAATCAGGGATGTCTCTGTTAGTAGCAATCACTCTTGCTTGTTGTTGAGCAGTCATTTTTGTGAAAACTGAAATCCATAATCTTCTGTGGTCTACTAACCTAACAAGTTTGTAATTCTTCTTATAGTTTCAGCCATTTTGCAATCCCATGTCACAGATTGTGTTTACTGTGAATAGCTTCTTTTAGTTCCTCTTCGTGTCTCTGACAAGTTCTCATTATCTTTTCAGTAGGTTGTAGTTCAAAAATCCTCTCAGATGCCATTTCAGAGCTATTAGGCACACGTAATTACTCTTAGCTTGACTGAAATATTATAGCAGAGTGTGTGTTGCTTTTGAACTGTGCTCTGCCAAAAAAATGTCAACATTAAAACAATTTTGGTGATGTGGGTAAGAATGTTTCTTTAAAAAATGCATTCCAATATTTGAAAATGAAGTTATATCCTGCTGTTTGTGCTTTCATTGATCCATTAATGTGATTTTGGTTATCCACAATTGAGCATGCAATATAAGTTCATGCTAACATGGCATTGGCCATTCTGGCTTCTTCCTCACCCCCTCCCCGAAATTTTGAACAATAAACTTGCCTATTACAGTCAGGTATGGGCAATAGTGCTTCACTAAAAATCTTGCAGTAACAAAAATTGTGGATTTACAGCCAGAGTACCCCCAAGGGAGCTTAGCTTAAAACTGGGAGTGACTCCATTTGTATCAGAGTAGAATAAATGATTCAATCAGCTTTTGCCCAATATAATCATACACATACATGTGCAAATTGCAGAAACAATAACTTCCAATGTCAATGTATCTGAACTTTTTTTGAGAGGTAGTTGAGACCAATACCTTGTGGAAATCCATTGTAAACTATGAATGAAGAATCACAAAGTCGTCACATTTCCACAGGAAGGAATTAGTTTCTGCCAACTAGTTTCACTACACTGTGGCAATACTTAGAGTCCACAAACACAGTCTTTTTGAGTCATCATTCATTGGTATCTGAACTCATTTAAATTGAATGCTCTCTTTTTCAGAGTGAGGTAAAAATATATGTTATACAATAGCTAAAAAAATCCACAGAAAGAATTGCCATTTGTACCACTGGATAATTAAACTTGGTATTTTTTCACAAATCTTTTTGTTTGAAAAGTTTTGTGGAAAAATACTGAGTTAAATTATTCCGTGGTGCAAAATTCATCTTGGAATAGAATGAGTTGGCGTAGAATGGAGGGTCAATGAGGAAGTGGCAATTTGTGCTTGCAACCATGAATGTAAATGTTAGCATCGCCTTCCCAATATTTTTTCTTTTCCAACCTGTTGTATTTCTGTAGTCTTCTTTCCTTGGCTCTGTCATTCAGGCATCTGTGCACATGGTTTAAAAGCATGTTCCCGTTCGCAGGTAGCCATAATGACTGCCAAGGAGATGCTTCTCCTGTGGCGCACCCTGTACAAGGATGAGACACAGGAGAGCAACAACAGTGGTGGGGCAGATGGGGACGAGGGAGGGCGTAACTACTCGGAGCAGAGGAGCAGTGATACACCCAGCCGCTCTGTCTTTCAGCTTTACTCGGCAGACATTTCGGACAAGGACTCAAGTTCGTCCACCTTCTTTTAACTCTTTTACATCATCAGTCCCTCCCATGGACTACAACCTTGGCGTGGTGGAAGGGCTTGTGTGTTCCGATGACCCCTAGGGCTGTGCTGGCGGGAGTAATAATAATTACTCCTGGAAGGGTCACCCATGCCAGATAGGTCGAAGGTTAGGAGCCAGACGAAAGGTAGTCCACGCAGCGTCTGTTCCTCAGTGAGGCGGCTGCAATGGCGTCTGACCCCAGTGGGGCGGCCATTAAGTGATGGTGTCACGTTAAAAACACTATTGAGGAAGGCAACGGGAAACCACCTCAATTATGATTCCCAAGAATATAATGATGGGCACTATAGATAATATGAGTCCTGGCAACTACGGGACTCGGCCCAAGAGGCCATGTGTCGTGCCCGGCAGCGGGAGAGGCAAGGCTTCCGCGGTCGTCATCCCACGAAACCCTTGCAGGGAAGAAATACCTGCAGCAGGACAAAAGACTCAGAAGAAGGCGAAAGTAGTTAGAATAGGAACCTGGAACGTCAGGACAATGTTGAGGAGAGGCAAATTAGAAAATATTAAGCTAGAGATGGAAAGAGGTAATATAGATGTTTTAGGTCTCTGCGAGGTGAGATGGAAGGATAGCGGGGATTACTGGAGTGACAATTATAGAGTGATATACAGCGGCGGGGACGAGAGCCAACGAGGGGTTGCCGTAATTTTAAATAAAGGGGTAGGAAGAAGCGTAGTCAACATAGAGCAAGCGACAGATAGAATTTTACTCGTAGAGATTAAAGCAGAGCCGACGAACTTGGTCATTATTCAGGTATACATGCCACCGAGCAACCACGAGGAGGAAGAAGTCGATAGGATGTATGATGAGTTAGAGGATATAATCGCAAGTGTTCCTGCAGGGAAACATTTGATAGTGATGGGGGATTGGAATGCGATGATAGGCGAAGGAACAGATGGGGGTGAGGTGGGAGACTATGGGTTAGCCACGAGGAATGAACGCGGGGAGAAAGCAATTGAATTCTGCAGGAGACAGGGGTTAGTCATCACTAACACATGGTTTAGACACCACAAAAGGCGTAGGTATACATGGAAAATGCCAGGTGACTCAGAAAGGTATCAGTTAGATTATATTATGGTTAGGCACAGGTTTAGGAACAGTGTGATAAATTCGCACAGTTTCCCAGGAGCGGATGTGGACTCTGACCACAATTTAGTTGTTATGAAATGTAATGTTCGTTTCAAGAAGATAAGGCAAGGGCGGTGGGTTAGGAAATGGAATTTAGAAGCAGTAAATGCATTAACGAGGAAGTAGTATCAGCAGGCTGTAGAGAAAATGATGGATGACGGTAAAGAACTGAGTACTATCGAAGAAAAATGGGTATGTATCAAGAAAGGGATATTGGAAGCCGCTAAAGACACTATAGGAACAGTTAACGGGAAAAGGATAAGGAAACCATGGGTAACGGATGAGATGATTTGCAAAGATGGATGAGAGAAGAAGATGGAAAAATGTAAACACAGAGTTAGGCAAAATGAAGTACAAAGAGTTAAACAATAAATTGAGAAGGGCCACAAATAAAGCAAAAGAAGAATGGGGGAAAACGCAATGTGAGGATATGGAAAGTTTACAGAAGAAGGGTGAAATTGGTGCTCTATACAGCAAGGTTAAGTTATTATCGGGAAGTAAGAAGGCAAGATCTGTGCTAACAGTTAAAGATAAATGGGGTAAGATAATAGTTGAACCAGGAAAAATCCAAGAGAGATGGAAGGAATATATAGAAACACTGTATGGTAAAGAACTTAGGCCGACAAGGTTAGACATAGAAAAGGAACATGACGTAGAAGAAGATAGCTTAGGTCCAGGCATACTCGACGATGAAATAGAAAGGGCATTAAAGGATGTGACTGATGGTTGAGGCCGAGACTTTGTGAAAATCCTTTGCGAACAGGAGTTTGGAAATAACTTTGCAGCTTCCACATAAAACACATAGAATTTTATGTGGAAGCTGCAAAGTTATTTCCAAACTCCTGTTGGCATTAAAGGAGATGAAAGCAAATAAGGCTGTGGGGGTGGACAATATTCCTGTAGAAATGTTGAAATGGTTAGGGAAAGGTGGGAAGAAGGCCATATATGGACTGATTCGTAGTATCTATGAGGAAGGAATCTGGCCGGAAGATTTTGTGAGATCGGTGTTAGTTCCTATTCCAAAAAAGGCAAAGGCTTCGTCATGTGAGGATTACAGAACAATAAGTTTGATATCCCACGCAGCTAAAGTTATTCTCAGGATCATCAACAAAAGGATAGAGAGTAAGGCAAATGATTACTTAGTGGATGATCAGTTTGGGTTCAGGAAAGGAAGAGGTACGCGTGATGCCATTGCAGTAATGAGATCACTAATCGAGAGGAATATAGAATACAATCAGGATGTTTTTGCCTGTTTTGTAGATTTCGAAAAAGCGTTTGATAGAGTAAATTGGGAAAAATTAATGCGTGTATTGCAGAAAATAGGAATGGATTGGAGGGACAGGAGACAGATCCGCAACCTGTATATGTCTCAGACTGCTCAGGTGCGAGTGGGGAACGGAGAGTCCGGATGGGCAGTGTTAGGAAGAGGTGTAAGGCAAGGTTGCCCATTGTCACCGGTACTGTTCAACGTATATGTAGAGGAAATGATTAAAGAGACATGGGAAGAACTGGAGGTAGGAATGAAAGTCGGAGGGGAATTCGTAAAATCGGTTAGGTTTGCTGATGACCAAGCATTAGTTGCTCAGTCAGACAAGGGGTTGCAAGCTTTGTTGAGTGAATTGGAGGTTCAGTGCGATAAATATGGGATGAGAATCAATATTAATAAAACAAAGGTTATGCGATTTTCCAGGAAGAAAAAGGCTAAGCTAAATATTAAAATAGGCGGGGGAAAAATAGAGCAGGTAGAACAGTTTACATATCTCGGAAGTGTTTTGGACCAATACGGTCAAAGTGGTAGGGACGTAAAGAGAAGAATTGCGCTAGGCAAGGAGGCTTTCTCAAGGAGGAGGGAGTTGATGACGGGGACGTTGAGTAGAGATGTTAAGACAAGACTCGTAAAAACTCTGATATGGAGCGTAGCTATGTACGGCGCGGAAACGTGGTCACTGAAGCAGGAGGATAGACGTAGATTGGAGGCTTTTGAAATGTGGGTGTGGAGAAGAATGGAGAAGGTGAAATGGACCGAAAGGAAAACAAATGAGGAAGTACTAGAAATGGTGGGGGAGGAGAGGGGTTTGTTGAGAGAAATCCTATGGAGGCAGGAAAAATGGATGAAAGGCGTATTGAGCGGTAGTGGAATGTTGAAGAGGCTAACAGAGGGGAGAATGTTGGGCAAGCGAGGTAAGGGTAGGAACAGGATAGGGATGTTGGACGGGATGAAGGGAGGAAAGAAGTACACCGAGATGAAGAGGGACCTGATATAGATTAGTTTGCTAGGTGGGGAGTCACAAAATGTTTATTTGATAGTTGTGTCCATCCAAAAACCTACCTTAACCGGTAGATTACCTAATAATATATAACATCATCAGTTTAACCCCATAAGGACCTGATAAAATGAAGGCAAATGCTGTGAAACGTCCTCTTATCTAATAGCATTCACAGACATGCCAACTCTCCCGATTTAAGCGGGAGACTCCCGATTTTTCCTTCTTACGTTCTTGATGAACTGTTCAAATTGTGTACTTAGCTTAACATGTTAATAAAGTGTGACATTCATTAAAAATTGGCAAAGTGTCATAAAGGGATTAAGGTGCCATGCAAATATTGTGGTAATTAAAAGTAATTACTTCGTGATACACTTCTAAAAATCTCCCGATTTTTCATTTTTGAAAGTTGGCATGTCCTCCCAATTTTTCATTTTTGAAAGTTGGCATGTCTGCATTCATCTTGAGGCTTTTTTAGCACAAGAGTAATTTCAATCATATGTATTTCAAGAGATATGATGAGATAAAAATATAAATATATTTATGTAATGATATGGTTTTATATTCAGTAACTAACGAGAATGTGTTTTTGCTTGACAGCATTCTAAACAAATAATGAAAATGAAAAATATAAACAATATTGAAGGAATTAAATAGCAACTTTATTGTATACTTAATACATTTAGATGACTATGTATATTGTTTAAGTACAAAATAGATTAAGTGCAAACAATTTTTTTAAATTATTATTTTTGCAAGTCCCAATGCAATCAGTCCCTTCTAGCCCAATGTCTTTTGATAAAATGCAAATTAATGAAGCAATTACTGACAAATGACTTTGATTCACAATAAGGGTGAATTTTTTCACCTGGATAGCATTTGTTACTTCATCCCCTAAAATGTAGATTTTGTCTGCTAACGTTTAATCTCTTCCCCAAGTGGGCACGTGTCTTGCATGCCCCTTTGAAGTTGCATGCTTTAGATGAATGTCACCTTTTGGGACCTGGTTGAAATTATCCAAGTAAGGGCAAGAAATAATGTGAAATTCCTCAACTGAAATCAGCAGGTCCTGCAGTTATTCTTTACCGTCCCTGGTGGCAGAGGGGTAACATCCTCTTCTGCCAACCCAAGGGCCACAGGTTTGATTCCTGTCTGGGTGGGTTTTCCTCCACTTAGGGCGTGGGTGTTTGTTATTGTGTCCATTGTTATCTTTGTTGTAGTCCAATGTAAAGGCCAAAAAGTGCTGTTTTTGGACTAATGCTAAATAAATAAATGAAATTGCCCTCTCCACTTGCCTTTTTAAATAGTAAAGAAAAGAAATGAATTCCGCTTCAATGCTGACCACCCAATGAGAGAGATTCTGGCCATAACTTACTCCCAGGTGGGAGGCAATCAGGGTCATTTAGACAACTGGATAAGTGATGCCTGTTATGTTTGTAGTGTTAGATCTCAATTACTCAGTAACCGATGGGTATGACGAATGATTCACTGACTCGTATTGTTGAATCTTCTCTTCTGTATTTTTTTTTTTTTTTTTTTTAGGTAATCTACCGGTTAAGGTAGGTTTTTGGATGGACCCAACTATCAAATAAACATTTTGTGACTCCCCACCTAGAAAACTAATCTATATCAGGTCCCTCTTCATCTCGGTGTACTTCTTTCCTCCCTTCATCTCGTCCAACATCCCTATCCTGTTCCTACCCTTACCTCGCTTGCCCAACATTCTTCCCTCTATTACCCTCTTCAACATTCCACTACCGCTCAATACGCCCTTCATCCATTTTTCCTGCCTCCATAGGATTTCTCTCAACAAACCCCTCTCCTCCCCCACCATTTCTAGTACTTCCTCATTTGTTTTCCTTTCGGTCCATTTCACCTTTTCCATTCTTCTCCACACCCACATTTCAAAAGCCTCCAATCTACGTCTATCCTCCTGCTTCAGCGACCACGTTTCCGCGCCGTACATAGCTACGCTCCATATCAGAGTTTTTACGAGTCTTGTCTTAACATCCCTACTCAACGTCCCCGTCATCAACTCCCTCCTCCTTGAGAAAGCCTCCTTGCCTAGCGCAATTCTTCTCCTTATGTCCCTACCACTTTGACCGTGTTGGTCCAAAACACTTCCGAGATATGTAAACTGTTCTACCTGCTCTATTTTTTCCCCGCCTATTTTAATATTTAGCTTAGCCTTTTTCTTTCTGGAAAATCGCATAACCTTTGTTTTATTAATATTTATTCTCATCCCATATTTATCGCACTGAACCTCCAATTCACTCAACAATGCTTGCAACCCCTTGGCTGACTGAGCAACTAATGCTTGGTCATCAGCAAACCTAACCGATTTTACGAATTCCCCTCCGACTTTCATTCCTACCTCCAGTTCTTCCCATGCCTCTTTAATCATTTCCTCTACATATACGTTGAACAGTACCGGTGACAATGGGCAACCCTGCCTTACACCTCTTCCTAACACTGCCCATCCGGACTCTCCGTTCCCCACTCGCACCTGAGCAGTCTGAGACATGTACAGGTTGCGGATCAGTCTCCTGTCCCTCCAATCCATTCCTATTTTCTGCAATACACGCATTAATTTTTCCCAATTCACTCTATCAAACGCTTTTTCGAAATCTACAAAACAGGCAAAAACGTCCTGATTGTATTCTATATTCCTCTCGACTAGTGATCTCATTACTGCAATGGCATCACGCGTACCTCTTCCTTTCCTGAACCCAAACCTCTTCTGTATATTTAAGTAAATTTTTGAACCAAAAAAGAAAAATGTGTTAAACCCAGTAATTGCTGTGCATTTAATGAGTGGACACCCATCAAGATGGTAAGCTGTGCTGTCTTGAAAGAAAACCCGGAGTGTTTCTTTATTAAATACTGAGCTGATATCTTCTCTTAGTACCAAGTCCCTTCATATAGTTTCTTTAGTTGCATACATTCCCTTAGTGTCCCCTCCCTTGGAAATATTAACTTTAGAGTTTAGTTCACAGAATTGGTTTGATTTATAAAAACAACAACAACAAAGTGGTTTGATTTATAAAAACGTCAGTTCACAGAATTCGTTAAATCAATCCATCGTCTTATTCAAATGTTTTCTAGTCCATCCAGTCTTGAGTAGTACATTAGGAGTGAGTGTATGGGCATGGCCAGCATGATAGTCATCATCTTCATTGGCAGTCATCTGGAGGTCATTATTTGGAACTCTTTCCACTTGCTCTCTCTCTTCACTTTTCTTATTTTTCTCATTTTCTAATTATTATCTCTCTGTGTTTCTCTCCAGTTCCCTCCAACCAAACCTAACTTAACCAATAAATTACTTAATAACTATATATTGATATTATTATTAAGTAATTTAAGTTATTAATAATATATATATGTATATATATATATATATATATATATATATATATATATATATATATATTTTTATTAGGTAATCTACCGGTTAAGGTAGGTTTTTGGATGGACACAACTATCAAATAAACATTTTTTGACTCCCCACCTAGCAAACTAATCTATATCAGGTCCCTCTTCATCTCGGTGTACTTCTTTCCTCCCTTCATCCCGTCCAACATCCCTATCCTGTTCCTACCCTTTCCTCGCTTGCCCAACATTCTCCCCTCTATTACCCTCTTCAACATTCCACTACCGCTCAATACGCCTTTCATCCATTTTTCCTGCCTCCATAGGATTTCTCTCAACAAACCCCTCTCCTCACCCACCATCTCCAGTACTTCCTCGTTTGTTTTCCTTTCGGTCCATTTCACCTTCTCCATTCTTCTCCACACCCACATTTCAAAAGCCTCCAGTCTACGTCTATCCTCCTGCTTCAGCGACCACGTTTCCGCACCGTACATAGCTACGCTCCATATCAGAGTTTTTACGAGTCTTGTCTTAACATCCCTACTCAACGTCCCTGTCATCAACTCCCTCCTCCTTGAGAAAGCCTCCTTGCCTAGCGCAATTCTTCTCCTTACGTCCCTACCACTTTGACCGTATTGGTCCAAAACACTTCCCAGATATGTAAACTGTTCTACCTGCTCTATTTTTTCCCCGCCTATTTTAATATTTAGCTTAGCCTTTTTCTTTCTGGAAAATCGCATAACCTTTGTTTTATTAATATTGATTCTCATCCCATATTTTCTACAGTGCCCATCATTATATTCTTGGGAATCATAATTGAGGTGGTTTCCCATTGCCTTCCTCAATAGTGTTTTTAACGTGACACCATCACTTAATGGCCGCCGCACTGGGGTCAGACGCCATTGCAGCCGCCTCACTGAGGAACAGACGCTGCGTGGACTACCTTTCATCTGGCTCCTAACCTTCGACCTATCTGGCATGGGTGACCCTTCCAGGAGTAATTATTATTACTCCCGCCAGCACAGCTCTAGGGGTCATCGGAACACACAAGCCCTTCCACCACGACAAATATATATATATATATATATATATATATATATATATATATATATATATTCATTCAAACAGAAATAGGTATAAGGAAAGGGGATAGGAAAACACATAATAGGCGAAGACAGGACATGTGGGGAAGGCGGTTTTTGAGCAGATCACGAAAGTAAAAATATTTCCCTATCCGGGATTTGAACCACGGACCTTCCACTTTCCGGGCGGATGCTCTACCAGTTGAGCTAATAGGGAAACCTGATTTACCTTGAGATCTGCAATCTTATAAAGCGCCAAAGTGCTCCGATACATATTGCCCGAGAGATGGCGTTATGGAGCTGTTTCACCCACCAAAGGAGAAATGGACGGGACACAAGAAGGGGAAAGGATAGGACTCACCAGGAAGACCCACCCTTTGGTGGGTGAAACAGCTCCATAACGCCATCTCTCGGGCAATATGTATCGGAGCACTTTGGCGCTTTATAAGATCGCAGATCTCAAGGTAAATCAGGTTTCCCTATTAGCTCAACTGGTAGAGCATCCGCCCGGAAAGTGGAAGGTCCGTGGTTCAAATCCCGGATAGGGAAATATTTTTACTTTCGTGATCTGCTCAAAAACCGCCTTCCCCACATGTCCTGTCTTCGCCTATTATGTGTTTTCCTATCCCCTTTCCTTATACCTATTTCTGTTTGAATGAATATTTGTGCGCCGTATGGCGGGATTTTCAAGTTTGAATATGTGTTTGGCCAATGTGGCTCGTCTCTTCTTCTGGCTATGCGTGCCATGAAACGCACCGTTCCTATCCTTTATAAGATCGTATGAATGCTCTTCTACTATCCTTTCCCCTTCTTGTGTCCCGTCCATTTCTCCTTTGGTGGGTGAAACAGCTCCATAACGCCATCTCTCGGGCAATATGTATCGGAGCACTTTGGCGCTTTATAAGATCGCAGATCTCAAGGTAAATCAGGTTTCCCTATTAGCTCAACTGGTAGAGCATCCGCCCGGAAAGTGGAAGGTCCGTGGTTCAAATCCCGGATAGGGAAATATTTTTACTTTCGTGATCTGCTCAAAAACCGCCTTCCCCACATGTCCTGTCTTCGCCTATTATGTGTTTTCCTATCCCCTTTCCTTATACCTATTTCTGTTTGAATGAATATTTGTGCGCCGTATGGCGGGATTTTCAAGTTTGAATATATATATATATATATATATATATATATATATATATATTTATTTATTTATTTATTTATTTATATATATATTTATTTATTTATATATATATTTATGTTACTACTTTGACCAACACGGTCAAAGTAGTAGGGATGTAAGGAGAAGAATTGCGCTAGGCAAGGATGCTTTCTTAAGGAGGAGGGAGCTGATGAGGGGGACGTTGTGTAGGGATGTTAAGAAAAGACTCGTAAAAACTTTGATATGGAGCATAGGTATGTACGGTGTGGAAACGTGGTCGCTGAAGCAGGAGGATAGACGTAGATTGGAGGCTTTTGAAATGTGGGTGTGGAGAAGAATGGTGGTGAAATGGACCGAACGGAAAACAAATGAGGAAGTACTAGAGATGGTGGGTGAGGAGAGGGGTTTGTTGAGAGATATCCTATGGAGGCAGGATAAATGGATGAAGGGCGTATTGAGCGGCAGTGGGATGTTGAAGAAAGTAAAGAGAGGAGAATGTTAGGCAAACGATGAAAGGGCAGGAACAGGATAGGGATGTTGGATGGGATGAAGGGAGGAAAGAAGTACACAGAGATGAAGAGAGACCTGACGTAGAGTAGGTTGCTGGATTGGGTTTTGTTTGGAGTAACAAAATATTTATTGGATAGTTGTGTCCATCCAAAAACCTACCTTAACCGGGAGATTACCTAATAATAATATGAAACCACAGACTCAGTAATCAACCTGAAGGTCGGTTTGGCAGGTGATGGTAAAGTTCACCTAGTACTAACCCTGATGGCATGTGAAATTCACAAATCAGGGTAGGGGGGCCAGTTCATTTCCCTGTACCGGTTATGGTTTCCCAGGAAGATCTGGTACCTAAAAAATCACATAGCTTGGGTGGAGCTGCAAGTGCCCAGAGAGCTGGGAATCGAATCCTGGCCCTCCGGTCAGTAGTCCAATGCCATACCCCCTGGACTACCGCGACCCACAATTACCAGTAAATCAAAACATAATTACATTTTATATTTGCTGTGTGCAGGACATTGTGTTGCTATTATGTTTGTATCTTATTAAAGTGATGAGAGTGAACTGTGAGCATACTGGCAAATTTCATGTCTACACATTATGCATATACAAGTCATAAGAATTATAATTGTTGTACTCCACATGTGTTATTGCCGTTGCACTCATAAGTCTAGTAAATGGCTGAGTGGCACCATTTTTATTTCTGAGGACATGTCACGTGCTTCTGCCCTCATGTTTGCTCATGCACTCGTGTTTGTCCCTGTAGGCTCCCTGCATGCCCACTCTCTGGCAGCATCTCGTGTGGAGCAGGCCCTGTCAGAGGTGGCCTCATCGTTCAGCTCTCAGCAAGGGCAGCTAGGCATGGGGCCCACCTCAGGGCCCTCACAGTTTGAGGTAAGCTCCCCCTTGGCTCATCATGTAACTGGTACGAATTACTTGACATTTTCTGAAGGAAAAATAAACATTTTCATAGTCTTCAAGGATGGCATTACTTGGTTTGGTTGTTGAATAATAAATATGGAGAGACTCAGCAATTTCATTTGGAAATAATAAATGGTCGATTTTTTTAATGGGTGATCAATATTCAGGAAGATCTGTGGAGAATTATCTAACCTATCTCAGTGGAAGTTGAGCCTCCAAAATTTTCTTCTCCATTTTTGGGAAAGAAATAAATTTTTAAATATGACTAAGCATCTTGAGGATGGTTTAGTGGTGTGAGAGAAATCATTTTTTTGGGCTACCTTCAAAAGTTGTCAATTGAATTCAACATAAAACTTGTATAATATATATTTATTTAGCCTTGTTGTTTGAAATATTTAGAAAATTCTGGTGAAATGTGTCTGAAATAGGTGCTGTACTCTGTTGACCTCCAAGGGACTCATTGCTGAGATCCCTGTCAAATAGTCTCCATACTCTATTATTCCCCTGGGGATAAATTTCTCATTGCAGAGATCTTTGCCAAATAGGAGTCATACTCTGTTGGTAGCAATCTTATATTTCCCTTGTCTTTGAAATTCAGGGACTCTGTGGATGTGTTTTGGGTGTTCTTCTTGGGATGATATTTTTGAAGTGGCATTGCTTCTGTAATCTCATTTCCAGAATGAAGGCTTAATGCTGTTTTAACATCCCTGAAGGCTGTGAATTTCTGGTTGCACTCTGTTCTTTCTCCCTTTTATGGCAACTGAAAACTACCCAACTCTCCCCAAGAACAACTTCATTCATAGCATGGAAGTGGTAATCCCATGATTGAATAAGATGTCATTGGTTGAGAAAGTGAGATTTATTTTCATGTAATCATAAAAGAGAAACATGTAATTACAGTAGATTCCTATTTTCCCAAATTGAGTGAGCTATATAACCTGGAACTTTTATATAAAGTAAAATCCCTGACTTGTTCTTTTCTATGGACTCTAGAAAAAATTGTAAAATTATGAGAAAAGGAAAAATTTCAGTTTTATATGCTTGCAATTATAGATAAAACATTTCAATATGGTACGGCATGCTCAAACGGGAAATGTTTACCTGATGCAGCAAAAAAAACAAAAAGTGGTACTACCATGGGCACGGAAGAAAAACCAACTGTATTTAAAGAAACATGACAGTGTAGCTAGAGTAACATGAAAACAACGCAAAGAATGCTATAATTCAATAAGCAGGAAGAGAAGAGCGGCAACGAAAAGAAATAAAATGGGTGTGGTATACTGACCATATTACGAGAACTAACCATGTTTAACTCAAGAATGTTTTCAGAGAACACAATTCGAGTTTTGATTCCACTAATGTCCGAAATTGAATAAAAAACCATATGATAATTTCACTCTACCATTATTTTTAACTCCACAAAAGGTAAATAAAAAGCCCAAATTTTTGCTAAATTCAAATAACCTCATTTTATAATATCTGGAATTGTACTGCTTTACTCTGTTTGCTGAAAGAGCAATATAAAAATTTCAACTATTTACCTTTTGTGGGACAAGTCATTTTTCATTGCAAAACAACGGCTCCATGTAAATGTTACACATAAATACAATAAGGATGACACAACCCACCAGTGGGTCATGCCACCCATGAGCAAAAGGGATTGTGACCTGCACAGCGTTGAACCTCTTCAAGAAAATGTGTTCGTAAAATAGAATATGAAATACAATGAAATAGAATTTGTAATGTACCTGTATGACATACAGTGAATGCAAAATGAGACATAAAATTAGTTTTGGGCATTGTAGATTGTTTGTCGAAATCCATATTATATGCATGATTTTGCAGGTGGACAACCTTATTTTGGAGCATAGGGTCAATTGACAGTACTTTACATATGTTGTAGTGCAATAGCCATAGTTCATCCTATAAGCAAATGAATTGCGGCCAATATTCCTGTCTGCTTAAATGAATCCCTCAATAAAGTGATGTCTGAAAACTTGATGAAGAGTTATGAAACTAATCAACATTGATGAAATTAAACTTTCCTTCTGGATTTATAGAAAGTGTTTTTCTAATGTAATATCATATTAATATTTTATCAGTGTACTATGTAAAAAAAATTTTATTGAATTCATCGAACTCTTATGTGTAAAGAAGGAAAATATTTGTTGTCAGAATTTCAGTTTTGTGTAATAAATAATTGTGAGCATTGTTCTAATTAGAAGTGGAATTTGTGGAAAAGTAAACCTATGAATTGGATAATGCAAAATGAAATGCAGTTCAGTGTGTGCCTCTTGCCCTTTTTTTGTCTGTGCACACTTATTTTGAATTTCAATCAATCTTTTATTTGTGTGAGTCCTTGCTGAGCTAAATTCACAATTGATCCAAAGCGACTCCACAACATCCATATGATCTCATTGTATAAAGCTTAATTGTTAGCGCAGTATTTTGGGCAGTGGTCATTAAATGTACCTCATTGGCAATCATATTGAGTTGAATTTAAATATACAAGGAACGTAGCTACGGTCGTGAATCAATGTAAACAAAAAATACCAGGACCGTAAACTTGAATGGCACCAAATAATAATAAAAAATAATAATAATAAATAAAAATAAATAAATGGAATAATAATAAATAATAATAATGAATAAATAAATAATAATAATAATGTAATTTATAAAAAAATATATAAAAATAATTTAAAAAAATAAATTAAAAAACACCACACACACACACAAATTCAAAACAAATAATCAAAGAAATAAAATAATAATAATAAAATAAATAACAAAACAAACTTACAACCACTCGATCACTAGGGTGAGTAACGAAATAACTTTTACTCTCGTGAATCGCATTCACACACACTCAGGGTTTGCAAGGATCCCTCCTATGTCAGTGACCCGTCAATCACACAAATAAATGAAAATTATTAAAGGATGTAAAGAAACAAAACAACTTACGTGAATGCACAGTCACTCAATCACTCAGGTATGCTCGAAAACATTAACCTTTGTGATTCACATATACTCACACTTTCAGGGTTTACCAGGATTCCTCCCAGGCCAGGGACCCACCTATCACACGAAAATAACTAAACGGAAAATAAGGGACTTCGGTATAAATGCAGTCACTCAATCACTCAGGTGTATCGGACCTTTGTGAAATGCAGGCACTCACCATTCAGGGTTTACTAGGATTCCTCCTAGGTCAGGGACCCGCCAATCACACGAAAATAACTAAACGGAAAATAAAGGACTTCGGTAAAAACACAATCACTCAGGTGTATCGGACCTTTGTGAAACACACGCACTCACTCATTCAGGGTTTACAGGGATTCCTCCTATGGCAGGGACCCGTCAGTCACACAAACAAAATTATAAAGAACTAAAATGATGGGTAGGTAAGTGCCTGAGAAAACCTGACACCAGGTGTTTTGCCTGCAAAGCAGGCCTCTTCAGAGAAGAATCGAAGAAGATCTTCAGAGAAGAATCGAAGAAGATCTTCAGAGAAGAATCGAAGAAGATCTTCAGAGAAGAATCGAATTGATTCTTCTCTGAAGAGGCCTGCTTTGCAGGTGAAACACCTGGTGTCAGGTTTTCTCAGGTACTTACCTACCCACAATTTTAGTTCTTTAATTTTGTTTTTGTGATTGATGGGTCCCTGCCATAGGAGGAATCCTTGTAAACCCTGAATGAGTGAGTACGTGCGTTTCACAAAGGTCGGATACACCTGAGTGATTGAGTGAATGCGTTTTTACCGAAGTCCCTTATTTCCGTTTAGTTATTTTCATGTGATTGGCGGGTCCCTGGCCTGGGAGGAATCCTGGTAAACCCTGAACGTGGGACTATTTGTGAATCACAAAGGTCAATGTTTTCGAGCATACCTGAGTGATTGAGTGACTGTGTATTCACATAAGTTGATTTGTTTCTTTACATCCTTTAATAATTTTCATTTATTTGTGTGATTGACGGGTCACTGACATAGGAGGGATCCTTGCAAACTCTGAGTATGTATGAATGCGATTCACGAGAGTGAAATTATTTCGTAACTCACCCAAGTGATCGAGTGGTTGTAAGTTTGTTTCATTATTTTTTATTTATTTTATTATTATTATTTTATTACTTTAATTATTTGTTTCAAATGTGTGTGTGTGTGTGTGTGTGGTGTTTTTTAATTTATTTTTTAAAATTATTTTTATATATATTTTTTTATAAATTTCAATATTATTATTTATTTAAATTTATTATTATTATTTATTATTATTCCATTTATTTATTTATATTTATTATTATTATTTTTTTATTATTATTTGGTGCCATTCAAGTTTAAGGTCCCGGTATTTTTTGTTTACATATTGAGATGAGTCTGGAAAATAATGACTTGTTAAATGATTGTTAAAATAGTGCATCTGGTGTTTCTTTTACTTTTTTCATTTGTAGTGGAGAGATTAAATATTAAGTGTCTCATGTAAAAGATGAACTATATGTTTACCTGGTATGAAACTTGTATGTTAATTGAACAGTTCCTGTCTCTGCCAAGTACAGTGGCCTGGCCTCTGTTATTGTCAAATGTTAGAGAGGGCAACTTGAGTTATTTTGATGAAAATTGTGTCTCCAAGTGATGTCACCTTTTATAACCAAGTGTTCTCTCCTCCTCCCAACGTCTCTCACTCTCCGAATGGCACGTGGGTGCACGCAAATGCGCGTGCTTGTGATGAGGAGGCCTTCTCTGTTGGCAAGAGAAGAGGCAAGGCTTCTTGATCTTCACCAGTCTCTCACTCTCTCTCTCTCTCTCTGTTTGCTCATAGTGAGTAGAACCAAGTCAAGTGGACAACTTGATTTCTTATCTCTTAATTTACTCTCTGTCACATCATGGGCCTGGTAGAATAGTGTTTGCAAGTATGATATCATAACACTTGTGCTTTCCAAGGAATATTTTTTAGTTTATAAAGTACAGTTTGGAAAATTTGCAGTGGGGCCCTATCACCTGACTTGAATTTGTTTTTTCAGCCTTGCATGCCTCTGCTTGCCATAGTAGTTTGTAATAAAACCACTCTGTAAAGTAAAATTCTGAGTATTCAGCATGTTATTTTGAAGTTTATTCCTAAAGATATAATTTTCAATAAATGTAGAAATAGTCTTATAATTGACTTGAATTATTTATAAAAACCATTTACATTACTTCAGGTCTCGCAATTAGCAATACAAAATTGAAACTGTTTGGATTGAAATTTCTATAAAAAATTATGAGTGTACAAAGACGGTATCATATGCTTTTTTCATAAGAAGAGATTCAATTATATAGTTCGTACATGTGCATCCTTTATGATGCCTGTGTAGATTTTTTGATCACTCTTAATAATATTTGAATACAAAGCGTGTTTGGTGATTGTGTTCTGATATGGTCATTGTATGAACAATCTATTTTATTTTTCATAAATTTGCACTTGATGATTATTTCGCATGAAATGTGAAGGCATGCTCAACCAATATATACAAACACCTGTGTCTTTCAAATGCCACAGAGTGATCTCTGCAGTCTGGCATCAAGAGTACATGCAATAGTGTTGAGTTCTTTCCTTTGGAACTCCCAATTGTGGCAGTTGACTCCAAACTAATGTTTGTGAATGAGTGGCCACTAAATATGATTTATCATCCCCACCTCAAACAGCTACATAAATATAACCACTCCTTAATACTCAGACCACCTTGATAAAACAAGTCTTCCCCACTCCCCTAACTACACTCCATGCCCCAAAGTGTCAATGCCCAATACTTGTGAATTGCTTACCTACCAGAAAAACACCACCATCATTTCTGTTCCAATCAATAAGTACAATGACTCTGACAAAACTGCCGTTAGCAGTTCTCTTATCTCCAAACACATGTAACCATAGATAAATGCATATTACTGACATGTACATATTTAGATTAATGCATACTACACTGATGGTGTGAAGTAAGCCATGCCACTGGCCCAGGATCCAAAGTGATATTGGTTGTGGGCTGCTAGCCTAGGCATGGTTTTCAGTCATCCAGTGCTTCAGTCCCCAATCTGTATATTTTACATGGCTGAGACCTAAGCTTTATCGAAATGCATGGGCAACGCATTATATAGAAGTGTCTGTATTAATAAACCATCAGCTTCTGCATACAGCACCAATATTTCATCATACTAAACCAAAATGTGGTATTGTACATCAACCAAGACTTTTTATTCAGAAAAAATTAATCATTTTTCCTGAAGCTGAAAGGCTAAAAAAAATATTTAATAAAGTCAATCTTAAAAAGGTATTAAGAAGCTCAAATTCTCCTTTCCACTTTTTATTCAGTCAATGATTTTTTTAGGCTGACACCATTGGATATAAATTTTTACAGATACTCTTGTGTGTTTTAATACTTGTTTATGATATCTGTCATGGTAATTAACCATATAATTATCAACAGATAATATAATTAGGTTTGGAGGACAAAAGAAATTTCTGTGCATCTTGAAAATTAAATAAATGGATGAAGGATGTGCTGAAATTACTGATTTTAAAATGAAATTCATATTTTCTCTTCTGTTCATAAAATCTGTGGTGGTTTCATGGTTCATTTGTGACTCTGATGTAAGCAGTGCAAACATTAGAAGAGTAATTTTGCAAATGCCTTTTATCATTTTGCTTCATGGGCCACTCAACTCTCAACTTTAATCTCATGTATGACAAACATTAATTTTACTGAAATAGTACACACATCTCTAAAATAATGCTTATGAAAGTTATATTTTATTAATATGAAAGTAGTAGTTAGACTTGTTAAATAATTGCAAAATTATTAATGGAATATTTGTTGGGGTTTATATTAAATGTTTCATTGTGCAACCAAAATTTTCCTCAAACCACCTGTGCTCTTGGGTTTCATGAGATTTGTTCAGGGTGCTACTTGTTTCCTAAATCACTTGTTCCCTTTTTAGCATAGTACCTAACAAGTTCCTAATTTATTAAACATTCCCTAAAAGTCCCTAATATGAAATAGGTCATTATTAGTCTAGTATAATCTTCTGCAGAAGCTCTTCATTTTCTCCACATTCCTTAGTACGGGTCACAATTTAGTAAATCAAATTATTTATTTTGTCCAAGGATTTGTTGAACAAATATAGGATGAATCAAAGAAAATAATACAATTGCAAATTAGAGTTGCAGATATTCATCAACAGAGTAGAACATATATTTTAACAGATAGTGACATTTTTTTGAGATTCCTCACATTAAACTTATTAAAAAGAATCAGGTCCATATTTTTGGGCCCAAGTATGGCATTTTTAGTTCTCAAAAATTATTGGTGCAGGCTTTTATAGGTTTTGGTGCTATACGGGCCTTATTCTTAAAGTAAGTACCATTTGCTTATATTTAAATATTGGCGCTTCAGAACGCAGTTTTACTCCTGCAGCGCCATCTACTGATTCATTGAGAAGCTATAGCAGCATTTGTTTTGTTTCAGAAGTCGTTTGCTTGTCCATGCATGCAAACAACAATGTCCACAACAATCGTTGATCCCGCCAGCTGTGAAGTGCGTTCTGTCATACGATTCTTGTATGCAAAAGGATTGTCGGCTGCTGAAATTCATCGGGAATTATGCCTAGTTTATAAACCTACAGTTATGAGTGAAGGAAAGGTTAGACATTGGTGCTGCGATTTTAAAAATGGACGAACAAATGTCCATGACGAAGAGCGAAGTGGTAGGCCCAGTATTCTGACCGATGAAATTGTTTTGCAAGTGGAACAAAAACTGCGATGTGATCGTCGATTGACAATTAATGGCCTGGCTGAACAATTTCCTCAACTTGGACGCACTACTGTCTACAATATTGTTACGGAAAACCTCGGATACCACACATTGCGTGCAAGGTGGGTACCGAAAATGCTCACCGACCACCACAAAGAGCAAAGAATGTCCAGTGGACAAGAGTTTTTCGGTCGTTGGGGACTCTTTAAACCACCCACCATACAGTTCTGACCTTACACCTAGCGGCTACTTCCTCTTTTTGCACCTGAAACAGCGGCTCGGTGGACTGAAGAGGAACGGCGTTGTAAATTGGTTCAACTCTCAGTCGGCGAGCTTCTATGCAGAGGGGTTAAAGAAGCTGGTGCAGCGGTACAAAAAATGCTTAGAAGTGAACGGCGATTATGTAGATAAGTGAAGTAGGTTTGTAGCTAACTAAAAGTACCAATAAAATGTGTTTCATATGAGTATATTTTTTCCTGTGACCAAACGGGCCTTACTTTACGAACACACCTCGTAAGTATGATATTTTTCATTGCTATTTTAGAATTGGATATTGCCCTTAACAGTGGTTATTTTTGTGTATATATACCTACATGGAGGAGGCAGAATGTGAAGTCTTTTGAGGAGGATGCAACAGAGTGCATTAAAAGATGCATTGCACATCATTCAAACAGCCCTTTTTTGTCTTTTAAATATAGCACTGGCTTGTAATGACAAGCGTCAGTGAATGGCACAACATCTGGAGCTTAATTTACGATGTAACTTGTCGATATGATCATCTCAAGATAATTTACTATCTATTTCAATACCCAGGAAGCAAGGGCTGGTATTTTGTGGATTCAGTTTCTCATCAATATTGATAACCATAAATATAACAGGATAACCATGTTTGCATTTGGTTTATTTTTGTTAGTAAAGTATATTAAGTTTGATTTATCCCCATTGAGGGAGAGGGAGTTTCGCACCACTCATCTAGCAGAAGTATTACATGGATTGACTTAGACAGCTGGTCAATGATTGAAGAGGCTGACACTAAAACATTGGTGTCATGAGCATAGAGCACTGGGAGTATGCCAGGCAAGAGGTTTAGTCTACCTGGGAGGTCATTAATGTACAAAAGGAAAAGAACTGGTCCCAAGACAGAAACCAGAGGGACACAGCATTTGATAAGTTTAGGAGGTGATATGTATCTCATCCCATTTTTGCATAGGGAAATATATTGTTGTCTATCACTTAAATGAGGCTCAATCCAATCAAAGGATATGCCTCTTTTGCCAAAGCTAGTGAGTTTTGACGATAGTATTTGATGATGGCATGGTCAAAAGCCTTGAAGAAATCAAAAGTGCTGCAGATTCAAATCTGTTCTCCAGATCAGACAATATTTGATTAATAACATGATATTAGGCAGTGGAGGTAGATCTTGATTTCCTAAAGCCATGTTGTAAAGTCATGAGCTGCCTCCTTGCCTAATTCCACAAGATAAAAGAGAATATGTCAAGGCAGCTGATGGTCATTCTGAAAAAGGACTTTACTTATTGCTTTGAAAAGTGGAAGAGATGCTGGGATAAGTGTATGAGGTCTCAAGGGGTGTACTTCGAAGGGGACAACTAAGACCTCTTCATTGCTGTAGATTGGCTATTTTACACAAAATATTCCATGACTCTGTCCTTTTTGAAGTCACTGCATAAATGTATTGTTGTACCATTGTTCAGATTGTGCCCATCCAAAACCTACCTCAATCATAAGAGTACCTAATAATAATAATTAGAGAGATAATAATAACAGACCCAGCAGAGTTGGGAGAGGATATGCAGTTTAAATGAAATGAAGGTGGTGTGGGATGAAAATGAGAATGAGTTGAGGGGTTAACCACTTATGGCTTATTTTAAAGTTAACAAATGACAAAAACATGCATCAAGTCACGTATATATTAGCAGTCACAGGATTCAGTTTAGTGTAGTGGCAAATAGAGTCAAGAGAGGAACATACTCATTGCCATTTTTTAAGTTCGTAGTAATAAACTTACACCCACTTAGAGCATTATGGTGCCCGTAGCCCATTCCCTCGAGAACAACATCCTGCTCTGCAATATAAATTTTAAGTAGCCTTAATATGTCCACTGCCTCTTGAGATTTAATCCATATGATGTGATTTGAAAGCCTTTATTCCCTTGACTTTCTCCTCATTGTACGGAATATCATACCGCTGTTTGTTTCTTGTTCATTTCATAGTGGCTCATGCCTCAACACTAGGCATTCTCAGAATGGTATTTTGTGGCATGGAGTGTTTCCACCTTGGGGATAGTGTTTATGTAGATTCCCAAGTAAGCATATTTTTTGTTTAATACATGCAGAGATTCACCTTTTGAACCATTTGCTGTACCCAATGAGTGCTGACTGCCTTTGCAATGACAAAAGTGGTAGTTGTGGGATGCCAATTCCAATGGCAATTTGCTGTCGTTGTTGGTTGCTGCTGATAGTAATCCTCCTCCCTCCACACTTAGTGGTATGCAGCTTGCAAGTTCCCATGATCAATCAATCCATTGTAGAACTTAATCACTGCCATCTAATATTTAGTTGATTGACCCAGCATGCTTTTGTCACTTATGTTTAACATAAATACACTTGAATAATGGTATGTATATCACTTAGAGTACACACCTCCATTATCTTTTTAATAGTTATTATAATTCATAACCTCTGACTTCCATTCCCATTTCAACCTTCCACAGTTATCCAGTGTAAGTTACTGCTATGAATCATACTTTATTGATTCCTTCATATAATAAGAGAACTCTGTACCAAAAGCCTAAGTGTCTTCAATTATCAAATTTAAGAATTTACTACTTAGTTTTTCTGAAAGTATAATAATTCAAATGTCTTAAATATTTCTCCTAATAATATAACCAACTTGAACACTATGTCAGTAATGTATCCAATGCTTTAATACATTTGCAGTTTTAGTGTGAACTTGAAATGTTTTATTCCTTCTGGTTAATAATTCTGTTGTGTTCAGTTAAAAAATTTGACACTCGCTGTGAATACTATTAGGGAGATGAAATGTGATAGACTGATTACTGTTCAAAGTGTCCATCTGTTTGTAGTTACTGCACCACGGCTCCAACCACCCGTGCACTCTTCAGCTGCGCATCTGGCTGCTCATAGCGGACCTCTTCCTTGCCCTCGACTACCCTGTGCCTGCTGAAAGCTGTGTTCGTGAGGCTGCTGCCATCTCCCCAATGTCCCACCAAGTGATGCATGCTGTGAGTACCAGGTCCGGATGTACAGTTATTCCATTTTGAATTCTCAGTGGATATGAGAATGCATGCCAAAGAACCATCGGAGATGGCACAGTAGTAACTTTCAATGGAGTCATCCAATTATGTGCATTACAATGCACCAATTTCATAGTGTAAATATCATTCACCTTGATTGGGATTCGAACCCGGATCCCGATATGTCCAACCAAGTGCTTCAGCCAATTAAGCTACCGAGGCATCTTCTTACACTCCTAAATTTTAGAAGTCATTAATCATTTCCACAGTTTCAGAAAGACATGATAGTATTGAACTTTCTGCCAGGACTTTTTCAACCAATTATAAACACTAGAAATAAACAGCTGTTTCATTATTCCCATCAGTGTGATGTCTTATTATCTATCTTTCATATTCATTGGCAGTTTTTGTGATATTGTAGTATTGGTATGTAAACACAGACCATTTTTCTTTATGAATCCTCCACAACTTAATTTTATCCCAGAAAAATCACCAAAGAAATACCTATTGGTAATTTTCTTGCTTCAATTAAATTAGTTTTGTTGAAATATTAATCCTATGTTTTCTGCGATTGATTATTCAGTTTTTAATATGTTCCTAAAGATTTGGCCATTGAGAAATAAACAATGTAAAAATTTTTTTCTCATAATTTATTGGGAAAAATACAATACATTAATATGGGGTAACATCCTGAGGATTTATTTGAGAATTTTTGTAGGAAGTACTTTCAATGAAATATTAAACAAGTCAACGAATATAAGAATACTGATTGGTGTGTTATTTTTCCAGTGTATGTAATGCATGAATACAAACACCAACAGGGAAGAGGTGATGATGACTTTCTGCAAACAAGGCACATGAAATAATATGCAGAAAAATATGGTTAAAATATTATGGAATGAAAAGAGATGTTTACCCAGAGTCAGGAGAACAAATAGATACATCCACTCAAACCTTTTATTGCTTGCTTTTGAGCAAAAAAGCCTTAGAAAAAGTAAATGAATTCCACCAAAATGTAATGCCAGATGCAAGGTGACCTTGAACTTAGTATAACAGTGAATAATAATAATTGTGCCATTCCATGCTAAAATGGCTGACACTGTTTCTGATCATGAACATTTTAATAGTAACCAGTCGCAACTTGACTGATTTGTACCTGATGATGACATCTAAGCGTAGAAACTAGTAGTACCAAAACAAGGAACAGTGGAAAAATACATTGTGTTCTCCATTCCATGAACATGAACTACACAAAGTTGAGCCAGAAACCATTGAATACATACCAGAGTTCTTTATTTAAGAGGTGATCATTAGTTTTTTGGTATGATTTACTGTGAAAATTTTTAATTTTATGTTATACTGTTAGCTTGATTTATAAGGTATAATTTTATACAATTTTCATTGATTTGATTCCAGTATTGCATTAGCAGTAGTTGTTGTAAATTAAAACATATTCAGGTAACCTTCAGCAATAATGGAGGCAAAATAGGTACTGCATTTAAATTTTTCTATTCCAGTAAACATCAGCTGAGTCCTTGTATGCAATGCTACTGGAGGCTTATGGAGTGTCTGTACTTTTTTGTATCACAGCTAAAAGAAGATGGTTGGAAATGTTTAAAGGGAAGAGAGAATCAATTCCAAAGTCAAGTGGACTTGGAGCTCTGGTCACTGCCTTTACTGAAGTAAACATTAACACTGCTGATTCCATGGAGAGAGGAGATCATCAAATAACATTAGCAACACTCTCAGAAATGTTGAAAATTTCATTGGATGCCACCCACCAACACGTTGGCAACAAAGAGATGGCACATGAGATATGTTTGTTTTTTTTGAGGTTGAAGACTGGCGATGCCAAAACCACAGGATTTTTCAGGTTTATTTGTGGTTGAAGTTGCATGACGCTTAGGAGTTTCTTTTGAATGGTATCACTGCAAATGAAACACTGTATAACTATTATGATCCTGAGAGCAAACATCAAAGCTGTGCATGAAAATCTGTGACATCATCAACAAAAGAAGTCTAATTAGTGGCTTCTGCTAAGAAGGTTATGATCTTATCATTTTTTGATACTCAGAGGATGGTGTCTCAACATGTAGTACCAGTCACACTACTGTAAATGGAGCACACTTAAGGGATGCACTGAAAATTCCCCAAGGTCATCAAGGCATCAGGCTGAATGCTGCACCATGAAAATGCACAGCCACTCATTGCAAATATTATTGTTGAATATCTCGTGGAAATCAACATGAATTATGTAACCTTATCCTTCCTATTGTCCAGATCTAGCCCCATTTGATAATGTTACCCATTTTGAAAATCACATCTTTGTGGAAATAATTGTTGTCATCGGAAGCAGTGGTCAAGGAAACAGGACGTTTTCTAGAACCCATCAAAAAGTAGCTTCCTGAATGTCCTTGGAAAGTAGAAAAATGAATAAATGGGGTGAATTGCATTCAATGGTGACTACTTTAAAAAGAATCCTGAAAATTTGTTGGATGAGGAAGGGTGTTGTGTTAAAAAAATTGTATGGTTATCCCTTAATCAGCTGCCCTCAATAATCAGTTCTGAAACTATTTTTTTTTTGGATGCTAATACCAATTCAAATCTCAAGAACTAGCAAAACTAGTAAACCAAAAGCTGAACTCATCACTAATAAAGAATTATCATATTTCCCAAAAGATACACTTTTTTATACCAAATTGTGCTCTAAAATCAGTCTACGTCTTCTTATGGGCCAGGGGATACACAAGTATGAATTATGCCTATAAGTGCAAGCCTATTTCCTGAATAAATACATGCTATTAAATATTTTTCCCTGCATCAAGCATAGAAAATGGTTGCCTTGATTACATATGTCGATTATATCACTATTTTAAGTCAGCAGCAAGCAAGAGAGTTTTAATATTTTGTTGAAAGTACTTCCTAAATATTCCCAAATAATTCGTGAATTTATACAGTGTAGTGTGTTTAATTTTATCTCACATATGAGGCTGCTGGGAAACTTAATACTCACTTGGCTAATGGGGAAGTCAGCTAATGCACACATATATTGTATTTCTCCTGATTAAACTCGAAGGCTGCAGGCATTCAACCTCAAATAGAATGAGAGCAGTTTCAAGGTATAGAAAATGGTTCTTTTAATACAATTTAGGGTAATATCAAGATAACACCTAAAACTAAGCTTTGCATATAAAGTTAATTTGTTAATAACCTCATGCAATCTTTGCAAATGAAATGCTCAAGAGAGAAGATCGTTGTACAGCATTTCATTTGAGCTTGAAGTTATGAATTATGCTTCAGCACATGAAAACAAGGTGGCTGAAGGGAATTGTGGCCCACCTAGGAGATGATATGACAATAGAGGGAGCAGAAGGTGGATTCGGTAAATGCAGATGTGAGTAAAAACATTTACGTTCATGTACGCAAAAATGGCCAAAGCTTTAGGAACATGTTAATAAGTGGAGAGTAAATCACAGGAAGAACAGCATTAATGTTTCAACCAAACTGATTTTTATTGAACCAAGAAAGTTAGCAATAGGTATGGCTATTGCTGATTTTTCTCGGGCATCATCATGGTACGAGAGATTCTTGAAGAGAAATGGTATATGCATGTCTACTAGAACTACAAGAGCACAAAACTGCCTCTCAGATACTAAAGAAAGGTAATAAGGTACCAACTCATGACGCTGCTCCAACGGGAAGACTGAAATGACCATCAATTTCTAGTGGTTTTTGATTTTGTTGGGGAGGCGACCGACAGCTAAGGTCATTTGCACCAATTTCTAGTGTTTGTGATGATAAACTCCTGGTGGAAATATAAAAGTGAAACTATGATAATGTCTTTCAAAAGATGTGAAATTAACAATGCGCTAGATAAATATGAAGATGACATTGTGTAAGAGGAAAGTGACAACTTCAGTGAAAATAACTACAGAAATGATTTAGAAGCAGTGATGAAGAATTTCTGTGATTCTACGATGAATAAACATTGATATACAAGTATGTGTAGCTACTAAATTTATAATGTAACTATTTCATATTTTTTTCATTGAGTGTTAGCATAAAAACTCTTTGATCCTTTCCTTTTTATCCATGTATTTTTTGTAAATTCTAACCTGAAAAATTACAGTATGTCTAATGAGCTTGGAAACATGATCTTCTCTTTTACCAGTACAAATGCAGGGCAGTTGGATGTTCAGGTAATGCATGTAAATTACTGTTGATTACTCATTTTTTTGACATCCTCCTCCTCCAGTGAAATCTGATCTCTGTGCTATCATCACCCATTGGTGACAGCAGCAGCATTAATTCTAGAAGTGGATGGGTCCAACCTCTCATTTGTAATAAAGCAATGATTTCCTTTGACAGAGGGGGCTGGTCCACGAGCACCGCCGGGAATTCAGTGAAGCCAAAAGGTTTTTCCAGAATGCTGTGGCCATCAATCCTATACATGTGGAGAGTTTGCAGCACCTGGTGAGTTGGAATCCTGGGATACACTTTTGGCGAGGAATTGTTGAATTAGTTCAAATTGTTTCTTCAGCCAACAAACAAAGGTTCCCGATATTTTTTTATGGTGCACTTCAAGTTGGTTATTTTTTAATCAGCTTGGAGGCATTGTGTCCGCAGAAACTTCCCAAATTGTTGATTAGTTATGGCCATTTATGTGAAGGGGTGTTCGTGGAGTGTAGTGAAAAATCAGATCTGCGGAAATGAGCTCTTTGAACTAGCAGTGTTTTTTTTTGAAATTCTGCTTGAAACTCTGCCAATACTACATGGAAACTTTTGAGTTGATTACCAAGGCTTATAGCGAGGATGCTATGAAAAATACCGCATGTTGTGAGTGGTTTACCTGGCTCAAGAAGGGGTGGCAATCAGTAGAAAGCAATGAGCATTCCGAAAGACCATCAACATCTCGACTGATGACCCCCACATTAAGGAAGTGAATGATCTCATTTGTACAAATCAATGTTTGACTGTCAGGGAACTTGCAGAAGAGTATGATGTCTAGGTCGGCAATCCTGATGGGTTGGGCAGCTTAGTAAAGTTAGATAAATTCTGGGAGAAGTGTATCAAGCTAAAAGGAGATGATGTTGAAAAATAAAAAAAATTACCCAAAATAATTTGTTTTTGTTTTTTTCATAAGCTTAATGAATGAGCCTCATATCATCACAGTTTTCTCTCTTGATGTCATCACAATTGTTATTTGGATTATTATCACTAATAGATTTATTCCTTGACATGGTGTAGTTTACTTCCAGAGAGTTAAAGCACTATTTGGATGGGTAATTAATATTTCCCAGTGTATACTTAATCTGGCAATTGTGGCTGTTTAGATGAATTTTATTAAGCAATTAATGGGGTTCATCAACTTGGAAGGAGCCAAAGGTATCACCTGACCTTATTTATTTATTTATTTACATAATTCGTTGCAATTAGGCAATTTTCCTGGTGGCAACGGTCCAGTGTGATCACTGGTCACTCTTACAATGCACATACATACACACACAAGAAGAACAGATATGAGACAAAATGCTCGTATATTCAATGACACTTTTAAGATTACCGACCTCTCCTTTACTATCACACAAGGATTAGGTGTACACCACACGAGTACATACTACGCACCGTCCATCGCCACACTTCGTCCGTAATCACGTATCTTCAATTTCATATACCGTTCAAAATCGCGTCCCGTTAACACATTATTCATAGCACAAGTACATACGGTTTTATTTCTCACTCACACGTTTTTAAGGCGAGCATACACCTCGTTTTAAATTTATTTAATGAATAAGGTAAGGACTTAAAGATATCCTCAGGTAACTCATTCCATTCTTTTATTCCACGGTTGAGGAAGGAGTTTTTTTTAATGTTTGTTTTGTGCCCTCTATGTTTTATTTTGAACTGATGGTCCTTCCGCCCAATGTAATTTGGTTTGTCTAATCTTTCTGAGAGCTCCTCCCACCCCTTCTCTTTATTTACTATCTTGAACACCCCACATAGCCTGTTCAGCTTCCTTCTGAGTCGGAGCAGTGTCCATCCTAGTGTCTCTAACATTTCTGTCACACTATCTGTCCGGTTATGTCTTCCTAGAGCGTACCTAGCTGCCTTTCTCTGTACTTTCTCAAGCTTATTTATATGCACCTTTACCATAGGGTCCCATACTGTTGTTGCGTACTCCATTATTGGTCTGTCATTATTGTCTTATTATCTATCATTATTACTGTCATTATTGGTCTGTGGTCATTATGACTTCAAAGCAAATGTTGCTTCCCAGGAATGAGCCGGATAAGTGTGCACCAATGTCTCCAGGCATGGGTTCAAATTGCATATGACAATCATGCGTAGAGTGACACATCGAGGGACTGGGAATCACAGCCCACCGCAATATTCCACTTTTGCCCTTCCTACTTTGGGGTGACTTTTTGGAAGCATTTGGCAGTGCAGTCAGTGGCAGCAATTTTGGGAAGGGTCGATTTCTTCGTAATTCCTTTACTCACCAGGGTGGACTTGGGAACTGACTTAGTTTTGACGATGTCAGTTGTCAGACTTGCAATTTCACTGATGGAGTGAACTAAAACCTTATCCCTTATGGTAGCAGATGATTTACCGCTATCAGAATTCACATCGTTGACCCAACACATGGCATTCTTTCCTGGAGGTGACAAACAGAAACCATTACTGATTTGAATGCACTTATTTCCACTTCCAAAATGTATATCTGGTGTCACCGAGTGCTTTCAAAGATAGGTCGTTTATGCCTGAGCATTCGTGATGATGTGCAAATTCACAAATATCTCAAGGTATAAACTCATCTTTTGATTTAAGCGGCAGTTAACAGAAGTTGCATGGAAGTACTGTTGCTGGTCCACCATCTTGCTACATTACTAATACTATTAATGATTGCACAGGTCTGCATTCTTGTGATAGCAGTAACCATCAGATCAGAAACAAATATGCTAAATCAACTTTTGTTTTCTTTCAGGGATTAATGCATCACTACCTTGGAAGTCATAGACTTGCTGAGAAGACATTGAGAGATGCTACAAAAATAGATCCTACTTCACACCAAACATGGTAAGGGAAATCTGTAAGTTCTTCCTTGATAGCATTAGATTTGCATTCTCCCCTTTTCACCTTGTTCCCATTCCACATTGCATCACAGTGTGTGTCCAATTCATAATTGTGAGCATGCCAGGGCCCTGGGGAGGCAATGTAGACTATCCATGGAGTGCAAAGTTGTATTCAATTTCCTTAATGTAGTTAGGGCAAGGTTTAAAGCACTTCATATTTTAGTGGTGTTGTCACTTTTATGCTCTTTTATACCAGTTCATTGCACTGTGGAAAAATCTTGTTTTTCATTGTGACTACAAGTATTGGGCAAAATTCACCCAACAGAAACATTCTCTGCAACCATAAAATCATGGCATAAAAATTGTAGCAAATGTGTGTGTCTACAGGGGGATTATGTTAAGTGGTAGCAGAAATTTAAAATTTGGGTTTGTCAGAAAATAACTTAATAAATTAATTTCGTATTTATTCAGAAAACTTAATGTACTACTACTGATTTTGATGCATATGTGACACCATCAGGTATAATATGTTATACAAGACCAGGAAATATATATACCCTCACTAGGAGGGGAGGGGGGCTATGGAAGGAGGAAGACAGAGTTTATGAATACACTTTTTTAATTGACAATAAAATTTCCAAAAGAGGTGAGTATCTTACAAAGATGTTTTTGTAAACCAAATGTCCGGTAATGCACTCTTTTTATTTCTAACTGTTCCAGCCTATCCATATTTTGCCCCTTTTCCTCAAGGTGAAGTATATCCGGAGCAAGGCCACTTTTATGGTCCATCTCCCATAGATGCTTGGCAAAATGGGAATAGGTGACATTCCCATTCCGCTTGAGATTTTGCTTGTGCTCCTCTGCACATAGCTTGAATGATCTTCCCATTTGTCCTATCTATGTAGACTGCGCTGCAATTTTTACATTTAAGTTTGTAAATACCACTTTTTTTTCCATGTTTTCATTTCCATGCTTTTTCCATGATCCTACTCAAAAATGCTGGCAAGTTTCTTCTGTTGCTGCGTGCAATCCTAAATTGTCTTTCAGGAATACATTAGCTATTTTTTCAGAAATGTGTCTGCAATGTGGCAGTGTACACCAGTGGAATTTTTCTTCCTCAATACCTTAGGGATGAATGTAATAGATTTCTTGCTCTGATATAGGGTTTCTCATTAAGCATTCTTACAATTAAATCCTGACTGGGTCCATTTTTCACTGCAATCATTTTATTTAGGTTCTCTGGAAAAGTTACAATTTGAAAGGGGATTATTTAGCAATCTGTTCTACATATAATTAAATGCAGAAAGGTTTTGCAATAAATATATTTGGAAATGTTGGAGCACTTTTTGAAAAGATTTTTTTCCAATTCATCCATGAATAGGCCTGCTAGGAGAGGCAATAGAGGTGAACCCATTGCCAATCCTTCCGTTTGCTGGTGGTATTCTCCATTGAATTGAAAATAGTGCCACTCTGCATATAACTTCAGTAGAGACACAAAATCTTTAAGAAATGGGCATTGAGCACCTGAATTGTTAAGCACTTTCTCAGCCACATTAACTTCAGAAATGGAAACACTGGTGAAGAGGTTCATGACTTTGAAAGACACAAAGATGTGTTTTGAGGGAGGAGGGGGGTTGTTACTGGAGAGTTTGCCACAGAAATCTTTGGAACTTCTCACTCCATACATGGGCTGGAAACCGGTGAATTCCCTAAAGAAATCAGGTGTGGTACGAGATTCCTTGTTGGTACAGTAGAACGGATATGTAAGAGCAAAGTAGTATTTGAGCTGGGAGGTCCCATACTGATGATTATTATTATTGTAGTTAATCTACTGGTTAAGGGAGGTTTTTGCATGAACACAACAAGCTGCCAAATCATACAGTGACAATTCCTTTGTCTTCTAGCAAAATGCAACCCAGCATCCTAATCTACAACAAGTCCCTATCCATCTCTGTGTACTTCCTTCCTCCTTTCACTGCTTCCACCCAACATCCCTATCTATCTTATTCGTGTCATTACTTACTCCTTTACATAACATTTTCCCTTCTATTACAGTCTTCAACCTCCCACAGCCAATCAATATGTTCTGCATCCATTTTTCCTGATCCTTATGATTTCTCTCAACAATCTCCTCTCCTCACCCGCCATACCCAGCACTTCCTCATTTGTTTTCCTTTCTGCCCTCTTCACCTTCTCCATGCTTCTCCACACCCTCATTTTAAAAGCCTCCAATCTACGTCTATCCTTCTGCTTCGGTGATCATGTTTCTGCACTGTACATAATTATGCTTCATATCAAAGTTTTCATGAGCAATATTACATAAATGAGTATTTAATATGTTTTCAATAATAGATGTTTGCAATTCTTTTAGACTCATTCACACTGGTACTGCTACGATTTATTGAAACTGGATTGATTTGCTGAAGAGAGGTTTTGGTTATATGGGTAATAGCTTTCCATGTTATTTATTGTTACAGTTTTCAGCATAATTTTCTATGTTAGACTTCCCAGTATCATAAAGGAGGTCTCTGTAATCCTTATGGGCTTTTAAATAGGTTTGGTGTGGATTTAGATCATGAAATGAACCCTTAAAATGGAGAACAGGTACATGTTTGGACCTTTTTATAAATAGATTTAAATTTATTTCCTGACTTTATTTTCTTGATCTTTCTAAGAGAAGTGGTAACATGGAAATACATTACATTAACATCATAAAAGACGAATTTGTCATCCCATCCCAAGGTATTAAATACTTGGTGATCTGAAAACTTTCCGGCCGTTACATGAAGATTCAGGACACTTTGACATAAGTTTGGGTTGTGTTTGTGCATGGGTTGAAATATACCAAAATTTTAGCTATTTTGGACCCTTGGTTGTTGCCTGACAATCATTTGAGTGAGGGTTTTTCGTGAAAATGGAAAACATTGAGTTGTCATTAAGTATTCATTTTTGAAAGGCAATAAGCCTACACAAATCAAAGATGAGTTGGAAGATGTGTACGGAGACTCTTCAGCATCACTTCCCACCGTGAAATTTTGGTCATAAATGTAAACATCATCTTGGCTGATGATGAGCGTTCAGGATGGCCAAAAACTGCGACAACCACTGATAGCATTGAAATATTTCACTAAATATTATTGGACGATCATTGAATTAAGGTTAGAGAGATAGCAGAGGCAATGGGCATAACAAAAGAACCCATTTCTCATATATTGGCTGAAAATTGGACATGTGTAAGCTATTGGCACATTGGGTGTTAGACATTTTTGGACCAAAAATGCATTTGAATGACCTAATCCAAGGCCTTGTTGGAATGGTTTAAGCAAAGAGTGAAATTTTTAGTCAATCCATTACTGTAGATGAAGCTTTGGACCCACCCCACCCATACACTCCAAAGACAAAAGAACAGTCAAAATAGTGGACTAATTGCAAAGGGTAAACCTGCTACAGAAAAAGCAAAGATGGTTTCATCAGCCAGGGAGGTGATGGAAACGTATTTTGGGATAGTCATAAAATTGTGTATATCTTCAAAAAGGCACAGCAACAATGGGAGAGTATAATGCATCATTACTTGCCAAGCTGAAGGCATAAATTCCAAAAAGCAATTGCATTTGAGGAAGAAGAAAGTGCTTTTCCATCACTTCACAGTTCAGTGGTTGCCATTCCTAAAATTCACAAATTGCACTTTGAATTGGATGACCACTTAACATTCTGACTCTTTCCTGTTTCCTAACCTTAATGTTTGCTTGGAGGACAGAGATTTTTATTGAATGAGGAGCTTTTCAAATATGCTTAATGCTTATTTTGCAGATAAAGATGGCAACTACTTTTGGATGATTTAAAAAATTTAGAACAGGAAAAAATGTAATGCCTTAAAGGGAGACTATGTTGAAAAATAATAATAAATTTGAAGAACAAATTTTTCATTCATTTTTTAGGTTGCGAAGTTGTCAGCGTACCCACGTACATCATCCCAAGAGTGTTGTGCTGAGGAGGTTGGGAATTCCAGCATTGAAGGCTCTCTTAGTTAGATAGAATAGGGAAGATGTGGGCTTTCTTAAATTAATAGACGAATGTTTGACAAAATTAATTGGACAGGCCAATACTTATTGTCTCACATAACAGCTTTGAGGTTGGTGGTCAGGAGATAAAAGAATCCAAAATAGACTGTGGTTGAGGATTGCTCCAGTAGAATCCACACGGTCAACATGAAAACCAGAAGAGGTGAGCAGGTTAAGGAGATCAACTTCAATGAGGAGTCCTTCATTTATGTTATTGATATTATGTTATTCAAGGAATTGATGCTAAAATCCTCAAGTATCATTATGCCGTTAGGACTGTGACCAATGCATATGTTATAACATCATTTAAGTCATGCAGAAAATCATCAAATTTTCCACCAGGAGGCTGGTATACTCCTATAAATAAGACATCATTAGTTTTATGATTTGCTTTCAATAAAGCAACCGAGCACTCAAAGCTTTTTGGCTGAATAATCAAAAGTTAAAGCAATCATATTAGCACCTGTATGGTAATGCTATGAAACACCACTATATATGAACTGTTGCTGACAGTAATGGGAAACTAAATAGGAACCTTCTCTGGCCAAGGTAGATATTTTGTTGGGTGATAAACAATGCTCAACAAGGATAAGCACATCAAAACCTAGTTGATTAGGTGTAGATTACATGTTGTTCTCAAAAGTGATGAATGATGGCATCAAAGGGTAATAATTAAAAGCAACATATCATTCATTCATCATATTGAAAACCAATTGTTTTTTTTGGACACAGGCTATAAAGATTTCTATGTGGCAGATGATATGATAGATCTTCTTAAGTTTCCAATTTTGTGGGCATTAAATGTGTGTGCACAATTTAACTGTTCAATTGGGTAACAAATTTTGTCAATTCTGTGGCAGGTACAATTTGGGCAAAGTGCTGGAGGCAATGGGGGAGTATGAGTCAGCAAGCAACTGTATGATCACGGCACTGGAAGTGGAAACGACATCCCCTGTACTCCCATACTCAACGGTGCCCATCACCTTTGAATGAGGAGGAACACTTGTGTGGTGCACATCTTTGCAGATTATCTTTGTGAATTTTCTGGCCGTAAATCTTAGTTTTCATTCCAAGAGAATTGAATATGCAAAAGATTAAACAACTTAATTTTCCCCTCCAGGATTTCTATGTATGAACAAATAATTTAAGTATGTGTTGGCATTTTGTTATATTTCAATGTGTTTTGAAATATTTTGTTATGGCTGGCATTAAATTTGCTCTATATTTACATGAAATTTACTTGTAAATGAAAATATTGTAAATGTCATTTAAGACTATTTATTGTGACTTTTTTATTTTTGTAAGTATTGAAAAGTAGCAATGTATTTCAAGTTTGTCCAGAGTTCAAGTCCCTTCTGCAATTTGGTTCATAGTCGTCTATAAATTGTCTGCTGTCGTTTTTACAGTAGCCATATTTTTATACCACCTACTTTCTATTTAAAACATGTTTTCATTAGACTCAAGTGATTCATTTTTTATTATGGCATCTTTGTTGCTCTTATCTCCAGTTGCTCCGAGTATATGCACATTCCATCTGGCTTCCTTACAGTTTCAATTCAATGTAGTGTTACCATACTGATTTTTGCTTGTGCCTCTCTCATCTTTAGTTCTTCATCAATTCTAAGTACTACATCCTGTGATTTGAGTGATTATTTCCTTGAAATGCTTATGTGCTGTTTTGATTCACATTTATATTTCACTTTTAGTCTTGTTCAAATACAGAAATCCTTTGACCTGATACACATATGAGACCTATGGTCATCATTTTTCTCTTTTAGGTTACCAATTTAAGTATCAATTTAACTTAAAGTCTACTACTGGTGAAATCCACCACACTGAGTAAACTCCTAAATTTATTCTAATTTGCCTTGCCTTGCCCTGAGAAAATCTCTGTTGACAAAATTTTTCAAAACTCAACACATATTTTTATAATTATTAGTATTTGGAGTCATGCTATTTAGGACATTTGATGGTTCCTTGATTTGAAAACCAAAACATCCAGTCCTGTAATTCCTAGGTTATTAGTTATTCATATGAAAGACTTGAATTATTCCAGTTAGTGATAGTTGTAAGCTGTCATTAATAAGGCATATGTGGCAAATAAGACATCGATCTGTCATTATCATAATTAGCCAGGGCATTTGCTTTCACCATTTTTGCACTTAGTGCATTAGTGTATCTTGAATCCATCAAAATTTCAGGATGATCGGTTAATATTTTTCGTTGTTGAAACTGCATTTGAAGTGAGATAGGACTTGGACTTGGTATGTAGTGTGTCAATTGTGTGCCCTGTGCTTGTGTGAACAGTATTAATTGGATGATTTCTTGATGATGCTCTTGGGAAAGAAGAATTTTCAAAATGGGGATGCTCTGTTAAGAGGAAACTGGGGAATGTAGCAATAAAGGGAAAGAAGTAAGGGAGAAATCCAATTGCATATAATCCATATATTTTTCTTTATAAATGTAAGTATGCCATGGCTATTTTATGCTCCCTCAAATAATCTTGTGGTAAACGGGTCAGGTCACAACAGCAGACTTGAAGGGCTTTACATATTACCACATGCACCCTCTCTTTTTGCCCAAAGGATGTCTTTTCAATGCATTTAAAAGTTTGGAATGTTGTGACCCTGATATTTTGTAAGATCTATTCATGATTTTTCTTGCTTCTCATGGTAAAATTATGTTGTGGTTGTGAGCTATTGTACTATTATATGTTGTTACCAAACAGACATTGTCATGGTTTATGGTTAATTTCTGGAAATTCAGATGATGGGAAAAATTTATTCAATGCCACTTTGATTGATTCCCGTTGGCATTTGTTAGTGATATTTATAATGCACGGTAATTTGGGATTACATGAATAATTGCGATAAATCATATGATTTGTTTATATAAACTTATTTCACCCCAAAGTGCCACCCATTTATACAGTCAAAAACTAATAGTGAGTATAAGCGTTAGTTAGTTTGTAACTGTGAAGAGTGCAAAGGAATCCAAATATTTAGGTGACCCTGGTCTAACCCTGGGAACGTGATTAGCTGTTATGTTAATTCATGTTTTAAATATGAATTCTGTGATTGAGTGTCTTGTCCAGTAGAAGAATGTGCATGATATACTATGTCAGTTGTACATATGTAACTATGAATTCAAGATTAAATGGTGTTAATTAAAATAAGGAGAACATTGTAATTGTAGTTCCTTAACATTTATGGAATTTTATCCTTGTTCATTTGGCTCTTTTAGTCTTGACGTCATTGCATGTTGCTACTAATACTACTCTCATTTTTTCATTAACATTTTGTTCTTAATTGGTCCTACATATGAAAATGCATACTGGATCTTCTGGCCCAAGAGACACCCTGTGATTTTTCGGATTACATTTTACAAAAAGAAATAATAATTAACATTTTGATGCTTACATTTTACAGGAAAAAAATGGAAATATTGTATTAATATTCATCAATTATAATAAGATAATTCATTATAAAATCCTATGGTAGTGGCATTAGTACAGTATGCCACAGTGTGCCCCTCAGCCAATCAAAGATGGAATGATATTTTATATTTTAAAGGAAAAAAGGACCTCGGGGGGCCAATTGATTACATGTGAGATCAGTTCAGATCTGTGCTATCTCTCCTTTACTCAACTAAGATATCTTCCTTCTGTTCATAATGGGACATCACTACTTGCATTACCTTCAAGCTTTCCATAAATTAAAGAGAGTGAAACTGGGGTGGAGCCTTGATAAATTCTCACATTAGTGAGCAGGGAGGGAGACACCTAAATACCAAGCACTGACCTACATTTCTTGTGACAAAGGTGATCTCTGCAGAGTGTTCATCTGACACTTCCCTTGTCCATGCAATTGCCACAAAATGGGAGTCTTTCACTCATTAGCTGGGGGATGGGGCTGTTCATTTGGCTCCCCACAATTCTCTCCTGCATCCTGCCTCGACTTTGATGACTCCTGGCATTTACACTTAATTGCCTAAGTATATACAACATTTTAGGGCAAAACAAAATGAAAGTAACAAAATGGTGATTACAGCCTTTGAGCATAGCCATCCCGTTAAAATTTCTCATTTTGAGAAATACTAAGTGAAGTTGAAAACAGTTAAATGAATTAAGCATCACAGTATAAATCAAAGTAGTCTTTTTGATATTTTAATCTACCTTTGGTGTAAATAAGATTTCAAGCATACAAGGTCGGTAGAAAAAAAGATGAGACTGGTCTTTCTACGTATGAACTGCTTGATGGATCACAATCCATGAGGTGTTACCTTCTAGCAGCATATGTGAGAAATAAAACACCGCCTTGCTCATGGCCCTATCTCGACTTTTCTGGGCATAACAGTGATTCTTGTCTGAGCTTGCACATGCTTGCTGTACAAATTCTTGTGTATGTGAGAATGAAGGTGGTAAAAGAAACAGCGCATGTGCATTGACCTTTGTTGAGTCTGGCACAGTGTTTTCATTGGTACAACCGCTTCCAGTCCGGACAAACTTTGGGCGATGAAGAAACAAGGAGTGAACGAACTAGGTCAACAAATGACATCCACATCAACAGTGTGAATGATTGAGTTCGTGTGAACCGTGGGTTAACTGTCAGTGAGATTGGGAAGGAATAATTCATAATATATATGTCCCCAAAGGACAAACAGTGAATGGGCAGGACTATATAGAGGTTATGAGAAGGTTAAGACTTGATATGCTGCGGAAGAGATTACCAATGAAGTTGACATGAGTGTTGGATCGTGTTTCAACATTCTGACAACTTTTGGGCATTCAGTGAGTCACATGTGGAAAAACAAGTATTGGTGCTGTCATCATGACAACACACTGTTTCACACATCATTGGTTTTACTGAGTTTTTGACCAAAAACAGCATACCAGTGTTCCCCCAGCTGCCCTACTCTCCAGATCTTGCTCCAGCAAACATTATCCTATTTCCTAAGTTGAAATCCACCTTGAAGTGACTCCAATTTGAAACTATTGAAGACATCCAACTAAATTGTACCACAGACTTAAAAGGCTATCCCAAAAGAAGTGTTCTAGGTGGCATTCAAAAGCTAAAAAAAACGATGATAATGCCTAAGCGTTGAAACTAGATGTATGAGAATAAAGAACAGTGGATATATGCATTGTGTTCTTCATTTAATGAATTAGAAAAAACATTGTGAGCATTGTATTGGCAGCCAAGGGCTGTTTTTTGAAGGCCATAAGCATGATTAAACAGTAAATAATAAAATCAAGTACTAATGCAAACAGTTGCATCATTTTTTGAACAGGCCTTGTACTTAATGATTGAACAGCAAATTAAAGACACTTTTATTGAAGTAATTATCATTTATCTCATGTCCGTTCACCCAGGAACCACTTTCTACATGAAGCTAAATTTCACTATCACCAGTGTGATTGTCATCTGTTTCTATCTCCCTACTCATTTGGGAAACCCCATCACCTTCTTGTTCAGAGTCTATCTCTCCTTCATCGTGTTCAGCCCTATCCAAAGAATTGGATGTAAAATATTTCCCAAACTTCTTTTAATTTCTTTTCTCAAAAATGTGTAATTCATAGCTTCACTTCCACTGTGCTTTCAGTGTACAGAAAGATCACTGCCCTATGCGGGAGTGTCCTGATCATTGCCACACATCTGCTTGTCACAGGCATGCCTTCATCCTGTGCAGAGTGAGATTGTGAATGGGTGCATCTAGAAGCTGCACTCAACTGGTCATTCCTCCAGAGGATTCTGGGATTCAAATTTTCTGCACAACTTCTTTTTTCTAGTTTTTTTCCAAGAATGAAGGTCCAGTCAAATTTTTGTTAGTCCCTTAAATGTCCACATTCCCATTTTCCTGGGACAACATAATGTCTAATAACATATTTTTCCAGTCACCATGGCAAGTGCGTAATGGGAAGAGGTGCTAAAAGTAACAGGTTCTGAAAATTTTGCTGGGGAATTAACAAGCTGATGAAAAGCTCTGCATTGGAGGAGTTGCCCATCATGGGAACCTCCCATCCAATTGGAGGGGTGTTGGTGGCGATGGTGGTCCTGGGCCTTGTCCCTCTCTACCAGCACCCATTGGCACTCATGCACCGCATACCATCTGCTGTGAGTAAAGTCAGCAGAGAGTTAAGTGGAGAATGATGGAAGGGCTTAACCTTGAAATTTAATTTATGCTGGCTGTTGGATCATGGATATTCAAGTCTAAAGCAGTCTCTCCTTCTGCATGGTAATCACCCAATACTGGATGGACACTTACTGGATTGGAATCATTTCCATTCATCACTTTCTTAACACTTTATAAAGTGTCCCTGTGCTGAACATTAAACAACCTGTGTATTTGCACATTCACCTGCAAATTCAGTGCTTTTTGTTTACCATTGTGTTTACCTTATTTTGGGGCTTTTTATAACAAAAAAGGGACTAAGGGGACATGCTGCTCATCACACTTCAATGTCAGATTGAATTCCAGCCCACGTGAAAATTTTCTTCATTGTATAATTGCCATTCACCATTATATTTAAAGTGGCCATAACAGTGGAGTCTTAATTATTTAAGTCATAAATTACACAGGCCTACAAAAAAATTTTTTTTTTGTGCCGGGAATCTTTGTGTTGATTTTAACTATATTTGTAGAGCTAAATCCAAATATGAAATCCGTTTTTATTTAACAGCTCTACTTTTTTAGATATGGCACATCTTACAATTAGTTGTTTTAATATTTGATATATTCTGGAAAATAATTTTCAAAGTTAAATAAATCTATAAGTATACATGGTAAAAGAAAATAGGAAAAATATTACAGACTTTGTGAAACGTGCATACTTGGGATATTTTGGTGTTAAGCTTGGTGACCAAGATAAAACATGGGCACCGCATTTTGTGTGTAAAACATGTCAAAGTTTTGTCACTGTTGTTTGTTGTTTACACACATGTGTTGTTTGTCACATTGTTTGTTGTTTACACACATGTCAAGTGTGTAAAACATGACAAAGGAAAAGTCTAAAATTTGGTGTGCCAATGGTGTGGAGAGAACCTGTGAACCATATTGACGACTGTTATTTTTGCATAGTGAATGTTTCGGGAATTAATCGAAAAAATCGCCACAAGTGGACATATCCAGATTTGCCTTCAGCTAGACGCCCGGTACCCCTTTCAGAAGAAATACCGATCCCAATATTTCAGACGTTACCAGATATATCTAAGGAAAAATTTGAGTTATTTGACAACATTTTTCATTCTATTGACGATAGTGGCAGTGACTACGAGGGGGTATCAACAATTCCTCAACTATTTAATCAAGATGAACTAAGCGATCTTGCTAGAGAACTGAACTTATCGAAGGAAGCATCCGAACTACTAGCATCAAGACTGCATGAAAAGAATTTACTGCAACCCGGTACAAAAATAAGTTCTTATCGCACAAGGGAAAAGGATATGCTACCCTTCTTTACTCAAGAAGACAATCTTACATTTTGTTTAGACATTAAGGGTCTTTTGGAAAAAATGGGACTACTATCACAATATGATGCTAGTGATTGGCGTTTGTTTATTGATAGCTCCAAGCGTAGTTTAAAATGTGTACTTCTTCTGAATGGTAACAGGTTTGGCGCAATACCAATCGCTCATTCAACTAAAATGAAAGAAGAATACGATACAATAGCATTGGTCTTACACAAGATAAAGTACCAGGAACATCGCTGGGTGATTTGTGTAGATTTAAAAATGGTGAACTTTCTTCTTGGGCAGCAAAGTGGCTACACAAAATATCCTTGTTTCATGTGCCTCTGGGATAGCAGGGACAGACAAAACCACTGGATTAAGAAGGAGTGGCCTAAGAGAGAAAACTTGGTTGTTGGGAAAGAAAACATCATTGCTGAATCTTTAGTTGAAAGAGAGAAAATCATCTTACCGCCTCTACATATTAAACTAGGCCTAATGAAGCAATTTGTAAAGGCTCTTGACAAGGATGGACCATGCTTCGGCTACTTAAGACTAAAGATGCCCCATATAAGTATTGAAAAACTTAAAGCTGGTATTTTTGAGGGGCCACAAATCAGACAACTTACAAAGGATCCTGTTTTTGTCGAGTCAATGAATGAGATTGAAAAAATTAGTTAGATGTCATTTGTTGAGGTCATAAAAAATTTTCTAGTTAATCACATAAGTGAAAATTATATTGAGCTGGTAAACATAATGCTCAGTAACTTCAAATCACTTGGATGTAATATGAGCACAAAAGTTCACTGCCTACACAGCCACTTAGACAATTTTCTTGGAAATTTAGGAGACACAAGTGAAGAACAAGGTGAAAGATTTCACCAGGATATAAAAACAATGGAAGCTCGCTACCAAGGAAGATGGGATAACCATATGATGGCAGATTACTGCTGGTGCTTAAAACGAGACTGTTTGAACAAAGTGCACTCAAGAAAATCGCGCAAAAGAAGCTTCCGATGTGTTGAGTGATGTTTTTATATATTTTTTTCTTTTCAATTTGTTTTATTACAGTAAAAAATTTTAGTATTTGTGTTCAATTGTATTGTAAAATTCTGTTGTGTTTGTGGGTGATTTAACAGCCCTAGAAATAAATCAAGTCTTTATATTTAGTGGGTTTTATTATTAATATAATAATCCCATATCATCATGTAGAAGATTTTTTTACGTAAGTAACAACATATGTATACCTTGAAAACTGTAGCTGATAGGAAAAAACTAGTGTCATAATTAGATTCAGTACCCCAATTGTTCTTTAAATCAACATTAAAAGCTCCGGCACCAAAACCACTGTTGGCCTGTGTTATGTATTGAACATTCAGCCGGCATTATGTGGAATAGATATTGTCAAAATTATTCCAAAATATACTAGGATTGGCTGAAAACTAAAGAACACATGCTTGTAGACCACAAACACCCATGGTGGCATGTTGAAGTAACATTCCCCCTCAACACAAATGCGCAGGTTTGAGGTTGTTATTCCATCCAGTGTGTTTTTAGAAGCGAAAGTATGGAGACGTATTCTAGTGCTATATCAACGCGAGTTAAACAGCGTGCTGTTATCGAACTTTTTAGCTGCTGAATAAGTGACTCCTACATCGATTCATCGTCGTTTAAAGGCTGTTTATGATGACGATGCTATTGATAGGTCTACTGTAAATCGATGGGTAGTAAAATTTCGTGGTTGCGAACATGTAAAAGTCATAATTGTTGATGAAACACGCCTCGGACGTCCCATCACAACCACAGACAATGAACATCGCAAACCCGTCGAAGATTTGATTCAAAATAACAAAAATTCAAAAGCATATCGCAAACCATATAGGGATAACCCAGGAACCAAGGCGGCAATAATTTTGCAACATGACAACGTTCGTCCACAGATCTCGCGCGCAACTGGAGAGGATCTGCGAAACTTAAAATTTGAACCGATCGCACACCCTTCTTATTCCCCTATCTTGCGCTGTGCGCTTTTTATTTATTTCCTTAACTAAAAAAGATACCTCAAGGGTAATCATTACATCTCGGACGAAGAGGTGAAGGCAGCTGTCAAGTCCTGGATTCGAGAGAAGTCGGAGGAGCTTTTCACTGACGCAATGAAAAAACTTTTTACACGTTGGGAGAAATGTTTTAATCCAACGGTGACTATCTTGAAAAATAAATATATGATTTTGAAATTTAAGAATTGTACTTTAATGTACTTTTGGCCCGATCTTTCTATTTGTTTGTGCTCTACAAGCATGTGTGTATTACTTTTCAGCCTACCCTCGTACATAGAATAATATATGCAATGGCATAAAAATTATTCTAAAATGTAAGTGGGTAGTTCATCCTGAGGAAAAAAATGGAAAAATATTATTTTGGGTAGATTTTCATTTTATTTTTCAGCATAATATTCTTTTAGCTTGATATGTTTTTCTATTTGTGATTCCACAGAAAATTTATTACGACAAGACCCGGGTTTCGACATTCAATGTCATGAAGATGAACGTTACCTGAAGATGACGTTGAACGTCGAAACCCGGGTCGTATCGTAATAAATTTTATCTGGCCGTCAGATTAGGAAACGTTCATCTTCATAACGTTGAACGTCGAAACCCGGGTCGTATCGTAATACATTTTCTGGGGAATCAAAAAGTCGCGGTGGACGAGTGCTCCATACCGTGAATCATTTCCCAGGAGTTTTTTCTTAAGTAGAAGTAGCTTAAGTGGAGGTGACTAACAGCAGAGATAATTTTCTAGTTTTTTTCCGTATTTTTTCAAGTTTGGAAATAAAATAAGTCACAGGGGGCCTAATCTGGTGATACAATGGATGTTGTAATAATGCAAACTTTAATTTCATAGAATTTGCCATCAAAACTGCACAGGCATGCACCTACACATTGTCTTGATGGGAGATAATTTGTTTTCTTTGCCAAATGAGGATATTTTTGTTGATTTCTTAATTCAATCAGTACAATAACATTGCATAATATGCATTCTCCATTTGTTGTGAATCCGTTTTGCAAGTACCGTATTTTCCCATGGATAGAACTTTATAGTTATGAATTTGTATAGATACCACGCGCCCAGGGCTTCATAGTTATCCTGAACGTGTAGATGCTGCGCATCTGTGTGTGTGTAAAAATACGTCTATATCCATATACTAATAGAACAACCGATGAATACATGGAATCATAATTGCCTGTCACCATATCTGCCGTAAATATGCAGAAGGTGGGACGCGGTAGTCCAGGGGGTAGAGCGTTGGACTACTGACCCGAGGGCAAGGCACTCTGGGCAACTGCAGCTCCACCCAAGCTATGTGATTTTTTGGGTGTCAGATCTTCCTGGGAAACCATAACTGGCCCAGGGAAAGGAACTGGCCCCCATAACGTGATGTGTGAATATCACACGCTGTCAGGCTTAGTACTGGGTGAACTCTACCATCGCCCAACAAACCGACATTCGAGTTGATTACTGTGTTTACGGTATATAGAAGATTAGTACCAGGTGATTGAAATAAATTCCAAATGACAGAAGGATAAAAAAATAAACAATATTTACAAGCCAACACAATATGCCGCCTTATTGCTTTTTCCCTACGATTCGTAAGTCGAAATGAGACATAGGTTTGTGTGCCCTTTTATTTGCTATAGAAATTAACTTTCAGCAAGTCAAATATAAAAAATAAGAGAATGAATGAAATAGAATTTTCTTTTGTTTGCTTTACTTCGCTTGGGTGCTCAGCTGTTCTAGATACCCTCCAAGTTCTATGAAAGTGCCACCTACATGGTGATCGTTTCAAACCTGAATTGAGTTAAACTTTTACAATATAGTATTTTCTCAAGAAAATTACTCATGTAGAAGAAAATTGTATTACAGCGGTGTTGAAGTCATCAATTTGGCGACAGAAAAAGTCAATCGCGAGGATGCCAGGATTTATCCATTAATAAATCTTTAAATCAAAGTTATTTTCCAGTTGGGAAAAATGGATGATGTCTGGTATGAAAGACTACACAGAATCGGGAAGGATTAGAAGAGTGTCTTATGAAAAAAATCAGCCAGTGGATCCTGGAAAGTTGGCAGGGTGTCAGAGGGACTTGTATTGATCAAACCATGGATTCGAAAAAGCTTTAGACAATATTTCCATGGCAGTGCTAGAAGATGAGGAAGAGTTAACTTTGGAGAGTGAACTCGGTGATGTGCCTGAAGAGATAATAAATATACTTAATTCATTTAATTGAGATTCAGATGATGAATTTCTTGGATTCAAGTGATCTACCTATCCTATAGTTATAAGTACATGTATATAATACAACGTACTCTATATATACGTGAATGTACTCTACGTATTAGGATAAATGAAGTATAGATATTATGTTTCTTCTTTTTCTCATGTATTTATCCCTCTCTCGGTCTCTCAACATTCCCTATTCCGTCGAATTCCCACTACATTTAATTCCTTAAGCGTCCAGTATCCTTCCCTGTACCTCTCTTCCTCCCTCAATGCTTTCACCTCCTTCCTTAAATGCCAGATATTAACTTAGCTCTCTCTGGTGGCATATGTGCTCTCCTGCCATCTTATAGCTGTTCTTGACATTTTTTTGTTAACTTTTCATTATTGTTTATTGCTATTACCCGTTCTTTTTCTTAGTGCATATTACTACCTTGATCAAAAAGTTCCCGGAATTTATTCAGAAAATTAAAAATACAAGTTTATTCATCTAAATCTATATTGTCCCCTTCAAAGTAATCCCCATCGACTGCAACACACTTATGCCAGCGCTTGATCCAATCCTCGAAACATTTTTTATATTCGGTTTTCGGTATGTCCATCAGTGCTTCCTGCGATTTTTCCATTACTTCCTCTCGGCTGCTAAAACGCGTTCCCCGTAATGGTTTTTTAACTCGATTGAACAGAAAGAAGTCACAGGGAGCCAAATCAGGTGAATTCGGTGGCTGTTGGACGGTATTTGTTGCATTTTTCGTCAAAAAATTACGAATAATGATAGCACTGTGCGACGGTCTCGACGCACTGTGCGACGATTTCTGGTCTCTTTCGGCGAATTGCTTCACGCAAACGTCTCATAACGCCCAAATAATACTCTTTGTTTACTGTCTGGCCTTCTGGCAAAAATTCATGATGCACTACACCGTTGTAATCCATGAAAACCGTCAGCATTGCCTTCTTTTTTGACTGAAAACGACGTGGTTTTTTTGGTCTCGGCTCATTTGGTGAACGCCATTCACTTGCCTGATGTCTGGATTGCGTGTCGTACTCATAAACCCACGTCTCGTCTCCAGTAATGATCCTTTTGATGAATGTGGGATCGGATTCAGCCTCGCAAATCATGTCTTTTGCGACGTCAACACGGTCTCTTTTTTGCATGAAATTGAGGTCTTTTGGCACCAACTTTGCTGCTACACGACGGAAACCCAAATCATTAACCACAATGTCTTGGGCGGATCCATAGGCAATGTTCAAGTCCTCCGCTATTTCTCTGATGGTTAATTTGCGGTTATTGACCAACATTTCTTTTACTTTATCAATTTTTTCACCGACTTTCGATGTCGATGGTCTGCCACTGCGTTCATCATCTTCGATTGACTCACGACCACTTCTGAACCGCTCGTGCCACTGGTAAACGACCGTTTTTTTTTAGAGAATCGTTGCCGAAACACTTTTCCAACATTTCCAACGTCCGTGCGCCACTAAATCCGTTTTTTACGCAAAATTTAATACAAGTTCGTTGTTGCAAATTTAAATCCATTTCTGCAATTGTAAAAAATCGCCAACACACACAGAGATAGATGTACTCTTGGCTACATAACTTTTGCAAATGTCGAGTTATGACACTAAGATTTAAAGGGAATATCAACAACATATGTACCAATTTAACAAAAAAAACAGAACTCAAATCGGAACGATGGGAGCGCCACACGGTGGTTATTCCGGGAACTTTTTGTTCAAGGTAGTATATGCATTGTCTGTCAGCCAATGTAAAAGCCTTTGTGCCATTTTTCGCTGCTTTGTAAAATAAATTTATGAGATGAAATAACTGTAAAAGTAGCATATCTGTATAAAATAGAATGCAATTAGAAAGGCATGCTTCCAGACTAATTTATTTTTGCAAAGCTCTTCTATAAATTATTGTGTACATAGGTACGTAAATGTTTGGATTTTTCAATTTTCATTGCATAATGCACATCCTCATTTTTTTCGATCATCTTAACATTTTTGTGTAGATAACACGTGCGTTATTGATGGGAAAATACAGTAATTGATTTAGATGATTAAGCATGCATCCCTAAAAACCTTGGACATCATCTCATTGGCTGATTTCACTGCCTTTGGAGCCGGATTCTCTTCATACATTCTATTTTGACTGTTCCTTAGACTCTGGAGTGTAATAATGCATCCGTTTCACCCACAGTTAGAAATTGATGCAGGAACTCATCCGGATTGCGACGTAAAAGTACCAATCTCCAAATTGACCAGATGATTGTGTTTATTCTTCAATGAGAACAAATGCAGCACCAAAGTATTTTTTGCCAAGATTTTATTCACACTCAATTTTTCTAGCAAAATTGGAAACACTGTGCTTTGTGATATGACTGTGACCTCAAATATTTAGTGAACTGATTTGTTGATCACGCAAAACCATCATGGATTTGTCAATCATTTCATTGGAAGTGGCTTTCACTGGACATCCAGAACAGTGAAAATCATACGTAGATGGCCATGTTTTAACTCATTTACCAAATTGTAAACAGTCACAAACACAGGAACATATGTGCTACCAACTCCACTTTCATCTCTTTTAGTGCTAAGCCTATTAAAAAGAAGTGTTTAATCACCGCACGGAACTCATTTTTCTAAATAAACAAATGTTTGTTGCTTCACTCAGCTATGAAAATGAAACCACTTGATGGATATAATTGAAACTTTAGCAGCAGTCTAGCAAGAGATGAGGCTTAATAAAAGCAAACCTTGTCCTATACTATGAGTTTCCTATACCACCTCTTGGACTTTCTAAGAAATTATTGAATGACCCACATAAAAAAATTCTAAGGGTTGTTCAAGTTCTGCTGAGCTGAATGTATTTTTGCTAGTTGGAAATGCTGTTGTAATCTTCCTCCGAGAGATTCACTTCCATCCTTAACATTCCTCATGATTTTCCCAATGCAATGCTACCGCAGTGACTTCTTGAGGGTTTATGGCAAGAGGGCAAGGGCAGAGCACCATTCATTCCAAAAAGGTCTACCTGATCCACCTTTTGGCATTGCAGCAGACATTATTATTTGTAATGTCAACCTTCCATTGTGTGTCACATGCAAAAAGTCAAGATGGTAAGGCAAGCAGGTAGAAGGTCATGACACCTAAAACTTGTCAGCCTTTTATTATCAGGGAGAGAAGGGCCGTGAGAGCCAATGGTCACTACTCTTTCTTGTCTTACTTTAGATGTTTTTTTGTTCTCACCTGCCATAAGACATAGGAGCCGCCACCAGATCTGCATCAGCAACACTTTCCAGTGCTTATCTCCCTAATAAACCCTGAATTGACTGAAATGCAGCCTGGAAGGTAAATATTGAACTGTTAGGATAATCCTAATTCCTCCTGACACTGAAGTGTATGTTCTTAAAGCTTTCACCTCATTGGTCTCCATCTGCGGCCCTATATAGTTGATTCTGAATTTTGGAGTGACTTGATTAAATGTTAAAAGATGCTACTTATAATGCCTTAGCATTCACACAGGGACAGAAATTAAATCTTGTCTGTTTAAACCAGGCATCACCCTGTGCTCAGACTACATGTTCACTCTATTAGTTTCAATCTCCAGTTTATTATTTATCTCTTTGTATGTCCTTCTACCTAATTATGCCATGCATGTATGCATTTACACTCTTCCATTTTCTTCTCTCATCTGTCTTCCTAATCATCTCATAAGTGCTCCTATAAATTTTGTATATTCCTTGTCATTTTCCCATAGTTATCTACGTGGTTTTGATATCCTTTTTGTTCCAGTGAAGTCTTCTACTTCCCCTTTCCTTATACTCCTTCCATTTCTCATTCTCTTAAATTTAGCATAATGTTTCATTAGCACTAATTCTTTAAACCTTCATTTGCTCCCAGGAAACTGCAAATTGATTATGCTGTTCCTAAAATTCTGCCTAACCATAGCATGCCCTTTAACTGATATCCTTCTGAATTTCCAAGGCATTCTCCATGCATACACACACATATTGTGGTGTTTCAACTAAGTGTTCATTATGTTTGAACCATTTATACTGCAGATTGTTTTCTCCCTCCTTTCTTCCCATGGTCACTCTTTGTTCCACAATATGTACCAGTCTTCTTCTACCAGAGACCCTTCCATCTCTCCCTTCACTCTCCAACATATTCCAATTACCCACCACTATCAAATATTTCCTTCCAGGGACACCCATTATTGTTTCCTCTACTTGCTTGTGAACACCATTTCTTCCTTTCTATGATTACTGGTCAGTATATAAACCTGAATAATGACCACATTCATTGGTTAAGCCTAAACTCCTACCAAAAGTATTCTATGACTCACCTGCCCTGTGCTTATTACACTTCTAACCTTTTTGCTCAATAGTGCTAGTGCCACGACTCTTTACTGTCTCTCTTCCACTCCACTGCATATTACTTTTAATCCATTCATCCCCACCATCCTTCCTTCTCACTCCATACAGCTGTAAAATATCTATATTTCCTTTCTCCACCTTGCGTTTTATATTTTCTAATTTCCCTGGCCTCATCATTGTAACATTTCAAGGCCCTATTCTAATAATTTCCATCCCCTTCCGTGCGTTCTTTCATGCTTCTGCTATGGGTTTCTACGCTTTGCGAGGATTTTTAGTGATGATGAATGCAGAAACCTTGCCTCTACTGTTCCTGGCTACCCTGTATAGTTTAGTGGGCTGAATCAAAGGTTTGCTGGGGTTTACTGTTACAATCCTTATGTCCATCACTGTTTCCAGGATGGATAATTGAGGCTGCTTGCCATCGCCTGTCTAAATAGTGTTTTAATGGCAGCCCCACTGGGCTTAGATTTAGATGCGTTTGCAGTTACCTTATAGAGGAACAGACACTGTGTGGACTACCTTTTGGCTGGCTCCTAACCTATGGCCTATCTGGCATGGATGACCGTACCAGGAGCAATTATCATGGCTCCCACCAGGGCAGTTCCAGAGTTCATCATAATGCACAAGCCATTCCACTACAATAAGGTTGTAGTCTATGAGGAGTGTGTTAATTATAATGCATAGTTTACTTGTTTATGTAGATACAGTGCAATACTCCAACCCCTTATTTAATTATTGAAACAGGTTATACTTAATCATGGGATTATAATATTGTAACAGTGCTACTGAGTTTTGAGGAATAGGTTATCAGAAAGAATGATCTGACTTAATCAAAAAATTCTGTCAGTAAATGTAAATTATAATGAAGATAATTGACAAAGCCATTCTTCATATGGAGTGGTAAGATAAGGCTACAATGGTTTCTAAGTTACGTTTTCAATTTATAGTGTATTTCTGACTCATCTCGAAGAATTCTGGCAGCTTGTTCTTGGGTTAAATCCCTTTGAGGCATAGCCAGCAATTCATACCTGTAAAAAGAGAAAGAATTATACTCATTCATTACATTATATATGGAAATGTATTTTCATAGCAAAAAGGAAACACTTATTCAACAAAAAGTTTGATTTTTTTGTCATGTCTAGACAAAAGTGCACCTCTAGGGGATTAATATTGTATTTGGCTTTAACTTACACTTACAAAATTGAGTAAGTGTTTAGGAGCAATATTATGTATTTAATTAAAGTATATAGTCATGAGATTCTTTCTTTGCTCTCAAAAAATATTTGCATTTATATTCCATCAATAATTCCTTAAAGATTTTTGCGAAATCACTCATTACTTCATTTTAGTAATCTTGTTCTCCTTTGAGATTTCCCCCTTTCCTATGGGGACATTGGTGAGGTACAAGAAAAAAAATACAAACTAGGGGCTAAAGTTGAGTATCAAGTAATGATCAAATGGAGAATACAAAGTTCTGCTGGAAAAATAGTGAAATCATTACAAATATGTACTTGGTTAGAACAATGCAGTAGACGTAGATATGTGTGGAGAATGCCTTGGGATTAGAGACATATCAGGTAGAATATATGGTCAGGCACATATTGAGGGACAGCATAATTAATTTGCAGTTTTTTGGGAGTGGGAGCATATCCGATCATAAAGTAGAGTTAATTAATTGTTAAATCCCATTCAAGAGAATAATAGAAGGGCAGATGGAATGGAATGTAGAGGTAATGATCAGGATGAAAAAGAAAGGTTACCAGGAGCCAGTGGAAAAAATATGAGAACATTTTAAAGAAAAGAATTTCAAAAGTTGCAAACACAGAACTATCGGAATAGGAAACGTATAAGAATTACAAAGAAGATGATTAGGAAGATAGATGAGAGAAGGGAATGGAAAATTTTAGCATAGAATTAAACAGTAGGAAATACAAAGAGATAAATAATAAATTGAGGTGGGAAACTAATTGGGCGAGAGAAGAGTAGTTGTGGCCCTCAAGTATTTATTCATTCACTGTATTCGTGATGAATTTGTGCTTGCTAACTTTTTGTGTGGTGACCTCTTAGTGTACCACCCTTTGTGTGTTCATCTGAGCTAAAGTAAGCCTGCTACGTAAAATTTACTCTGCCCACTTGCAGTGATGATGGCATGTGCCATGCATCCATGAAGTTTCATCCTATAGGGTATGCATTCTGTATTTTGTTGAAGCAAAACCACTTTTTTACCATATTATCCATTTTACAGTACCAATTTATTCTTCCATTAAATCTTGCATTGTCATGTTTTGGTGCTTCTGTGCTGTAATACCATATACTTTGATGCATGAAGTATTTTGAGGATTTTGTTTCCAATTCTGTTCATAAAGCTACTGACAAAAATTATTCCTTCATCTTTACTGCCAGAAACAAGGACAGGACGATAATTTCTGTAATAATAATTCGTTGTCTCGGGCGTGACTTCATGGAATCGACTTAACATAATGAAAAGAGAAACTTTATAATTCCACATAGATTTATTAGACGGACGACCTAGGTTTCGACGTGGCACGTCATCATCAGGTACTTTTTGCAAAGAAGACAGAGAATATATAGTCACAGAAAATTGGGGGGGGAAAGAGGGGGAGAGATCGGGGAGGGGGGAAAGGCGAGAAGAGAGAGACAACTCCCTGGTCTGAGGAGAGGGTTAGGGGGTGGAAGAGGGGAAACCCCAGGGGGTGGGGGGGTTTTGGCCCGGAGGTGGTTAAGGGGGCTGAGAGCATAGGGACTAGAAGAAAGGAAAGGAGTAGGAACTCCGTAATCTAAGGAAGGTAAGGTAGTGTAGGGGACGCGTGGGTCAGGAGGGAGAGGGGAAATCCCGAGTATACGTAAAAACGCTGTATTAAGAGCCGGTAGGGGAGGTGAAGAATCATTAGGTGTGCAAGGAAGGAAGGTCTAGAAGGGGGGAGTGGGAAGGGTACAAGATTTCGTTAACAATATTAATCTTATTTTGAACACATTTCAAAATTTCATATTGCTCCAGCGCGTCAAGCCTCTGTCCTTTCCTCTCAATATGCAGGAACTCTGGCACAAAATCACTCAGATGATTCTCATCCAGCAGATGTTTGTCAAAGAGAGACGTCAAGTCCTTATTTTTGAAGCACGATTGGTGTTCCTTGATCCTTCTCAAAGTAATATAATAATATTAAGGTTATACTTATAATATAAGGTTTATCAACTATATATTCTCTGTCTTCTTTGCAAAAAGTACCTGATGATGATGTGCCACGTCGAAACCTAGGTCGTCCATCTAATAAATCTATGTGGAATTATAAAGTTTCTCTTTTCATTATATTCTGTAATAATGTTTCATCCTGAATTCAGATCTGAACTCAACAAGCATGAAATAAAATTTCCTGGGAGACTTTGTCAGGGCAGGCACAAGCCGTAATTCCCCAGATGCAGAACTCCACTAATTTAGTATTTTGATGCCTAATTGGCCAGTATTTAGATTCTATATCAAATATGTGCACTTTTGCCTCATACCCTGTGCATCTACACACAGTTTTAGTCTGAAAAAGCTCACCAATGACTGCTTTTGACTATTTATCTTTGAATTAACACATCTTCTTAATAAAAGGTAAAGAAAATATGAGAAGAAAGTGTGCCGGATTGAACAAAAAATTAAGAGAATGATGGAAAACAGGATGCTTGGGATCTCTTGAAATGGAATGGCACATGAGGCATAGTTGGCAGACTTGTTCATCTCATAATGAAAAAGTGTACCCTGAAGACACCTGCATGACGAGCTTTTTACTGACCAACATACGTTTCAATGTGTGGCTTCATTGTCTCAAGGCCTAATTAGGATTACAAATTCCTACCTAATTGTAAAAGGAGAGGGTGATGGGAAGAATTTATGGTCTGAGTGATGGCAGCCAGGAGGAAATGAATTTAATGAAAGAGTTCCTTCAGTAAAAACTTTGTTTTAATTAAACTATGATTCACAAAGGATTTAATTTTTAATTCAACTATGAAAATGTATTCAAAATGCAGTATATGCTGTCCATTTTGATTCTTGGGATAAGTCTCGGCCATTCCATTTAATGAGCCTGCAAAATCATTTTTTATGACAAATAAGAAAATTATAATAAAAACTGATTTTTTTTTTAAATTTAGAATTTCCTAATATAAAGAATGATTTGGCGGCATTTCATGATACCTGTCAAAATTACCACCCTTGTGTGTTCATGTATGATACAGTGGAAAATATTTTGCAATCTAATAAATCAAAGAAAAAATAGTTTTGAATACAGATGGAAATTAAATTGCCGGAGATATTGTAGAGAGGTATAAATTCTGATTAAAATATAATCCTGGTGATGGGACAGAAGGATATTTCTCAAAGGTTGATTACATCCAATGAATATAAACAGTCTGACTCATGGAGGAAATTGAGAGATATTTCAACATGTTTCAGTTCTATCTGTTTAGGATTTCATCTGGACCAAAAATGAGTTGCGGTTACTAGGTTTGTTAAGTTCTATCATAATAATGAAAAGATTTTTGATTTATCAACTAATATCTACTGAAACTATTTCATGGAAATCCATGCCTCATTCTGATTCACAAGTGTGTCCTCTAAATATGTTGCCAACCAAGTTTCATGTACATAGGCCGAAGTGTTCTGAATTAAGCATCACCGTTGCTCTTTCTTCTTAGCCTGAGAGATTCCCTCATAACTGTGTGACTTTCACAAGAGTATCTTGGGCACTAATTGCCACAGTATGTGAAACTTATATTCCAGCTGACTTCTGATACGTGAATTAAACAAATTCAGGTGATATTTGTGAAAAAGAAACAAGAATTATGAATGTCTCAATTTTAGGATCTATAAATATTACTGTATATTCCTGCTATTGAAATCCCATACCACATTTGCTGCACCAGCCTTTCAATTAGCATATGTACACATACAGAGTAAGACCTCTTTGGTAGAAAATCTATAAACTCTTGTTAGCTAGAGAGAAATTCTTTAAAAAAATGATTGTGTTCTCCTTGATTTTAATCTTGCTTTTGGGAATTATAGATGGAGGCAAATTAAAAAAAATAACTACATCATTACAAGAGTATGTTTTGAATATGGATGTATTTCATCGTCTAAATGAATGTATGTATACATTTCTGAATCATGCCGAGGATTTAATTTTTAGCTTTGGTTTTGCCATTTCAACCTTTTTACCATTTGGATTGCATAATGTGCTACAAAATGCTCTTTGCTTTGACTGTAGAGGGACAATCATTCCTAGTTATGGAATAGGGGCACTGGGGGGGGGGGAGGAACAGCCAAATCCCTTGCCTCTATGTGAAAGGAAGCACAATGAATCTCACAATGGGTAATTAATTACTCACCCCACCATAAATTTGCGGATGGTGGCTGACCTCAGGAGGGGGGGCAGGTAGATTGCATGGAGAATCCAATGGTCATCTGCCCCTAGCTCAGGGCCTGTGGGAGCACCTAGGATCCAGAGACTCTGTTAGAATTTCCTATTTCATCCATGGCATAATTAGTTCACGACATCATAAAATTCTGACTTACCATGATATTAATATGAATGAGATGCAATAGTGCCTACTGGTGCCATTTGATGGTGTGTGTGCAGGAAAACTAAATGTGCATATTAATAGTTGAGAGTAATAAGTGTGGTGAGGTGGAATTTTATTGCTACAAGAAAAATCCGCATTGTGAAAGTATATATAAACAATGCGAATCAACAAAAAAAAAGGATGGTAAAGGGAATACTAGACACTTAAACAGATGCCTTGCTGTAACCATAACATGACTACCAAAGCACACAGCTGTGTGAGTAGTGTGTTCTCACCTGCCAGATGAACTGTTGATGGGTGGGAATGATGTTCACATACATGGTCTGGATAAAAAGTATTGGAAACAATTTTTTTCTGGTGTGCCTGTACATGGCAGTGCATTCGTGCCATTCAGGCTTGGTGGTTAAGGGTCTAACCTTCAACAAATGCCAAGTGCCAATCTCCAGCGAGTGTTTGTTCAGCGTTGGACCAGGGAAATTGGGTACGAAGATTAATTCAGAATGTCACTTAAGTGTGCGCATGATTGCAGATCATATTCGCATTTATAAGATGGCAGTGCACATCATAATCATCGAAAATTTGGCGATGCAAAATATCTGAGCTAACCTTGCTCCAACGGCACCCAGCCAAACATGCTCCAAGGTAACCAGCTATCTAATGGAAAACAGCCTCACAATGATTCCTCAACCACCTTAAAGGCCCAACTTGGCACCAGCAGACTATTCCCTATTCCTAAAAGTGAAATCCTCCCTCAAGGACACCACCATGGGACCCTAAGTGCCATCAAAGAAGCTTGTACTCATAAAGACCTTCAGGAATCTGCCATAACCTTTGATTCCTGGAAAAGCTACTGAAAAAAGTATTTTGATGCTCAAGAGATATTTGGAAGAATTTGAGGCATTATAGCAATGTCTAAAATAAATCTATTTTCCCCTGAAACTTTTCCCGATACTTTTTATACAAACCATGTATGTAGGCACATGTATTTATCACACTCTTTCATCACCTATTAGGTGAGGAATGTGTCATAATTCTTTACTGTATGACACTTCCTGCTATCTGTTTCATCTACTTAGTTTTCCTCCTCTATTTGGATAACCTACAGGGCAGGGAGTAGAATGGTTTGCAGTGTCATTTTGTGGAAGCAATTCATATCAGAAAAAAATACTTTGCTCTTCCACATATACATGTGGAAGAACAAATTTTTTTTCCGATTTGGTAGGAAGGATTGTTGTGGCCGAATTACCTTCCCTACTTTTTGCTCTAGCTGAAACAGGTTCTTTAATTTATTGCTCTTACATGCAGTTGAGTTAAACATTTGACTTTTCTATGACTGCAAATTGAGTCATTCATGCAAACACTCCATTTCCATAATATGTAAAATATAAAGTTTTCAGGTGTGATCATGAGAATACTGATAGTATCTGTCTTGGGGAATAATTTATCTGAAGACTTTTTGAGCCATGCGCTCATCTTGAGAGAACCAACTCTAGCATTAATGTTACTGCCTATGCTTCACAAAAAGCAGCAGCAAAAATATTTCACAGCAGCATTCCAGATTCAATTTCCAGCCTGATGATACTTAAAACTTCCCATTCATCACCTTCTGGAGTTCCCTGGGCTAAAAGTGGTGTGACAAAATAAAAGGAATCACTTCAACCAAAGGGGACACACGAATTAAAGATCAAATGAGAGTGGTCTCAGGTGAAAGAGCAGTTTGGATATTCCCTTCAAGTTATATCGCCAAGCATTCCAATGCTGTCCAGCCAAGGAGAAAGCAATTAGTCATGGAGATGAGGTCTCCAAATCTCTCAACGCATACTGCGGAATAAAATCTGCCTCTACTGATAAAAATCTGTTAATGAATTCCTGGGATTTAAGAGTGCTTCTACCATATCTGAGGACACAAAAAGTGAACAAGATTGAGCCTGGTTCACGTTCACCAGGTAAATATGTCAATAGAGTGTAGTGAGATGAACTTACTTTAAAAATAGATCCAGTTGTGATGACATGCTTTATGAGAGATTCTACAGGGGTAATAAAATCAGTTCCTTTAAGATAATGGACCAATACCAATGCCCTACAAAATGTGCTTGATAACTTAGAGAATTGGTCACCTGTGGAGTTTCCTTCTAGATTTCATTGAGGAGGTATTACATCAAAAGGGTCTGCCAGGAAAGATTCCCCAGCAGCTGAAGATATCAATGTCCCTCTTCCTACAAAACCTGCCTCCCTTGATGATAGTGAATGTATCCCACTTCAGACCAAATAATAATGTGTGTCCTCAGCCTTCTGAAAGTCATACAAAAATATCCATTTGCTAGTAGTTGTCCATGTGGTGTCCCCATAAGTTGGAGTGCCCATGAAGTGTCTAGCAGTGGCAGAGGGAGGATCCTTTGATGTGTGGCCATCTAATCTACATGAATGTGAAGGGTGATCATATATCCTCTCATCTTCGGTAACTTCCCACTCATTCGATCATCCATCAGCACGTTCTCAGTTGGCATTGCTGCAAGAACACCACCAGCAGATGGAGTTCACTTGGGTTTCAGTGATATGTGGTGAAATTATCACTTCGGTGTTCATTTCATTATGCACCCTTATCCTTTAATGTGGTGGACACTGTATCACCACTTCCACTTCCTCTCTTGCCTCATTTTCTTCCACCATTGTCAATAAAAGAATGGTTGCTATCAAGAAAGCAACATCTCTGTACCATACAGAGTTAGTTCTAAATCTATTTCATATAAACCTTAGACAATAGGGAGAAAAAAGGTACCGATTTGCCAAGAGAGAAAAGATACCAATTATGCCGTAGCAAGTATTCTAAAAAAGATAATGACTTTTTGAGACTCAAAGGAATACTCTTTTGGTGTATTCAATGATCTTTACATGCATTTGATACTGTGGACCATGAAATTCTTTTAAGTGAATGTTAATCTTATGGGATCAGGGGATTTGCCCATAAATGGCTTAAACCATATTTAAAGGACATGAAACAGATAGTGGAGGTTTCTCGAATTGGGGTCAACAACATTATGATAACTCACTTATCAACCATTGAAACAATAAGTGTCTGGGTACCACATGGTAGCATTCTTGGATCATTATTATTTCTACTATATATCAATGATTTGCCTAGATATAATGAGAATAACAACGTAGTTCTTTATGCAGATGATACAAATCTGGCAATGAGCCACAAGAACCCTAACCTGTTGCACGCTAAGCATGATAGCTCATTATTGCTCTTGGAAAAATGGTTTAATGTTAACAAACTGTCTGTAAATGTACTAAAAACAAAGTATTTTCAATGAAAACAAAAAAAATCCAGAGACCGTAAACTTCATTAAGTTTACGGTCTTGTGATTTTTTTTGTTTTCATTGATTCACGACCATAGGTGCATTCCTTGTTTATTTACAAAGTATTTTCAATTTAAAAAAGAAGCGAACTGCCTCAGACCTCTGCTTAAAAGGCCAACTCATAGAAAGGATATGCAGCACCAAGTTTTTAGGTTTTTCTCTTGATGAGTCCTTAAACTGGGGGATCCATACTAATGGCCTATGATCCACTTTGGCAAAAAGTGGATTTATTCTATGAAATATTACAAACATTGTAGATTTAAATATATTAAGAATGGTTTACTGTGGCAACTTTCGGTCACATATGAGCTATAGAATTATTTTTTGGGGAGTATCACCTGGCTTCCATAAGAGTTTTTATAATGCAGAAAAGACCTATTAGGTATATAGCAAAAATACCCCCATGCCAAACCTTAATTTAAAGAATTAAAAATTTTAACTTTACCTTTTCTGTACATATATTAAAAATGCATGTATGTCAAGGATAATATGAAACAACAAATCATCAATGCTCAAGTACATGAGCATAATACTTAACAGTGTTGATGTACATTTATTCTGCCACTCTTCTGCTATGTATAATAAGAGTCCCTTAAAAAGAGGGAGCAGATCTGTGATACTTGGAATATTTAGAACAAAATTTGAGTTCTAATTCTGGATGATACCCCAGCTTCTCCCAAGCAGCATGATTTCATGTGTTCCACATCTCCCTGGGTAACCACATGTGAGTGGTATCTCACAGAGAAAGAAATCTAATCTGAATGCATAGATTTTACCCAGGGCACAATTCATTAAGGGCTGAGCTATACTTCCAAATATTAATCCAATGTTTGGGTTGATTTCTATGGGTTTGGTCGGTCCAAATTCTGTTCTCTACATCCATAAAAAGCACTTGGTTTTCATTTCAGATGGTATCAATTCACTTCATGAGGAGGCTGGATGAGGATTAAATATTTTCCAACCATCTGTTTTAAAATGTATTAAAATTATTGATATAAATGCATTCACCCTCTTTGATCTTATTTTAGGAGTGTAGGATTTGCCAAGGAAAGTAAATCACACAATGAGCATAATTCAATCAGGCATCTTTCTTGTGAAGCGAAACAATTTTTCCCATATAATTTAATGTAGAATACGAATATGCATTCTATGCAAAAAAATACATTACAAGCTATGTTTATTCAGAGAAAATTATGTATGCATTGTTTAGGCTTGCGGATCATCTTCATATTTTCTTCTGCCACGGAATGAACCAATCTGGAATGTGAACTCAGCTTAAAAAACAAAAAATTGAAGTAATTAGTTTACTTATGATTCATTCCTAATTTTTTTTAACTTTTAAGCTGTCAAGACACAATAAATAAACAATATTTTTTCACACAAAAAATTTTGTTTGATATGGTACCCCACATCAGTTTCCTATGACATTAAATTCAGCCTGCACCTCTGGACTTAACATTTCTTAAAGGCTTGTGGAGTTTCAGAATGGTAAACAAACAAGAGTTTAATTTTCAAATTGCCACTAGCCTGGCATAAAACAGCAGCATAAGACAGTCTTTAAATTCCACACGGACAGGAAGTGCATGTTAAGTGTACATATATATTAGTTTGCTTTAGCATCTTCTTCCAGAAAACCTGTCTCATCACAATTAAAAACCCATTGCACCAGGTAAACTCCAGAATCCATGGGATTCTTGAAGTCGCTAATGAAGTTCGCTGCTGCCTTTGACTTGGAGCTTGCTGCTTCACCATACCTCAAAATGCCAGTTCTTCTCTTATACTTATTGAACCACTTGCAATTTCCCTCAAATACTTCCTCTTTGGCCATTGATGATCCTGGTTTTGTCTTAATGAGATAAATGAAATCATTTTCCCCTTCTCACCGATGATATGCTCATAAATAGTGTCACATTGCAATTGATTTTCATTTCTTTCTGTGAAAAGCAACCTTTCAATATTGTTGAGGATACGTGACCATTGTATTATCATTCTTGTCACTCCCTTTGAAGCATATGTCTCTTTACTCGAGGATAGTGCAAATTGCTGATGTAGACCAATTGTATGTGCATGCTAGATCAGTCATGCTCACATATTGTTCCCTATTATGAAGGATTTACTTTTCATTTCTACGGCTATTTTTATTCTCCAATGGCTGCCTTCTTGCGGCTCTTTCTTTGGGGACATTTTAAAAACTATGCACAAAATATTATTACGCTTTGGAGAAAAAAATCACCAATAATAAATCTGAACACAAGTTTGGGAAAATGTGTGGTTACTAGTGACACTAAGATGCAAGCGGAGCAAGAGCCAAATGCAAACAGAAGCAGCAGGCACACAATCATTCTGGGAATCCCCCTCCCCTCTGCTCATCAATCACCAAGCATGAAGTTTTATGCTAATTGAGTCATTTCTGGTAATGATTCTTTTGCCCATTATGGCAATTATTTGCTGTGCTAAGTGCTTATTAAGTTCCACTGTATAGACACCATGATTGGTGGAATGTCAATTTGTTTCAAATGAAGTGACAGGTGAATCCAAATGGTGCAAGGGAATTGAAGATCGGGTCAATCTACTGACCCACTGAGAAGTTTAATCACAGCAAAAATATGAGTTATTATGCCTGGATTCTAAGCAGGTTAAATAAAGCAAACTTGAAATTAAGATATGATTACACAGGCCAACAGTGTTTTTGGTGCCGGAGCTTTTAATGTTGATTTAAAGAACAATTGAGGTGCTGAATCCAATTATGACACTAGTTTTTTCCTATCAGCTATAGTTTTCAAGATATACTACCTTGATCAAAAAGTTCCCGGAATTTATTCAGAAAATTAAAAATACAAGTTTATTCATCTAAATCTATATTGTCCCCTTCAAAGTAATCCCCATCGACTGCAACACACTTATGCCAGCGCTTGATCCAATCCTCGAAACATTTTTTATATTCGGTTTTCGGTATGTCCATCAGTGCTTCCTGCGATTTTTCCATTACTTCCTCTCGGCTGCTAAAACGAGTTCCCCGTAATGGTTTTTTAACTCGATTGAACAGAAAGAAGTCACAGGGAGCCAAATCAGGTGAATTCGGTGGCTGTTGGATGGTATTTGTTGCATTTTTCGTCAAAAAATTACGAATAATGATAGCACTGTGCGACGGTCTCGACGCACTGTGCGAAGATTTCTGGTCTCTTTCGGCGAATTGCTTCACGCAAACGTCTCATAACGCCCAAATAATACTTTTTGTTTACTGTCTGGCCTTCTGGCAAAAATTCATGATGCACTACACCGTTGTAATCCATGAAAACCGTCAGCATTGCCTTCTTTTTTGACTGAAAACGACGTGGTTTTTTTGGTCTCGGCTCATTTGGTGAACGCCATTCACTTGCCTGATGTCTGGATTGCGTGTCGTACTCATAAACCCACGTCTCGTCTCCAGTAATGATCCTTTTGATGAATGTGGGATCGGATTCAGCCTCGCAAATCATGTCTTTTGCGACGTCAACACGGTCTCTTTTTTGCATGAAATTGAGGTCTTTTGGCACCAACTTTGCTGCTACACGACGGAAACCCAAATCATTAACCACAATGTCTTGGGCGGATCCATAGGCAATGTTCAAGTCCTCCGCTATTTCTCTGATGGTTAATTTGCGGTTATTGACCAACATTTCTTTTACTTTATCAAATTTTTCACCGACTTTCGATGTCGATGGTCTGCCACTGCGTTCATCATCTTCGATTGACTCACGACCACTTCTGAACCGCTCGTGCCACTGGTAAACGACCGTTTTTTTTTTAGAGAATCGTTGCCGAAACACTTTTCCAACATTTCCAACGTCCGTGCGCCACTAAATCCGTTTTTTACGCAAAATTTAATACAAGTTCGTTGTTGCAAATTTAAATCCATTTCTGCAATTGTAAAAAATCGCCAACACACACAGAGATAGATGTACTCTTGGCTACATAACTTTTGCAAATGTCGAGTTATGACACTAAGATTTAAAGGGAATATCAACAACATATGTACCAATTTAACAAAAAAAACAGAACTCAAATCGGAACGATGGGAGCGCCACACGGTGGTTATTCCGGGAACTTTTTGTTCAAGGTAGTATATGCATTGTCTGTCAGCCAATGTAAAAGCCTTTGTGCCATTTTTCGCTGCTTTGTAAAATAAATTTATGAGATGAAATAACTGTAAAAGTAGCATATCTGTATAGAGTATAGTCCCATATCATCATCTAGAAGATTTTTTTACGTAAGTAACAACATATCTACTACCTTGATCAAAAAGTTCCCGGAATAACCACCGTGTGGCGCTCCCATCGTTCCGATTTGAGTTCTGTTTTTTTTGTTAAATTGGTACATCTGTTGTTGATATTCCCTTTAAATCTTAGTGTCATAACTCGACATTTGCAAAAGTTATGTAGCCAAGAGTACATCTATCTCTGTGTGTGTTGGCGATTTTTTACAATTGCAGAAATGGATTTAAATTTGCAACAACGAACTTGTATTAAATTTTGCGTAAAAAACGGATTTAGTGGCGCACGGACGTTGGAAATGTTGGAAAAGTGTTTCGGCAACGATTCTCTAAAAAAAAACGGTCGTTTACCAGTGGCACGAGCGGTTCAGAAGTGGTCGTGAGTCAATCGAAGATGATGAACGCAGTGGCAGACCATCGACATCGAAAGTCGGTGAAAAAATTGATAAAGTAAAAGAAATGTTGGTCAATAACCGCAAATTAACCATCAGAGAAATAGCGGAGGACTTGAACATTGCCTATGGATCCGCCCAAGACATTGTGGTTAATGATTTGGGTTTCCGTCGTGTAGCAGCAAAGTTGGTGCCAAAAGACCTCAATTTCATGCAAAAAAGAGACCGTGTTGACGTCGCAAAAGACATGATTTGCGAGGCTGAATCCGATCCCACATTCATCAAAAGGATCATTACTGGAGACGAGACGTGGGTTTATGAGTACGACACGCAATCCAGACATCAGGCAAGTGAATGGCGTTCACCAAATGAGCCGAGACCAAAAAAACCACGTCGTTTTCAGTCAAAAAAGAAGGCAATGCTGACGGTTTTCATGGATTACAACGGTGTAGTGCATCATGAATTTTTGCCAGAAGGCCAGACAGTAAACAAAGAGTATTATTTGGGCGTTATGAGACGTTTGCGTGAAGCAATTCGCCGAAAGAGACCAGAAATCGTCGCACAGTGCGTCGAGACCGTCGCACAGTGCTATCATTATTCGTAATTTTTTGACGAAAAATGCAACAAATACCGTCCAACAGCCACCGAATTCACCTGATTTGGCTCCCTGTGACTTCTTTCTGTTCAATCGAGTTAAAAAACCATTACGGGGAACGCGTTTTAGCAGCCGAGAGGAAGTAATGGAAAAATCGCAGGAAGCACTGATGGACATACCGAAAACCGAATATAAAAAATGTTTCGAGGATTGGATCAAGCGCTGGCATAAGTGTGTTGCAGTCGATGGGGATTACTTTGAAGGGGACAATATAGATTTAGATGAATAAACTTGTATTTTTAATTTTCTGAATAAATTCCGGGAACTTTTTGATCAAGGTAGTATATCAAATATTAAAACAACTAATCGTAAGATGTGCCATATCTAAAAAAAGCAGAGCTTTTAAATAAAAACGGATTTCATATTTGGATTCAGCTCTACAAATATAGTTAAAATCATCACAAAGATTCCCGGCAAAAAAAATTTTTTTGTAGGCCTGTGTTATGATCATAAATTTATTTAAGGTAATTTGGGGGAAGAAGGAAGTGAATTAGCTGTTCAGATGTTCAGGCGACAGGGCAGATGGTAGAATTACTGATCAAGGCAATAATGCAGTGAAAACAAAATGTAGGTAGCCAATGCAAAATATGCCACATTATTATCTTATATTTTGCCATTGTAAAATAACAAGATGGAATAAAATTTTTAAAATTATACCTATTAGGGATCATTCATATCTGCCTTTGATAGGGCATATTACCAATGATGATGAGCTAGTATTTTGCATGTTTTCTATGAATTAGGGTATGTGGTCAGCTTTTACGCATTCTGATTTTCTTTGTACAACCCCCCATAGTACTTCTCCCCAAATGCACAATGCACATGGTTGCATTTTACATAGACTTTGTGGAAACTGGCAAAGCATAAGTATCACATAATAGTGATTCATTTTCCCCAGCATCTAACGTCTACTTAAAAGAATTTCATCTCACAAGTAATTGATGATCTTTTACACTCAAAACCTGATATAGATTTTCATCAATAGGTAGGAACAATGGATCTTACCATGCCATCCCATGGAGTAGGGAAATGATGTTTTGAATAAATTATCATACTTGGTTGTGATAACTTTCATTATTTTGGCAAGAAAATGCCGTTGTGATCCATCCAAATTCTGCAACTGAGTCACCTTCCTGCGGGGCAGAATCATTGTTTCAAATGGCCATGCTGCCCAAAATGGTACCAAGCAAACCCATTCATCATTGGTGCAAACAAGCCTTTCCTGAAAAACAAAAAAGAGGGGAATTTAACATCTTATGTTAAAAAGAATATGCACTTAATGTAGCAGGAGAAGGAAGTGGTCAAATTTAACTTCCAGTATGTGCATGCCTCCAGTTCAATGTGATCACAAATGCACTGTTTCCTCACGCAGGCTGATTCCCAAGCAGCAGTTCCCCCAGAGAAAGCAAGCACCGAGAAGACAAAGGCGACCTGGAGTGTAATGCAAGTGCATACCTGGCGTGTCAACTCCTTCTCCAAGTAATCACAGAGCAGGGGGCGCCCATGCTGCTCAAAGTATGCCCGCTGTTGGGCATCCTTCACCTGTGGTTCGTTGGGCAGGAATGACGATGCCCAAATCTGACAGTGGGGATGGGGATTGGAGCAACCCATCATTTGGCCTTTGTTCTCAAAGATTTGCACCCACTTGAAGCGAGAGCCCAAGTCCAGCATCTGGTCAATCCACCTGAAGAGAGGTCATCTATTCCTTAGTGTCATCTCTCTATTATTTCAATTGATATGGGAAACATTTTTGTGTAGCAGAAATCAAGGGAGGAGTTATTAATAGAACTGAAAGGGAAACTTATAAACACTTGAACAATAGAAAAATTGCTATTGTGGTGGTATTATGTAAATTTGGAAGATAGCAGTGTATGAAAGGACAAGATGGAAGTGTTACAGTATGGAGAGTGAGGCCTAGTGTCGCCTCATTGTGACTATTCAAGGGGTGTGTATTAAATCTGAGCATGGAAATAAAATTACGATTATCTCCTGCTGCAACCACCACCGCTCTTAAATGTCCAATCAATTTAAAAACCAGCTGTCTGGAGCTAGCAGGGCTTTCATTTTGCTTCAAGAAGCATTAAATACCAAGTTTTCTACAAATATTGATTTGATCTGAAAATATTGCAGAGACTCATCTTATTGGTAGAGGTGACTGCAAATACTGGCAGAACTTTAAATGGGCATGAGCCACAATGGCATCTACTGATAAATTGGCTGTCAGTTGTTTATTTTACAAACAATCACCACTAAAGAATCCATGAGACAACTTATGTTAGAGCTAGCTCATGCCACAAAAAGAGAATAAGAACTCAAGAGTAAAAAAAAGAGACATTTCAGACGTGATATAGTGGAATATCATGATTAATTAAAATTGGCAATATTCCACAAAATAAAATTTTTTATTAATGTGACCGGTTTCGATGCAACTACATCATCTTCTGGTAACAGTCATTTCTCATTGCATACTATATATGCTGAAAAGCAAGTAAGGGGAGGGTAGTGGAAAATGGGAGGAAGAGAGAGGGGAAGTGGAGCGTGGGCCACGTGGGTGACATATGAGAGGGGAGAAAAGGTGCGGGTGAGGAGAAAGGGGTGGGGGGGTGAGAAATTAACACAGTCTGGAAAAACCTCGTGGCTGGATGGAGGGGGTGTCTCATTGAGGGTGAACCCATACATTGCAATAGCAAAAGTGGTGTATATGAAATTCGGTGTGAGTGTGGAGCCACTTATATTGGCCAGACAGGCAGGAGTTTTTCGACACGCATCAGTGAACATAGGAAAGGTTATATCACAGGTCATACCAATTTTTTTTTTGCCAAACATCTTCTTGATTTCAACCATTTTTGTAATTTCAATTTTAAATTACTTCACAAACTGACCAAAGGAAAGTAATTAGATGCCATGGAACAGCTGGAAATCTTACATCGCAAGGACTTGGACCTCATCAACGAAGTCCAATTTTCATCTTCACCCTCCCCCCTCCTCTCCATCACCTTCCCTCAATGCAGGTGTGACCAGTGATCCCCTCGCCTTAACTATTGGAATTTCCCCCATCCCCCTGTGCACCCTCTGATCATGTTATCCCAAAGAAGGTGGGAAGCCTTGTGTCCCCACCCCTTTCTTCACAGCCGATGTGGGAAGGCCCACACTGCGGGACAACTCCCATCCCAAACCCCCCCACTCTCTTGCCAACATTTGCAAGTGAAATCCCTACTCCACCCCTCCCTAAGCCCTCGCTAGGGCGCCCCCCCGTCCCCCCTTGAAACCATATAGACAGTGATCCCAAATCTTTACTCCTTTTTGCACACTTCTTTGTGCATGGTTATCTGTGCCCGGTCAATGATGGGGGAAACCCCGGTCTCAACCCCTTTCTCCACGGCCCTAGGAGCTTGGCGCCGCACCGAGGGTTCACCCTCAACGAGACACCCCCTCCATCCAGCCAAGAGGTTTTTCCAGACTGTGTTAATTTCTCACCCCCCACCCCTTTTTCCTCACCCGCACCTTTTCTCCCCCCTCATATGTCACCCCCTGGCTTTCCACCTCCCCTCCCTCCTTCCCCCATTTTCCACTACCCTCCCCTTACTTGCTTTTCAGCATATATAGTAGACAATGAGAAAATGATTGATGAAAGACAATGAAGATAATGTAGTTACATTGAAACCGGTTGTATTAATAAAAATTTTATTTTGTGGAAAATTGCCAATTTTAATTAATCAAGAGTATATATTTTCAGGTGCTTTTATTTGGTTATAATAATAGCTATATTCTCACAAGTTTACGATTTGTTTATGAAGCACACAGCACTTGTATACTGTTTTCCTGGAATCTGTAAATGTACAGTTTGAAAGACAAAACATGGTATAAGAAATCATTTTCTCACATCCCCCTCGAATGCAAATGGAAATAAAATTCATTATTTCTCTTGTGTATAGCTCCATATTAATTAGTAAGCATCAGAAAATTGTTTATGCCTGGAAATTGTTTGTTCAAGTGATTTAATAAAATGATAAAACCTCAAGGTAGTGTAAATGAGACTAGGTACCTTGGGCTTTCCATCCGTGAGTATAGCAATGCTACAGAACATTACTATATTTTATTATTTTGTTGTATAGCCTGTAATATATTAAACTATACAGTCCTTTATGAGCTTATCATACAATTACACTTTATACAATTACACTATCATGCATTTTAAAATAATTTATGTTTTTATTAACATTATTGAAAATTATTTTACAATTGAATTCTTAATTATTTAAGCCACTTCAATCTTCTACATTTTTCCTAACATGGCTTCAACCATAACTGCAGCCTTTCCTGCAAAAGCATTTCCACAAATAATTAAATGCAAATGTGGGTGCAAATAGCACCCACATTTTTTCTTTGAGCAACAGAATATGTCTGACACAATCAAGTACAGCAGCCAAACAAGTGCTAATGTTACGAAATATTTGCACTTTGATACCATACATGCCATTCAAACTGCCTTTGAAATTTCCTGGCAATGTGTTTGAAGTGCATAACCACAGCAAATGCTAAATAGCTACCAAATGCTCAGATGGAATGGGTTCCAGTGTAATGAGAATAAATCCAAAACTGGATATGTATGAACATTTTACTATTCTCTTGCAAATGCTGCACATGGTTGATTAATGCTTGATGTGTAATCTCTAATGCTTCTTAACATAATGTATAGTCCATTAATATATTATTTGTGGACTTCATGATGCAGATTATGTGAGCCATTTTATCAGCTAGATTCAGATAATTGTTGAATAATTAATTGATGTAAAGTGCAGAACATAATCATTCATTGTCTGCAATTGTTTGGAATACACACAGGAATAGCCTTTGATGGTCAATGCCCACAGACGGTGGCACTTAATGGGCAATTAAGTGTTCCACTGCCTCACCTGTCAATGACAGCTTCAATTTCATCAGAGCTCATCAGGGAAATGGTTTTGTTCAACATTGGGTGCAGGCACATGACACGGCAGGTGCCGGTTGCTGGGGCCATGCGCAAGAGGGGATCACTGTCTTCAGGGGGGTGAGGGACTTCTTCCATGAGAGCTGGGAAGTCATTTGTGAAGACATATGTGGAGCAGTAGTCTGGATTGACCTGGAAATCAATGGCAAACCATAATTGACCGTGTTTTCAATTGTTCAATATTTGGTTTCAAGGACTTGAATCTGAGAACTCAACAGTATATAAGCTCAATTTGCACAATTTCATAACCTCAGTTGCATAATTACTTGCTTTTTTATGCATATTCATGCATCAGCCTGGTTTGTTGCACTTCATTTCCCTCTCTTTTGCTCATCCCTCCCCTCTTCCACTCAATCACAATGAATGATGGCGAGAAATGATAATTAGCACTTGTCGTTTCCACTCAACCATTTTTATTCACATGTCCCAGCTTTCAACACTTCATGTCATCTTCAGATTGAAACCCGAGTTGTGTAAATAAAAATAGCTGAGTTGAAATGATAGGTGTTAATTATCTCATCAAATTGGAAAGTTTCCATAAAGTTATGCCTGAAACTATATGGGTCAATGATCGTCATAAAGCCTTAAATGACTCACCAGGTAAAGGTTCTTTAAAAAAGTAACTATTGCCAATTTTTATCATGGCATGTAACTTTTAAAAGTAATTGTATATCTCTCAAAAGTAGTTTACTGAAAGAGAGAATGAAACAGTTTCTGGCGTAACTTGGTGGAAAATCTTCATACTGACTTTTAATAATCAAACCACTTTACTTTTCCACATAAACTTTTTAATTTTTACAACCCAGGTTTCAAAACAAACAATGGGTATAGAGAAGATTTAATTGATATCCTTTACTGTAAGAAACTATCCCGTTTAGCAAAGTTATCCATATATAGTTCACCCACATATACAGAAAAACAGCCAAAGTGGCGAAGATTCCCTTTTCTTGGTCACTTATCGTTAAAAGTACAAAGAATTCTTCCAAAGGAAAAAGTGAGACCGGCCTTTTACAATAAAACTAATTTAAGCAACATGTTATGCCACACGAAAGGCCACGTTGAACCACTACACAAAAGTGGAGTATACAAACTCTGCTGCAATGACTGCAATTGGATATACATAGGCCCGATGGGGAGGAGATTTGAAACAAGAATAAAGGAACACCGAGCTTGTTTTAAAAATAACATCTCCACATCACTATTTGCCAAGCACTTGAGAGATTGTGGCCACACCAGCGATTTCACTCCCGAATTTTTACACTTTGAGAAGAAAGGGTACAGTCTTGATGCGCTGGAGCAGTTGGAAATCCTTCAACACACGAATTACGGGGAAGATGTTTTGACCAACGATTTTCTTTACCCTTCACATTCCCCGTTATTGTTTTTTCCCTCACCCCCTGCCAGTTCACCTGAAGACAAGTGAGACTTTTTCAACAATGTAGCGGCTCCTCCCAACCCATTACTGAGTCACCCAACTAATTACTAAGTGCCGTTACCCCAGTTCATAATAATCATTTCCCTAATCCTCTGCCAACTAATCTGATGTCAGGTGGGCTTTTTGCAGCATTGTATTGACCATATCCTTCCAGCCTGCTAATTATCTAATTGGTTTTTATCTAATCTAATTATCCAATTATTGCTAATTTGTCAATATTACCAACCCTCCTTCTCCACCTCAAACCATAGACTTTTAGCCCCCCTCTTCATAGCTCAACCAATCCTTTCTTTCCTCTCTCCTCTTCCCCTCCGCCCAGAGATATGTATATATACGGTGCTTGACTTGTTTTTTTACCTGATGATGTTATGCTATAACGAAACCTGGGTTGTAAAAATTAAAAAGTTTATGAGGAAAAGTAAAGTGGTTTGATTATTAAAAGTCAGAAAGAGAGAATGATTATCATAATTGAATTCCTTATTTTTCAGTGAAGAAAATAATTTATAGATTTTCTTTCATGCAAGTACTGAAAGATGTCTTTGCAAGTGGAACTAGTTGAATACTGTATTCCATTAAATCAATACATGCGCCAAATTACACTCTGCTTCCGGCTTTGTAATTGCTAAAATACACTCACTGAGAAACTAAAAGATGTATTTTTGGGGTAGTGGTGTGGCAAAGGGAGGAAGTTGAGGGCACTGGTGTTTGGGTGGCCACCAACCTTCCCATTTGAGCGTGTAGCCCTTGGGCACAGGGGGTTGCTGGGATCCCACTCGGGAAGGTTGGGCTCATCTGCAGGCTCCACCTGCCCAGCCCATGGCCTCTTCATCCGGTGTGGAGAGACAACAATCCACTCCCCTTTGAGTGGGTTGAAGCGCAGATGCTGGTGCTCTGAAGGAAGAGGAAAAGCTGTCAATATGGGAGGCAAACAACCTCCTGAGGAAAAGGTTAATGTCACAAACAATTATTCAAAACAAAAAGAAATAATGTTTACATGGATGTTCCCAGTATTTTTCATACATATTTGTTTTCTTCCAAGTTTTTGTGTCTTTTTTTATAATTATTTAAATGACATCAGGACCTATGAAAATTTATTTTCCACTCAATGATTTACATTTCATTTGGTATTTTCATTACTAATTATGCGTTATTATTATTAGACAATCTACTGGAAAAGGTGGGTTTTGGATGGACAAAACTACCAAATAAATATTTCGTTTCTCCTGACAAAACACAGTCCAAGATCCTGCTCGAAAACAGTTCCCTCTTCATCTCTGCATACTTCCTTCCCCCTTCATTCCATCCAACATCCCTATCCTATTACTTCCCCTTCCTTGATTGCCTAACATTCTCCCCTCTATCGCAGTCATCAACATCCCACGGCTGATCAATATGTTTTGCATCCATTTTTAGTTTACACTATTTTGTTTTCTCTGTCTCCGCCCCAGATATAAATAAGTGAATGTGTATGAAGTGCACTTTTAGGGTAATATCTTGTCTATGAGTTTGGTAGTCCTTGTTGGAAGTAATGAATTTGATACTTTCAAGTTCCCGATTGAAATTGTTCACAGAGAGGGGGATGTTAATCAGTCTATTTATCATTAAAAGAAAAGCAGCTTGCCTCCGACAGATATGATGGTGGGAACTGTAGTGAATTACTTGGTCTGTGGAGGTTAACTTCCTTAAAATTGCAAAGTCATAAGCATTTCCACAAGTGGTTATTTTGACATCCAGGATATTGATTTGACCACCGACTCCTTTCTCACACGTAAAATGAACGCCTTGATGCAATAAGTTAAGGGAGTCCAGAAAAATGTCAAATTGCCAGTCAGTTCCGGTCCACACCGCAAAGATGTCGTCAACATAACGATGCCCAACACTGATGCTCTTGGTGTTAACAATTCCCGAATTGAAAAGTTTCTCTTCTAAGTCATCTATCACTAATTCTGCGAGAAGCAGAGATAAAGGGGAACCCATCGCTAGCCCTTCTGTTTGTAAATGAAATTCTCCATTGAGGTGAAATAGTTCTGTTGCACGCATACCTTTAGCAGTTTTTGGAATTCATTAACAAAGAATGGTTCCACATCTGCTTTGCCTAATAACTTCTAAGACACTCTCACTGCTTCAGACATGGGGATGCTGGTAAAGAGGTTGGTTACCTCAAAAGACTAATAAATGTTTGCCTAGTGGTGGTGAATTTACAGAGAAGATGTTGCACAGATCTTGAGAGTTCTTAACACTGTACTTGGGAGTGAAGCCAGTGATCCTCTTGAACAAAGCATCTAATCTGGTCACCAGTTTTCTTGAAGGAGCAGACACACTTGAAACATCCACCCTTATGGGAATACCTTCTTTGTGGGTTTTGGGAAGGCTGAAAAAACAGGGTGCTTTACGATTCATACCTGTAAATTTGTAAACTTCTTTGTGATGTACAATACAGGGAGTGGAACTCAGAGCAGTTCTGACTGCTATCTCAAAATTGGGGGTGTGGTCAGAAGGTAGTTTCAACATAGTGTTTATAGTGATGAACTCTTGACACTTTTTCAGATAATTTTTCCTCTTCATAACCACTACAAAGTTTCCTTTACCTGCCTTTTCAATGATCAGGTCACAAGGTCCTCTATATTGTACCAGATGATGTTGACTATTCAACGAAACAGGTTTTTAAAATAAAAATCAGTGGAACTTACAAAGTTGTTATTATTCACTTTTCATGGATCACCCTGCCTTACACCCCTTCCTAACACCTCTCATCTGGACTCAATTCCCCACTCGCACCTGAGCATTCTACGACATGTACAGGTTGCCGATTAGCCTCCCATCCCTCCAATCTATTTCTATTTTCGGCAATATACTTATTAGTTTTTCTCAATTCACTCTATAAAATGCCTTTTTGAAATCTACAAAAGAGGCAACTACTTATTCTATATTCCTCTCAATTAGTGATCTCATTACTGTAATGCCATTACACATGCTCCCCTTCCTAAACCCAAACTGATCACCCCCTAGGTAATCATTTGCCCTGCCCTCTATTGTTTTGTTGATGATCCTGAGAACCACTTTAGATGAGTGGGAAATAAAACTTATTGTTCTGTTGTCCTCACATGATGTAGCCTTTACCTTTGTTGGAATAAGAACTAACACTGACCTCACAAAGTCTTCCAGCCATATTTCTTCCTCATATATGCTACAAATCAATCCATAAAGATTCTTCCTCTCACATTTTCCTAAACCTTTTAGTAATTCTGCAGGAATGCTGTCCAACCCCACGGCCTTATTTGATTTCACCTCCCTTAATGCCCTTTCTATCTCATTGTCGAGTATGCCTGAACCTAAACTATCTTCATCTACATCATATTCTCTTAAAATGCCCAAGCTTGTTGGCCTAAATTCTTTACCATACTATCCATCTAATTACATGTACATCATGTTACTGTTGCACCATTACATAAGGGACCTGAGCTCCAAAAATCAAGGCCATCCGGTAAAGAACAGGATCAGTACATACAACCAGGGCAGCTATAAAATCCTTCGCCATACATTGAATAAAAATTAATGACTGCCAAAAGAGGGTTGACTCCAAAAATCAAGGCTGGTTGCACAAAAAACAGGGTAAATGATCTAAAAAAAATTAATAGCTGGAAACAAACATGGGCATCGGCCAAATGTCAGATGTCAAAAATAACTTAATAACAGTCCAAGAAAATAAAACATTTTACTTTTTAATGTTAAATTTTTTATTTTCTTTAAAATAAAAGACTAGTTATAAAAGCTCATGATGCTGAGCTCATTTTTCTGATATCCACATCCCTGTATCATGACAGAAATCTCTGCTTGACTAGAACCAAAATTAACCAGTATTTCCTTTTTTATGCACCTATACCTTCCTAGGATAATAATGAGCTTTATTAGATATTAGAGATGTACACATGTAATAGTCATGGCCTATAGATGTATCGTAAAATACCTTGTCCCACTTGATCCATCCAGCTCAATTAATCCCCACCTCCCCTATGCCTTTTGTAATGCCTCCAAAGTAAGCATTGGCCATTCCCTAAACTTCCTTATCCTGCTTCTCTGGTATCATCTGCTGCCAATTTCCCCCTTGTTGTTGCACTCCCCACCTTCTTCATGCTCACTACATATTTATAGGCTCTGTGTTCAAAATACAGCACATTTTATGACAATGAAATGTACAGGCATGCGTCATGTTAATAAATTATTAGTTGCAAATTTTTGTTTCTGTCTATCCTGTTATACTCATCAATAAATCACCAAATTCACAACAAAATATCTATTTGAAAAAGAGAGTTTAGAGAATGTCTAAAACAAGAAATTACTGCATGGGGTGGGTTAAGAGACAACCAGCAAAGTAGGATAGTTATAAATCTTCCAAGGTGAGGCACATTGAGAGCACCTATGCTGTAAATGATAACAATGGACATCAGTACGTGGTGAAATATTACAGAAATTTATCTTTACATAACAGAGAGTATAGGTACAAACAGAGTAGTGTCCTGCAGTGAAAAAAAGCAGTTTACAGTGATCTCAAGACTGGGCCAATTTAATGCATCTTATTGATCTTGTTTGTGATAAAATCAGCTCCTCAAGATCCATCAAATGTCTGCAGAGTTGGAGACCATAATTAATATGGAAATGGAAGAGTGTACAGGCAACATCATTCTGTGGGAGAGGGAATTTTAGCTTTTGTGACACATTAAGGATTGCAGCAAGGTTTGTACTAGCTGTAGAACAATGAATCTTCCAGGACAATTTTCTGTCTAGATGGAAATACAATTAGATATAGTGCTGCATCATGTAAGTAGGCAAAGATTAACAGTGGCCTCTTGAGTTTAGAGGTTAAAAGGAAGGTTTAAAACAAGCTTATTGGCAGAGAACATTATAAATACTAAAAAAAATTCTGTTGGACAGATGAGTTGCATTCATTGGGTCGGTGCATCTTTGAATATAGGATGTATCATTGGCAAAAAGGACAGTTGAATGGGTCAAATTAGCACATGAATTTAGAAAGTCCACATATTGAACTCTGAAGGACTCCATTAGACTTTCAGTTGGAGAGATTTGGATTCCTTAACATTGATAGCTACACATTGAAAATGGTTAGTGAAATTTAAATAATTTTAACTCATACTATTGGATGCAATTATCATCAAGTTTCTGTAAATGTATATCAAAAGATAAAATGCCTTTGTTTGGGAACAGGCAATGACGGTGACCTCTCTTCAAAAGGCTGATTTCATTATTCACATTGACAAAACTGAAGTTGTTCACTTTCCCGAATGGATACCAAACTGAGATGGGTTCAGCAAATCGAGGTATTGTTCTTGAGTAATTATTACTAAGAAATAACTGAGACATATGGATAAAATTTATTCTACATATTAATTGATGCCTATGCACATAATGTAGTAAATTACAGCTATTAATGTTGATTTTTTTTGCTTCAGGAAGCCGTATATTGAAACAACTTCCTATATGGAGAAGATAGAGGTTCCCCGTGTGATTAAGTTCCTTCATTTGAAAGGTTACATTACCTGGCAAATCCATGATTACATTATGTCTGTTTATGGGAATAATAGCCCATCATATGACACTATCATGCTGACAGAAAAAGGAATTTTCAAACTGGCCACATATCCTTCACAGACAATGATCCAAGAAGTGGAAGATAACCATCACTTACAGACGATGCCACCACATTGAAGACAGAGGAGGATTCTATCCTAAGTAATGGACTGAAGAGCAACCATCCAAATGATCATGAATGAGACTCTTCCTAGTCACAGAAGTGTGAGTAAAACTATTAAAAAAGAACTGCACATGTCAAAGGTGCCCGCAAGCTGTCAATGGAGTCTTTTGGAGCAAGACAAAGAGGCTTTTTCTGATCGCCTGGTAACATTGGATGAATCTTGGATCAATCAATGTGATCCTGAGACCAAAGTGATGAGCAAGGAGTGGAAGCACAGTGACTCCCCCTTCCCCAAGAAGTGTAAGGTGCAGAAGTCTGCAGGGAAGGTCTGTTTATCTTGGGACTGTTGTGGAGTCATCTTAATAGACTGCCTGAAGAGGGGTCAGACCATCACTTCTTCTGCCTATTACTGCACACTGATTTCATCATGCTCTGAAAAAGAAACTACACGAAAAATGCATCATATTGAGTTGCAGCTGACGAATCACAGCAATGTGGCTTTTAAATTTTGACATAACCACCTTATTCTCTCGATCTTGCCTCAAGCAACTTTGTATAATTCCCAGAACTCAAAAAACCATTGCATGGTCAGAGATTTGGCTACACAGATGACGTCATTCAAGAGGTGGTAAATGGTTTTCCGTGTAATCATCTGAGTTCCACTTATAATGGGCTATGAAAGCCCAGGAAACACTGGGAGAAATGCATAACTCTGAATGGTGACCTAATGGAGAAGTCTTCATAATAACAAATAAAAATTTAGTTTCTATCTTGATTAGTTTTTCGTAATAGTTAAAACTTTACGATACATTACCTCAAATATTAGTTACTTTCAAAGTTATCACTTAAGATTTAAAATAGTTTCCCCAATTAGGGAATAATAGATATAGTCCTACCGTTTGAAGGAATCCCGGTGACCAATTGTATAATGGAGTATTGCTTTCGTATATTTGAGACACGAAAAAATACCTAGTACACGTGAAACACATGTGTATGCTAAAGGTTCAGATGTAAAATGAATTACTTGTTTACATGTATGATCAGAGGTTAGTTCTTACGCATCGACAAACTGGATGTTTTAACATTTTATCATTGTGGCTAATTTGTACAGGAGAAACAAATTTTCAATAAAAACAAGTCTTTTTACAGGAAGTTTTGTTTGAAATGGAACAGCATTAACTTTGATGGGCTTCGGTAACTCAAATACGCTTGACTTAACCAAGGTTTTGGCATGCTAGTACAAATTATTTAACTTCATATAATTGATGGAGGCAATGAAGTTTTTTCTGTATCAAAATAATCATTCGTTAAAATATCTATATTCATCAGTTTAACTTCGAGTCGATGATGAAATATTAGTATTCGAATATCCGCCATTTCTCGTTCCCGCCGTAACTAACAGTTGCAGGCGTTGCAAGATTCGATAAGAAGGCCCCACCTCAACATCTATTTCCCTAATTTCTAAATTTTTCCTTAAGTGAAATATTATTTCATGATAATGCCATCGATCGTCACTTACCAGTTGAATTGAACTCCATTATTGTCGCACCTAGTTCCCAGCCCTTGGTTAACAATTTTGGTCGTTATCGAATACTTCGTGGTTTATAATCTAGCAGCCAGGACTTGATAACGATGACATAGCAACAGAAGTAATAATTTGTCGGTTGGTAATTAGGTCACGAAATAAGCTATCTTTTATAATTTTAGCGGTCTATTTAAAGTTTCCTACGCACAACCTAAGGACTAATATTTTCACATATTAATTTAAATAATTGAAGTATGCTCATAACACTGAAAAAACCTAACTTTTACTGGTGAGACCAAACTCAAATTTCATTTTGGAGCAGATTAATGAGTAACGAATGAGGACGAGATCAATCACTACTCGTCTTTTCCAAATGCCATGCAACTATTACGAATGGGCGCAGTAGAGCGACTGTAATGGCTGGCACATGGTTATTGTCTTACTTTCCAAAATATAATCGCTTGTTATGATTAACCACCCAGAACTCAATTGACTGGGTTTTTTAAAACCTAAAAATGTTTAGTGCTCCTCCTGTCGCTCAACTTTTCAGCGTTTTTCATTGAAAAACATTGGGACGAAATGACGAAGAAGTGTAATAAAGATGGTATCTTATCAGCGTAAGTGCAGTTTCGCTTGACCAAGGTCACCATACATATGACTGGTAGTTCTGCACCTCTGCTGCTACCTATAGGTTTCTGGAAATACTTGAAAGTGCACCATTTCCCCCTGCTGCTATTGAAATCAAATGACAAATGAAAGCCACCTAGCGCGTTCAAAAGTTGTTTATCATTGACGGGAAGTAAGAGTAATTAGGAGACATGGCTCGAGGAAGCAGTGCTGGGTTTGATAGGCATATTACGATATTTTCGCCAGAAGGGAGACTTTATCAAGTTGGTAAGGTCTATATGACTCTTTGTGTATTTTTCTTGGCACAAATTTTTAACTTTTGAAGTTTATCCTAAGAACCTTCCTTTGTGCATTTCAGAATATGCTTTTAAGGCTATTAATCAAGGTGGTCTGACGTCTGTTGCCTTGAAGGGACTAGATACCGCTGTTTTTGCCACCCAGAAGAAAGTTCCTGTAAGTAAAAATGTACGGCTGCTCTTGAAACAAAATTGTTTCAGTGGAGTAACGGAAATGTTTTTTATATATTGCAGGATAAGCTTCTTGATTCTAAAACTGTTACCCACCTGTTCAAACTTACAGAAAGGATTGGCTGTGTAATGACAGGCATGATAGGTATGCAGTTAACTTGTATTTGGTATAGCATTAACTTGAGCGTATTCATTTAGTGGTGCACAGCTTACATAAGAGTCCGGCGTATTAAATTTTTTATGCAAAATTTGTCATATCGTTTGCCTGTAATGAAGTTCTATAATGTTTCGTTGAAGCCGATAGCAAATCACAGGTGCAGCGTGCAAGATATGAAGCAGCCAACTGGAAATACAAGCGTGGTTATGAAATACCTGTGGATGCTCTATGTCGAAGGGTAGCTGAAATATCCCAGGTTTATACTCAAAATGCTGAAATGAGACCTCTTGGCTGCAGTAAGTGTTTTAAAACTTTCGGGCTATTGAGAATATATTTCTTTAGCTTATTTAACTCTACTTGGTCATTTTTTGTCATACATGTTGCTTTTACAGGCATGGTTTTGATAGCTTATGATGATGAACTAGGACCTTGTGTTCTAAAGGCTGATCCTGCGGGATATTACTGCGGTTATCGCGCCGTTGCTGTTGGTGCGAAACAAACTGAAGCCAATAGCTATCTTGAGAAAAAGTTAAAAAAAAAGCAAGAATTCACTGGCGATGAGGCTATTCAGGTAATTGTATTAGTACTTTTTTATTTATTACTACGAGGTATTTAGTTTTTGTATTTCTATCATATGAGAAAGAAACAATTTAATTAAGATGTATTGAGAAAATTATTGCTGTTAAGAGATACCCCTGGGGTGGCAAGTGTAACTGCCATGCCAAGATCCCCTGCCCTGTTGGAGTCCTGGTGATGCCCAAACATTTTCAGCTAGGAAGATATGTGAATTAAAATAATATTAAAGTAATCTGGTAATATCTATATCCAACTGTACTGACTATGGTAGAGGAAAGTTTCAGTGTGAATTTCACATTCTGTTGGGTTTAGTACTGGGTGAAACTTACCATCACCTAACAAAACGACCATAGGTTTGATTGCTGTATACATATTTTAGGAGGTTTCCCATTGACTTCTAGAGGTGTTTTTAACTTGACAAGATTAATGAAATGGCCACTGCACTGGGCCCCGATGCTTAAGCAACCACCTCACGGAGGAACAAACTCCTTAGTGAACTACCTTTTGTCTTGTCCTGTCTTTTGCTCTCACATTTTCACTCTCAGGCATATATGACTTTACCAGAAGTAAGTGATTAACAGGAAGGTCATGCACTTCTAGGTGAATAAAAACCTCTTGCCTGAGTGTTTTATAATCTTCATCATGCTGGTTTGACCTATGGTTTTTCCATTGAAGTAATATTATCTGAATTAAATCATTTTGTCAGATGCAGAAGACTTACACCTGTAAATTTCATAGTGAAAGGATATTTTCACATATTGTAGGCCTACTGGGCAATAATTGTCAATTCTCCTTCTACATTGGTTTACCTGGGTATCAAATGTTTCCAAGTGAATATTTTTACCTGCTACTATCATCTACTGTATTTTCTAGGGTTAAAAGCATTACTTTAGTATTGAGAAGCAGGTATTAGGTTTAATGTAATTGTTCTACTACTAAAAATGATCAAGTATGAACATGTATTGTGTACAGAGGTGTCATGTTAACCACAGGATTGTGAAAGGTTAATGGGAATTATAAGGAATAAGATTGCTAGTTCTTAAATGATATTATTGTAAACTCTATTATTATTAAATTTCAAGAAATTGCAGGAGATACCACTACAGTTACTTTTAACAGAGTCATATGCTAAATGTGCATTACAATGTTCAATTTCATTGTGTAGAGATCATTTGCCTCGACTGGGATTCAAACCCGAATCCCTCGATGTCTGGCCGAGTACTTTAGCCAGCTAAGCTACTGAGGCCTCCTACACTCCAAGATTTTGGGGGCTTTAAAGGGAGAAGATGCTGTAACAAAATACTGTACATACCATGTCACAGGTGTCTGTAGTCATGCGTGTTGTGCCACAGTCCACAAAATCAAAGCCAATATTGTGGCGTTTTTACCTTTGACAAATTCCAGCCTGTGACATTGTATATATGGTAATTCATCATGAAATTTTACTGACAAAAAAATGCCGAGACCATAAACTTGATTGGCATTAAGTGATAAGAAAGAAAAAGGAAACAAAGAAAAGAAAGAAAAAAAAGGAGAAATAGGGAATACAAACTAGGTCACTTGTGTGTGTTTGAGAAACAGTGACCCACGTATATTTCAATCCCACACAAAGGCCAAAATAAATAATAAAACCAGCTTTTAATTAAATTATTAAATTCACATGTGAAGTTGAGGAGCATAAGTCACTCCCCTTTTTGGACCTTTTCACTTGAAGAAATAATCAGCTTTTATTTAATGTTTACCCCCAACCAACGCACACAAATAACTACATCCATCAGTCCTCCTTTGACCAGCATACCCACAAACCTGCCGCATTTCATTCTCTCATAAACCGTTTTCTTACTGTACCGTTGAACAAAGCAAACTTTAAAAAAAAAAAAACTCCATAAAACAGACCGCCATATCCAACTGCTACACCGAACAACTAATTGACAGAATACTCAAGAAACAGAAAATACTAATCAAATCCAGCACCACGCTATCCCAGCCCAATGAAAAGAAATATATTAAACATCCACCCACAACCCACCAAAGGGTTAGAAACCATTTTCAATAAACACAATTTCAAACCCTCTTTCTCATCCAATAACAAACTAAGACAATTACTTGGAAACCCTAAAGATTCCATAGGACCCCTTCTCAAATCTGGCTTACACAAAATCTCATATCCCCAATGTAATTCTTTATACATGTGACAGACCAGAAGAAACCTCATCACCCATTTCAAAGAGCATGCTGCTTTTTTCAGACTAAGGAAATTTCACAAATCCTCCATTGGTCAACATATGTTCTCTGAAGGACATAACATCACAATTGACGACATAAAACTACTTAAACATGCCCTAGACTACATGCTGGACTATTATGAATGCATCATACGATATAACTATTATAATATACTTATATATATAAGGTTTAATACAACTATACAACTAAAAGGGAAGATGTGTTATTAATTTGGCAAAAAGAATTAAGAGGGTCATCCGGAAAGTAGTACCCGTTCGTGCCGCATGAAGTGCTGACGACGCGAGTAGCCGCTGGACGAGGTCAGATAGCTTCAGTGGCTTGTCTGCCTTCTCTGAGCCAAGTTGCGTGACGCTAGCATTGCCTGTGTTGTTTCTGTGATTGTTTACAATGTTTAAAAAAATTGAGAACGCCGCCAGTTGTGAAGTGAGGGCAGTGATTAAATTCCTCAATGCAAGAAACGTTCGCCCATGTGATATTCATCGCCAATTAAAGGAGGTGTATGGAGACAATGTAATGGATGAGTCGTCTGTTCGGCAGTGGTGTCGCAACTTCAACATGGGGAGGGGGAACACACACGACGATGAGCGTTCGGGGAGACCGTCTGTCATTACAGACCAACTGGTGAGCTCAGTTGACGAATTCGTGAGGAACGATCGGCGCGTCACAATTGATGACATCTGTGAGCATTTTCCCAATGTTTCTCGAACAATTGTTCATGAAATTGTTAAACACCATCTGCATTATGCAAAAATTTGTGCAAGATGGGTCCCTCGCATGCTTACAGATGAGCACAAAACCAAGCGTATGGCTGCAGCACTGACGTTTTTGGGACGTTATTCTGATGAAGGAGACTCTTTCTTGACTCGCATAATTACTGGTGACGAAACATGGGTTTGTTATGCATCACCTGAGAGTAAACGACAGTCAATGGAGTGGCATCATGCTCATTCACCAAACAAACCAAAAAAATTCAAGACAGTTCTGTCCACCAGGAAACTCATGGCAACCATTTTCTGGGATCGACGAGGTGTATTGCTTATTGATTTTATGGCCCGTGGAGACACTATTAATGCCAATGCGTATTGTGAAACATTAAAGAAATTACGGCGGGCAAAACAAAATCGGCGGCGAGGTCTATTGTCTACTGGTGTCATTCTCGTTCATGACAATGCCAGGCCTCATGCAGCTGGGATAACACAAAAACTTTTGCAGCAATTCAAATGGGAAACTTTCGACCATCCACCGTATAGCCCGGACTTGTCCCCTTCAGATTTTCATCTCTTTACAAAGCTTAAAGACTTTTTGGCAGGAAAAAGATTTGACAGCGATGAAGAACTTAAAGAAGGAGTGACCCTGTATCTCAATGAGCTGGCGGCGAAGGACTATGCAGCAGGAATACAGAAACTTGTCACACGTTATGACAAATGCCTTAATTTGCTTGGAGATTATGTTGAGAAGTAGTTTAAAGTATCCTCTTTCAAATAAAATTTTTTATGTTTGTTAATATTTACTTTTGTGTCTTTATTTCACGAACGGGTACTACTTTCCGGATGACCCTCGTACTTCCCGATAATAACTTCACCTTGCTGTGTAGCGCACCAATTTCACCCTTCTTCTGTAAACTTTCCATATCCTCGCATTGCGTTTTCCACCATTCTTCTTTTGCTTTATTTGTGGCCCTTTTCAATTTATTGTTTAACTCTTTGTACTTCATTTTGCCTAACTCTGTGTTTACATTCTTCCATCTTCTTCTCTCCTCCATATTTGCAATCACCTCATCGGTGACCCATGGTTTCCTTATTCTTTTCCCGTTAATGGTCCCTATAGTGTATTTTGCTGCTTCCAATATCCCTTGCTTGATACATTCCCATTTTTCTTCGATTGTACTCCGTTCTTTACCGTCATCCATTATTTTCTCTACAGCCTGCTGATACTCCTTCCTCGTTAATCCATTTAATGCTTCTAAGTTCCATTTCCTAACCTGTCGCCCTTGCCTTATCTTCTTGAAACGGACGTTACATTTCATAACAACTAAATTATGGTCAGAGTCCGCATCCGCTCCTGGGAAACTGTGAATTTATCATACTGTTCCTAAACCTGTGCCTAACCATAATATAATCTAACTGATACCTTTCTGAGTCACCTTACATTTTCCATGTATGCCTATGCCTTTTGTAGTTTCTAAACCATGTTTTGGTGATGACTAACCCCTCTCTCTTACAGAATTCAATCGCTTTCTCCCCGCGTTCATTCCTCGTGCCTAACCCATAGTCCCCCACCTCACCACCCTCTTTTCCTTCGCCTACCGTCGCATTCCAATCCCCCATCACTATCAAATGTTTCCCTGCAGGAACACACGCGATTATATCCTGTAACTCATCGTAAATCCTATAGACTTCTTCCTCTTGTGGTTACTCGGTGGCATGTATACCTGAACAATGACCAAGTTCGAGTGGTTTTAAGTTTGTTTTATTATTTATTGTTTTTATTATTTATTTTGGCTTTTGTGTGTGATTGAAGCATACATGGGTCACTGTTTCTCAAACACACCCAAGTAACCTAGTTTGTATTCCCTTTTTCTCCCCTTACCTTTTTTTCCCTTTACTTTCTTATCACTTAGTGCCAATCAAGTTTACCGTTTTGGCATTTTTTTTGTTTGCATCGAATCATGCCTGTAGCTACGTTCCTTGTATTTTTAAACTTTTATTGAGTTAAATAAGTATCTAGCAGTGCAAAGTAATGTTCTAAAGTCTCTGCTCTTATCTTTTAGCTTGCCATCACTTGCTTGTCAACTGTTCTATCTGTGGACTTCAAACCAACAGAAATTGAAGTTGGAGTTGTCTCAAAGAATAATCCAAAATTCAGGTAACAATTTGTTATTAGTTTTGTTTTAATTTGTCTCTCCTTCAAGCATGAAAGATGAAAATTATGCTTCGGAGAAGAAAGTTGGTAATATAGACATATGCTAAACTGGAATTTCCATGCAGGGTAATGTTTCTGAAACAGAAATCCTCAGCAAGAACATTTTCACTTCGTTAATGTGTTCATGTTTATATTGAAAAAAGAAGTTGAGAGTTCACAAATTTCTTGTCTCATAATGTGAATTCACCCTCCCATGGACTACAACCTTGTCGTGGTGGAAGGGCTTGTGTGTTCCGATGACCCCTAGAGCTGTGCTGGCGGGAGTAATAATAATTACTCCTGGAAGGGTCACCCATGCCAGATAGGTCGAAGGTTAGGAGCCAGACGAAAGGTAGTCCACGCAGCGTCTGTTCCTCAGTGAGGCGGCTGCAATGGCGTCTGACCCCAGTGGGGCGGCCATTAAGTGATGGTGTCACGTTAAAAACACTATTGAGGAAGGCAACGGGAAACCACCTCAATTATCATTCCCAAGAAAATATGATGGACGCAAAACAGAAATTGAGTCCTGGCAACTGCGGGACTCGGCCCAAGGGGCCGTGTGTCGTGCCCGGCAGCGGGGGAGGCAAGGCTTCCGCGGTCGTCATCCCACGAAATCCTTGCGGGGGAGAAATAACAGCAGCAGGACAGAAGATGCAGAAGAAGACGAAAGTTAGTTAGAATAGGAACCTGGAACGTCAGGACAATGTTGAGGAGAGGCAAATTAGAAAATATTAAGCGAGAGATGGAAAGAGGTAACATAGATGTTTTAGGCCTCTGCGAGGTGAGATGGAAGGATAGCGGGGATTACTGGAGTGACAATTATAGAGTAATATACAGCGGCGGGGACGAGAGCCAACGAGGGGTTGCCGTAATCTTAAATAAAGGGGTAGGAAGAAGCGTAGTCAGCATAGAGCAAGCGACAGATAGAATTTTACTCGTAGAGATTAAAGCAGAGCCGACGAACTTGGTCATTATTCAGGTATACATGCCACCGAGCAACCACAAGGAGGAAGAAGTCGATAGGATGTATGATGAGTTAGAGGATATCATAGCGAGTGTTCCTGCAGGGAAACATTTGATAGTGATGGGGGATTGGAATGCGACGGTAGGCGAAGGAAGAGATGGTGGTGAGGTGGGGGACTATGGGTTAGGCACGAGGAATGAACGCGGGGAGAAAGCAATTGAATTCTGCAGGAGACAGGGGTTAGTCATCACTAACACATGGTTTAGACACCACAAAAGGCGTAGGTATACATGGAAAATGCCAGGTGACTCAGAAAGGTATCAGTTAGATTATATTATGGTTAGGCACAGGTTTAGGAACAGTGTGATAAATTCGCACAGTTTTCCAGGAGCGGATGCGGACTCTGACCACAATTTAGTTGTTATGAAATGTAATGTTCGTTTCAAGAAGATAAGGCATGGGCGGCGGGCTAAAAAATGGAATTTAGAAGCAGTAAATGAATTAACGAGGAAGGAGTATCAGGAGGCTATAGAGAAAATGATGGATGACGGTAAAGAACTGAGTACTATCGAAGAAAAATGGGAATGTGTCAAGAAAGGGATATTGGAAGCCGCTAAAGACACTATAGGAACCGTTAATGGGAAAAGGATAAGGAAACCATGGGTAACGGAGGAGATGATTGCAAAGATGGATGAGAGAAGAAGATGAAAAAATGTAAACACAGAGTTAGGCAAAATGAAGTACAAAGAGTTAAACAATAAATTGAGAAGGGCCACAAATAAAGCAAAAGAAGAATGGTGGAAAACCCAATGCGAGGATATGGAAAGTTTACAGAAGAAGGGTGAAATTGGTGCTCTATACAGCAAGGTTAAGTTATTATCGGGAAGTAAGAAGGCAAGATGTGTGCTAACAGTTAAAGATAAATGGGGTAAGATAATAGTTGAACCAGGAAAAATCCAAGAGAGATGGAAGGAATATATAGAAACACTGTATGGTAAAGAACTTAGGCCGACAAGGTTAGACATAGAAAAGGAACATGACGTAGAAGAAGATAGCTTAGGTCCAGGCATACTCGACGATGAAATAGAAAGGGCATTAAAGGAGATGAAAGCAAATAAGGCTGTGGGGGTGGACAATATTCCTGTAGAAATGTTGAAATGGTTAGGGAAAGGTGGGAAGAAGGCCATATATGGACTGATTCGTAGTATCTATGAGGAAGGAATCTGGCCGGAAGATTTTGTGAGATCGGTGTTAGTTGCTATTCCAAAAAAGGCAAAGGCTTCGTCATGTGAGGATTACAGAACAATAAGTTTGATATCCCACGCAGCTAAAGTTATTCTCAGGATCATCAACAAAAGGATAGAGAGTAAGGCAAATGATTACTTAGGGGATGATCAGTTTGGGTTCAGGAAAGGAAGAGGTACGCGTGATGCCATTGCAGTTATGAGATCACTAGTCGAGAGGAATATAGAATACAATCAGGACGTTTTTGCCTGTTTTGTAGATTTCGAAAAAGCGTTTGATAGAGTGAATTGGGAAAAATTAATGCGTGTATTGCAGAAAATAGGAATGGATTGGAGGGACAGGAGACTTATCTGCAACCTGTACATGTCTCAGACTGCTCAGGTGCGAGTGGGGAACGGAGAGTCCGGATGGGCAGTGTTAGGAAGAGGTGTAAGGCAGGGTTGCCCATTGTCACCAGTACTGTTCAACGTATATGTAGAGGAAATGATTAAAGAGGCATGGGAAGAACTGGAGGTAGGAATGAAAGTCGGAGGGGAATTCGTAAAATCGGTTAGGTTTGCTGATGACCAAGCATTAGTTGCTCAGTCAGCCAAGGGGTTGCAAGCATTGTTGAGTGAATTGGAGGTTCAGTGCGATAAATATGGGATGAGAATAAATATTAATAAAACAAAGGTTATGCGATTTTCCAGAAAGAAAAAGGCTAAGCTAAATATTAAAATAGGAGGGGAAAAAATAGAGCAGGTAGAACAGTTTACATATCTCGGAAGTGTTTTGGACCAACACGGTCAAAGTGGTAGGGACGTAAGGAGAAGAATTGCGCTAGGCAAGGAGGCTTTCTCAAGGAGGAGGGAGTTGATGACGGGGACGTTGAGTAGGGATGTTAAGACAAGACTCGTAAAAACTCTGATATGGAGCGTAGCTATGTACGGCGCGGAAACGTGGTCGCTGAAGCAGGAGGATAGACGTAGATTGGAGGCTTTTGAAATGTGGGTGTGGAGAAAAATGGAAAAGGTGAAATGGACCGAAAGGAAAACAAATGAGGAAGTACTAGAAATGGTGGGGGAGGAGAGGGGTTTGTTGAGAGAAATCCTATGGAGGCAGGAAAAATGGATGAAGGGCGTATTGAGCGGTAGTGGAATGTTGAAGAGGGTAATAGAGGGAAGAATGTTGGGCAAGCGAGGTAAGGGTAGGAACAGGATAGGGATGTTAGACGAGATGAAGGGAGGAAAGAAGTACACCGAGATGAAGAGGGACCTGATATAGATTAGTTTGCTAGGTGGGGAGTCACAAAATGTTTATTTGATAGTTGGGTCCATCCAAAAACCTACCTTAACCGGTAGATTACCTAAAAAAAAAATGTGAATTCAAATAATATCCGTTTTGGCATGTTGAAAATCGAATGGCCTTGATGATGGCCTGATCATGTTGGTATCATTTGAGCTGTTTCCAAACTCGTCAGTTAGTCTCCCAAATTACTCAGATTTAGGGAGGGTACCATCTTAAATGATGTCCATATTTGTTAGACAGCAAGAGGGCGATATTTAAGCACCTATTTCGGCCCCCAGCTTTAGGATACAAGAAGTGTATCCTAAATATGCCATTGCTAACTCATAACTCAAAGTGCTAGAAGCAAGACAACTTGTAAAAGAATAATTGCCATGGTGGGAGTGTATTATGTATGTTGGTCACAATAATATTGGTTATTTCTTTGAGAGAGTACACTTTAACTCATTGAAAAAATGAAGGGCTTTGCGAGGTGTGAAAAGGCACAAGGCATTTCCTTAAGCAAGATAATTTGTGCGTCTTCTGCATGAATCTATATCCAATAATTTGATAAAATTATTGGATACAGATATTTGAAATGTAGAAGGAAGAACATGTTTCTTTAATTAATTAAAATTAGCAATTTTCCACAAAATAAAATTTTATTAATAAGACCGGTTTCATTGTAACTACATCATCTTCTGGTAACAGTCATTTCTCATTGTCTACTATATATGCTGAAAGGCAAGTAAGGGGAGGGTTGTGGAAAATGGGATAAAGAGGGAGAGGAGGTGGAAAGTGGGCCACATGGGTGACATATGAGAGGGGAGAAAAGGTGCGGGTGAGGAGAAAGGGGTGGGGGGGAAAAATTAACATAGACCGGAAAAACCTCATGGCTGGATGAAGGGGTTGTCTCGTTGAGGGTGGACCCTCGGTGTGGCGCCAAACTCCTAGGGCTGTGGAGAAAGGGGTTGAGACCGGGGTTTCCCCCCGTCATTGACCGTGCGCAGATATCCATGCACAAAGAAGTGTGCAAAAAGGAGTAAAGATTTGGGATAACTGTCTATATGGTTTCAAGGGGGGATGGGGGGGCGCCCTAGCGAGGGCTTAGGGAGGGGTGGAGTAGGAATTTCACTAGTAAATGCCGGCGAGAGAGTGGGGGAGGGTTGGGGTGGGGGGAAGGAAGGGGGAAGAAAGGGATGGGGACACAAAGCTTCCCGCCTTCTTCGGGATAACATGGTCAGAGAGTGCTCAGGGGGATGGGGGGAAATTCCGATAGTTAAGGACAGGGGATCACTGGTCACAAGTGCGTCGAGGGAAGGTGATGGAGAGGAGGGGGGAGGGTGAGGATGAAAATTGGACTTCGTTGATGAGGTCCAAGTCCTTGCGATGTAAGATTTCCAGCTGTTCCATGGCCGCTAATTTCTTTCCTTTGGTCAGGTTGTGAAGCACTTTAAAATTGAAATTACAAGAATGGTTGAAGTCAAGAAAATGTTTGGCAAAAATAGAATTGGTATGACCTGTGATAAAACCTTTCCTATGTTCACTGATGCGAGTCGAAAAACTCCTGCCTGTCTGGCCAATGTACGTAGCTTTACACTCACTGAATTTTGTATGCACCACTTTGGTTATTGCAATGTATGGGGTCTTTATTTGAGCATAAGGCTTTGAACAGATTATTGGGGGTATAAAATGAAATGCAGAAATGATCTTTGGGAAACCTATTGGCGATTTTGTATGACACGGAGTTATGGAATGGGAGTTTGCACCACTTGCGCTCTAAAGCAGTGGTGACTGCGAGGGAAACGTTTAACTTTAGGGCCTGTTTCTTAAGTTTTTTCTTTAATAAATTGTCTATTAAGTTGACCTGGTGACCGTTTTTAATGGTTAAACCTTGGCAGCTTTGATAATTTGACTTACTTCGCATATCTGATGTGAGGAAAGATTGATATCTTAGCCAGTTACTAAACATTTGTATAAGGGGCACAATACTAGTGATGCAGCATAGTACTTTTTCTCAGGCCTTAATTATTAGTTTTACACTATATATGTAACCATGATGTACTAATTCAGAGTTTGTGGTTCAAAGTTGTGCAAGGAGGTAGGGTTTGATCCTCATTTGGAGGGTGGTGGGGATGCTGATTGGGGATGAGTGCTGACTGCTACAGGTGGGGAAACCCTTTTCGAGTTTTGTGTTACATGACCTTTCAATTCAAATTTGGACATACTCTTCAATAATAAGAAACCAATATGGTACAACAGAGAAGTTAGAGTAGCCTTAAGAGGTTGTTATAAAGTGACAAGGAGTGAATGGGTTTAACTAAATCAGCCAGGGGAAGAGTGACCATATTCAAATGTGTCATCTTAACAGAGGTCTGGCAATTATTTGAAGTTAGAAGTAAGGTAGGAAAATTAGCTGGGATACCAAATTGGCAACATCACTGTCATCCAGAAAGATACATGGTCCCTTTAGCCAGAGTATACTACAGAGGAGGCAGATAAATTTCAAATTGAAATTCCTCCTGTTTTTTGCCACGTGTAGAGGTTATTGGCACCCAAATAAGCTTGATATATGCACTGAACAGTCAAACCTCTAAAGGGTTGCAATGTTGAGAACAAGTGCAAATTATAACTGGAGGGCCACAATTGTGTAAAGTATACATGCTGGTTGCTTGGCTACAGGAATTATTCAGTTCTTACATTTTCAGAAATCATTTGGTTCGGTACCGAAGATTGATAATATGTGATGTTGTCGCAAAGTGTAATGAGTCAGAAAAAGCCCAACAGTGGTTTATGAACATTGGTGAAGAAAACTCACTTGGAGGAGCATTTTGTCTGGATGCTCGACTTCATCCATCGGACTCTGGAACACATTTTTGAGTATTCAGGGCAATCGATCTGAAAAGTGTGATCGGTTTTCGTGTGAGTGAAAAGACTATGCATCGAATCATTGAGATGGACCTCTGTGACAATTCTTACACCATTGAAATAAGACATGCTTTCCTAAGCCACCAAGGCAAAGTGAGTTGAACATTGCAACTTGCTTGTGTGTTACTGAAATAACAATTCTGCTGGATGAATAAGATCTTTTCTGGCAAAAAAACTTACCAATCATAGGAATGACCGCTGGCTTGCCCATGGCCCTTAAGATGCCCCGAAACCGTCATCTGCAAGGCTGTAAGTTTTCCAGCATCATGCGTGCCTCTCCCATCCTGAACCCAAACTGATTATCCCTGCTCTCCATCCTTATGTTGATGATCCTGAGAACCAATCTTGCTAAGAGTGAAATAAAACTTAGGGTTCTAATGTTTGCAAAATTCTGATATAGTTGGAAAGTTCTGCATACCCGTTAAAATTTGAAATTTTAGAGGACCTTGGTGCTGTAGTCACTATTTATTGTAGCTTAATCCCTACAGTAATCAGTTGCTTATGTATTATATTGGCTGCTGTGTTTGTTGCCCATGGTTAATCTACAAACTCTAATTTCCATAAATTTATGTATCATTGCGACAATGCACTTATGGTCTTATCACAATAAATACTAGAGCTGATGTTACGGGGCACTGTCAAGATGATATGAGAGGCAGGAAAATTAATTCAGTCAGCAGTCCCTAAGGAAAGGATGGCAGGTGTACATTCTCCATTGTTGCCATGGTGACTGCCGTTGTAATTTGCGTGAGTCAGCTACCTTTGAGAGAGACTTGTCTTGGGAAGTGGCATGAATGAATGGAGAGTGGGGAGAAAAGAAAGAGGTGCTGTGCTGGCAGATACGAGTCTAGAAATTTGATTGGAAACATTCCATTGAAGAGGTCAGCAGATGGTAAGCCCATAAATGGGTGTTCTCAAAGGTGGCACCATCTCTGGTCCGAGAATTTTCAGCATTGAGCATTCTATGGCTGGTTATTCCATGATACCACCAAAGAGAAATTGACTGGAAACTTTGAAGCTGATAGGGTGATGAAAATATTTGGTTGCAGGTTTTGTAAGCCAGATATCCTATTATTGAATCAATGGATAGCTTTGAATCAACTAATTTTGGCCCTCAGTCAGTACGAGGTTCAATTTTTAAATTGGTGTTCTCTCTTTGTTACAGGATTCTGAGTGAAGCTGAAGTGGACAAACATTTGACAGCCATTGCTGAGAAGGACTGATTCAAATGATGCCTCAATGGCAACCTCTCATTTATATGCCTTTGTCTTTGTGCATCCTATGATTCTCAAACAATAAACATGAAAATTAATGATATTTTATTATTTATTGCTCAATGTTTACTCTGCCTTATTTCATTTCTGCCTTCAATACTGCCTTTCATCATTTCATTTGTGAAGAGTTGGAATAGGACTTATTTTCTCTCCACAAAGATATTAATTTCTATGATTACCTGAAATAGTAATTACTGCTTTACAATAATTATACTCCTAATCCAACTTTTCATTAATCTTTTCATAACATCCAAACTCAATGGTTGAATCCCCTCCTTGTGAAAGCTCCTTTGGTAAATGCAATTCTTCTCCTTATGTCCCTACTACGTACCATTTATGTCCGAAACACATCCAAGATAAGTGAACTATTTTCATGAACCCCTCCACCTGTCCAAATTTCTGAACTTGTTGTTCAACATTTAACTGAGCCTTCTTTCCTGAAAACCACAGCATCTTCGTTTTATTTATATTAATTCTCACTTCACTGATCAGCAAAAAACACTAGTGATAAGATACCTGGCACGAAGTGTATGAAGTTTGCTTGAATTTAACCAATCTCCATGGGGTTTGTACTCATTTACTAGAACCTCAAGGTCCCAATAATTTATTAGGTATATGCTGAATGCTCATGTGAAAGACCTTGAAATGAGAGGTCATCCTTCCAGTGCTTGTAGCAGGCACACTTTCAAATAAGAGTAATTACCCAGGTACACATATTTTGACCAAAAGAGGGGTTACTGAGGGATTTGCAAAAATAGTTCACTCCTATCAACATTCCAAAATATTCTGAGTGTTACAAATTTCCAGAATTACAACTACTTAATTGCATCCTTCGCATAAATGCCACATTCTACCCTACAAAGTGATAAGAAAGATACATTAATTAGGGGTATTTCCTAAAACACTCCAACATACCATTAGCCACCACAGTTTTCTACAGTCGATTCTTCCACCACCTGCCGTGTTTTCTCCTGCAACACTGGTCTACTCATTGGCAATATTTATTTAGCATGAGCACTCTTAAATCACTCGGAAGCGGCATTCAATTCCCAAGCCTTGGAATCCTAGCTTTTGACTCCAGGCTTCTTAAGAATCTGATTTCTCTTATTTAGAAGGGTGTGGAATAGCATTCTACCAAATCTAAACATTGAGTGGTCATTTACTTCTCAAGTAGGAGGATATGGAAAAGTCTATGGCCCAATAAACATGAGCTCCAGTGAACATGTTATTTTAAGAATAGAAGAGGATTCCTCAAACATATTCCAAAAAATGCTTTTGAAACTAATGTCAGCTGCTGGCAGCATAAGAATTGTCCACTGAAAAGAGGATAAATTTACATTGCTTATATGGGAAGTGGGCAAAATATTCCAGTGGGTAGAGCATTTGACTACTGACCTGAAGGGCCAGGGTTCATTTCCTGGACATGCCTTTCTGAGCACCCCCAGCTTCATCTGAGCTGTGTGATTTTGTGGGTGCCAGATCATGGGAAACCACAGGGAAAGGCAACGACCCTCTTACCCTGCTGATGTGTGAATTTCAGATGCTGTTGGGTTTAGTACTGAGGGAGCTCTACCATTAACTGTCAAACGTACATTAGCAGTGTTACCTATGGTTGAATTTTTATTGTTATTATGCTGGTTAAGGTAGGTTTTTGCTTGGTCATGAGCTGCCAAGCAGTAGAGCGACAATTCCCTTGCCTCTCTTAACCAAACATAACCTTACATTCAACATCACAATGAACTCTTCTTCATCTCGGTATATTTCCTTCTTCCCATGATTCAGTCAAACATCCCTATTGTATTCCTTCCATGTTTGCTCAATGTTCTCCCCTCCATCAGTCTTCATCATTCCCTAGCCAAACAGTTTGCTCTACTATATGTCCTCCATCTTTATTCTTTTGCCTCCTTTTTGACAAATCCCAAAATCCCCTCTCCTCCCTCACCATGCCTAATGCTCCCCTGTTTGTTCTCCTTTACATCCATTCTCTATCCTTCTTTACACCCTCATTTCAAAAGCCTCCAATGTAATGCCTTTCCATGCAGTTCTTCTATACATATATTCCTTCCATCTCTCTTTGATCTTTTCTGGTTCAGTGTTTTTCCTGACTTACCTTTGATTGTTTGCAACCATAATTTTACTTCCAAACAGGGTTTTGTGTATACCACACCAATTTCACCCTTCCTCTGTAAACTGTCCATCCTCCTATTGCATGTTCCACCATGCTTCTTTTGCTCCATTTTTTACCCATCTCAATTTATTACTCAACTCTTTATACTTCCTTCTACCTAACTCTATTTACATTTTTCCATTTTCTTCTCTCATTTATCTTTCTAATCATCTCATTTGTAGTCCATGGTATCCTTGTCCTTTCCCTATTAACAGTTCATATAGTTTCTTTTGTGGCTTTTGATATCCTTTTTGTAATGTTCCCATTTTCCCTCTATAGTACCCATCTCCTTTTGCTCACTCATGATTTTCTCCAAAGCCAGCTGATACTCCTTCCTTGTTGATCTGAGTAAAGCTAATACATTCAAAACCATCTACCCTGTCTTATCTTTTTGAATCAAACACTACATTTCATTAACTAAGTTACGGTCTGAGTCTGAATCCACTCCCGGTAAACTGTGCAAATTGATCATGCTGTCCCTAAATTTGTGCCTGACATCTTTCAGAGTTGCCTGGCATTTTCATCGAATGCCAATGCCTTTTGTGGTGTCTAAACTAACCATTGGTGATGATTAAACCTAATCTCATGCAGAATTCGATTGCTTTCTCTCCGCTGTCATTCCTTGTTCCTTGTACCTAAACCTTGTCCCTCATCTCATCACCTTCTCTTCCTTCGTCTACCGTCGCATTCCAATACCCCATCACTCTCAAATGTTTTCCTGCAGGAACACACACGATTATGTCCTCTAATTGATCATATAACCTATCAACTTCTTCCTCCGTATGATTGCCTGGTGGCATATATGCCTGAACATTGTCTAACTTATTAGGTTCTGCTTTTATCTCTCCTTGTAATATTCCATCTGTTGCTAGCTCTATGTTGACTTCGTTTCTTCCTACCTTCATATTCAATATTATGGCAACCCCTCGCTGGCTCTCATCCCCCTCTGCCATATAACTCTCTAGTACTTTATGACTATCACTCCAGTAATCCCTGCTATTCTTCCATCTAACTTCGCATAGACCTAAAATATCTTTATCACCTCTTTCTACCTCTCACCTTATATTCTCTAGTTTTGTCATCAACATTGCCTTAAAATTCCATGTTCCTATTCTAACTAATTTGGCCTTCTTCATCTATGTCTACTGTGCTACTGCTGCTGCTAAATTTTGCTTTGCAAGGTTTTTGTGAGATAAAACACTACGAAAGCTTTTCCCACTGCCATGGACAATTCCTGCAGTTGCCAGGACTCATTTTCATTATAACATCCTCCTAAATGTCTTCAGATGGTTATTTACTCTCTTCCTCAATAGTGTTTTTTTGCAACACCATCAGTGAAAAGACAATATCATTGGGATGAGATGCCTTTGTCAGTCCCCTCCCTTAAGAAAGATGCTGTGTACACTATTTTTTGTCTGGCTCATCTTCGACCCAACCTGGTGTGGGTAGTCCTTCCAGGAGAAAAAATGATTGCTTTTGCCAGCACAGCTCTAGTAAAGAAACACAAGCCCTTCCAACACATCAAGGTTGTCCATAGGATTGGTATAGTTGCATATAGGAAATATATGCACTTCCAGAGTAAAGTCGCTGCTTATAGAGGTGCTTATTGAGGCCGGTTTGACCAAGGTCATAAAATCATTTTATATTCCTACCAGTGACTTTTAGGCGTGAAAAAAACTTGCTGGTGGGGAAGTCATAAAATCAGTTAGGTCTACTGATGATCAAGTTTTAGTTTGCCAGCCAGCCAAGGGGTTGTGAACAATGCTGAGCACAAGGAAAGTTAGTGTGATAGGCATTGGATGAAAGTAAATGTAAACTAAACAAACATTGTACGGTTTTTGAGAAAGAGGAAGACTTAGTTAAATATCAAAATATGAATCCATAAACTTCAGTAAGGCAGAGTAGGTTACCTATCTAAGAAGTATTGACTGATATCAACACAGTAAGGATATGAGAAAATGATTTTCATTACGTAAAGAAGCTTTCACAAGGAGGAGGGAATTGATGTCAGGGACTTAAAGAGTAGTGATGTCTATGAAAAGACTAGAGAAAAATTTGGTACAGAGAATTTTTTTAAGGCTTCGAAAGCTTGACAAGATCATAGGTGTAGATTGGAGGCATGAATTGAAGTGTTTTGAATCGAGGGTGTGAAGGAGGAGGGAGAAGGTTAAGTGGATGGAAATTAAAACATGTGAGGAAGTGTGAGGTATGCTGAGGTAGGAGAGGTAATTCTTGCGAGAAATCATAAGGAGGCAGGAAAAATGGATGCAGAGCACATTGTTTGGAAATGGGATGCTGAAGACTGATTAAGAGGGGAACACTGTGAAGGAGAGGAGGGGGAAGAAAATAATAGACATGGTAAATAGATGAGGCATAACAATAAAGGCATAGCAAAATAAATGCGGAATTGAAGGATTTATTGTAATGTACATGGCAATAGTTAATGTGTCAATATAAATCCATCTTAAAAATAAATAAATTCTGCACAAGAGGAGTCTAAACATTCCCTTTTTCGTTAAAAGTGGCATATTCTTTTGTGGCAATCGACAAATGACTAATTTTGGTAACTTTTAACTGTAGGATAATTTTTTCTAAAAAATATGACGTTCACCACTTCCGCTCATTTGGCTAGGGTACATTTTCAGTGTCCCTCAGTGGATTAAATCCCCTTGACAAAAAATATCCGCACTGACACCTAAATGTTTTGAATGTGTGCCAAGGTTGAAAACATTTCAAAGAAAGAAACAAATTTAGAAAGGGTTGGCTTAGAGCCTACCTTGAGCTTATATCGGCATGGAATTGAAGTACTAAGGCATTTAGCAATATATATATATATATATATATATATATATATATATATATATATATATATATATATATATATATATAGCGGGTCGCGGTGGTCTAGTGGGTAGAGCGTTGGACTACTGACCGGATGGTCCCAGGTTCGATTCCCGGGCAAGGCACTTTGGGCACCTGCAGCTCCACCCAAGCTAGTTGATTTTTCGGGTTCTTCCTGGGAAACCGTAACCGGCACAGGGAAAGGAACTGGCCCCCCTACCCTGATGTGTGAATATTCACACGCCGTCGGGCTTGGTACATGGGTGAGCTCTATCATCACCTACTAAACCGACCTTCGGGTTGATTACTGTGTTTTATATATATATATATTCTTAAATATCTAGATTTAATGCCACATAAAAAGTTGGCATGTTAGAAAGCAGTTAATTTATTCTAGACTCATCAAAAATAATTTAACCAGTGAAAAGCCGAGGGCCTCATACCGCGGTTACTCGTGTTCTGACGAACATATTTATTGAACTCGGCACTGATACCATTAATATTTTTGGACGTTGAAAGCTGAATTTTTACGTCATACGGTTTCTTAACATAACAAAAGTATTTATTTATGATAGAGATTATCTTGCACGGTACGACTATTGAGCATTGGCGGTTCTAAAAGGTAATTCCTGATTATATCAGTTTTACTTATATGTTACGTTACCATACCACTCACTTTTCTTTCGCAACTTTATGGCCTGCTATCCACTGCGAGTACCAGCCGTATATTTTCGAACCCGACAGAACAATTGCTACTTTACGACCGCTGCCAGCACCATTCACCTGTTCAAGATTACATCTAGAGACCTATGCACTTTCTTTCATCACGATGTACGATTTGGAAAACCAAACAAAATAAAGCCTCTTTCGCATGAAACATTCACGTGGAATATCTAAATTAGTACGGAAAAATTGACGGATTTTTAAAATCAATTATTTATGTAACGTAACGAGAAGTAGTAGATGCATACGGTCTGCAACGTACGAGGCGAATTTTGGGTGGAGTATAATAATTAGATATTGTCCGCGTAAAATCTGTTTCACCTGCAGCGGGTACAGACGTATATTCTTTAGTCGGCTTAAGACCCAGAAGAGGACTCTACCATCTCTATTACTCCCAAGTATGCATTCACCTAACTCGCTGTGCTCGCTAGCAAACAGATGTTCCGATCAATATGGCTGCCCTTAGTGTGTCGAAGTAAGTGGAGTAATAGCAATGTAGGCCAAATTTGCTTTTCTGCCATCGTTTGTTAGGAGAGCTTAGGGTGTTGGCATGTTGGGTAGGAAGTGGTTAAATATGAGTGAAGACTCGAGCACACATTCAGGCTCCCCGTCTGATTCTACATCTCCGACCTTGGACGATGTGTCCCAGGATTCATCCCGTCAGTCCATTAATGAACAGAACAGTATTAGGAAAGTTTATTTCCCTGAAGAAGAAACAGATTTAGTTACCGGATATCTTGAACCTCCCGATCCTTGGCAATATGGTGAGTTGAAAAATTATCAACGACCACCTTGAGTTTACTTTGGCTGAAAGTTTTCTAGTTTACTGCTGAACCATTGCTGTGTACCTCTTATTTATTGTACTAACGTTAAGTGTGGTTTTCATTTTTCGGGACATACCAGGTCTACATTTTATAGGTAAAATATCTGTATAATATTTTGTCTTGTGAGTCTGAAAGAGTGGCAACTGATAGCCATGCTAAATGAAACCATGTCAGTTGTGTTACTTGAATGGTTTCTCTTTCAGTTAAACAATTGACTTGTAAGGGTCATGATTCAGTAAACGGAAAAAAATATTTTAGTAGGACTGTGAGAAAATTTGTACCTTTCATTTAGGTAATCTGATTGTATCCAATACTTAAGTTAAAATACTCATTCAGTGATATGTCTTGTTTCTATCTGTAAAGTAATTCATTCCAAGGACCAAAACTGTTTTCTGCCTGTGAGAGAAACATGTTCTGTAATATGCATGACATGAACTCTTATGCTAATAAATTTGTCTACTTCAAGTTCTCATTCTTTGAATATTACCTAAAGTGTTCCCTCGATCGAGATAGTTCAGCTGCCATCATAGTTTAATCGTATTATTGAAGGAGTTAATATGATTTTTAATATTACGCCTATCAAAAGAAATTCACAATGAAAATTACGATCGATGCATGAGAAGACCGGTTTATATAAGAGGCCGAAAGAGATGATCATTGAAATTTTATACCTTGGCTTCAAATAAATAAGAAACTTGAGAATCGTTTAATTATAATTAGTTATTTTAAATGCATTGTTATCCTTGAAGATTTTTCAGGCTCTGTTGTTGCTTCCCTTTATGTTTTTACCACGACATTTTCACTATGACTTATTTTTGAAGTAAGGTAAAAACTTACCAAAAGTTGCATGTACAACATGAATGTGACATAATACTTTCCTATGATAGAAATGTGAAAGGCCTTACGTAATAAGTATTTATTGGGATAAGGGTACTTCTAGTATTAAAACTTTGTAAAACTAATGACATACAGGGGTATGATGATTCATCGTGATGATGTAAACTGTTTTTCCTTAAGTCCATCTTTTAAGTGCTTGTAACTGCTTGGATAAGGACTTGGGCTTTTTTATCAGTGTCATGTAAAGTCATCTGCTGTTCTTCTGCCGTTTGGTACACTTTTTTCATTACAAGAGGGAATAATGCACAATCGAAAAATAAATAAGAAATGCTAGTGCATAGTGTGTAGCTAAGTAATAGATTACGGATTGTTCTTTCTGTGGCTTCTGTTTTTGACAGTATTTTGATCTTGCTTATGTTTGGTTCAGAATTTTAGTATCGCGTTAGATTGTTATTTAGTCTTAGGGCAGTCCTTAATGTGATATCATTGTAACCCAAGTTTCCCCAAGCCGCTTTTCAATGTAAATTTAGACAAATGAAGTAATTACATATTAAATGAAATTGTGTTCAGATTTTCAGGAAGACTTGTGATGATTAATGTGGGACTTTTGAATTAGTGCAATGATAAAGAATAAGTCAGTAATATTAATGACTGTACATAACATCGTGTTGACTGTGAAGTCTTGTTGAAGGCAGACAATGTTTATATAGTGTGTGCTGTTCGTATTATCATTACTTAGCCACATTTTGTTGTTGTTCTATCAAATTTTGTGAACATTGTCCAAGTATTAGTTGATTTAAAATGGAAATTACTTTAGCTAAATAACATTCTCACTGATTGTTGTTTTTGTAAATAAAGAAAATATTTTAGGTTCCATGGCTCTTTTTTCTATTATCCTTTCTTGTCCATGAGTTCTGCTATTGAGCAGTGTTAGTTTTTGCAGCAGCTGTGTATGCATGGCCAGTTCCATGTTTCCAAATCAGCACTTGTGTTTGTGTGTGTGTGCAAACTGTATCTTCCCCAAAGTGCACCATTGCTGCTAACCAGAGTTGAATGATGGCGTCCCCTGCCATGGGGTCCCTAGGGGTCGGTGGGGTTGGACACTTTTGCCTGGCTTGACCTTGGTGGTGAGATGTGGCCATGTGCTCGTCTTTATTAAATCCTGCTCAAGTTTTTGAATGTATATGTTCCCCTTGATTGTGTGTCTCATCCAAGTTTAAAGAATTAAGTCTTATGCATACCTATCTTGTAATTGATGAGGATTAAAATGCTTAAGGTATTGGATGTGGTATCTGTGTAAAAGATATGAAATCCAATGATGCACACCTCTTCAGCATTGGATTGCAGTTAGAAACACATTCTGTGGCTCTCTCATCATGTTGATAAACATCTACCTTTTCCTGTGGTGGTTGGTGTACAATTGTGCCTTCAGCCATCTTGCACCCTGGATTCTAGTGATCAAAGAGAAGTACTGAATTGTGCCATCTGCATTGAATGTATTAAAACATGTATGCTGCTGCTTTGACTACTGTGGTCAAAACCCCTTAATTTCCCCATGGCAATGGTGCATTCTGTGGGGATATCTGAAGGACATATCAAGACCCTGTTTGCATTGGGTAGTGCTTTTATTCATGCAAATGTGGTGCACTTTGTCACTAGAAATCCTCCTCCAGACAAACCAAACATAATGAGGCCATCAAGGAATGACTGTACACAGCTCTCAAAATCAATGCTACTCACAAACAGAATACTCTGTAATCTTTGGTTGGAGTTTTGCTTTTGCTCATTCCAGAAAGTCAGGTAAATGTTGGCAAAGAGAAATCCATTTAGAATCGTCCTGCTCCTCTTGAGCTCTTAATGAATTACTGTGCATGGCCTACTTGGGAGCAAGCGACCATATTCTCCTTGCCTGCTTCATTTTAAGCTAAGTAAGATCTTTCCTCAAGACTAGGAGTAAAACATTATTTTGTTAGCTGATTTGTCAAATGTGGGCGTTGCCAGCATTGAAGTATGTTCCAATATTTAAGCAAGGTCACAAGATACAATAACAAGAATTGATCGGTGAATTGGGAACATTTTGTTCGTAAAGTTGGGCAGTGTTTTCATTAGAGATGTTGGCAACAAAATTCTTTTATCATGGGAATGCTTTTGTCTAATAATGCCATGTGAAAGTACTAATTTTTCCACTGCGTTCATGTATTTAAGAAACAAATGCAACTGATGCTAATAATTTTAGTGAAATAAGTGTCATTATTCCCTTTTAAGCCATATCCTTCCATAAAATTTGATGGCCAGGCCACAAATGACATTGTTAAACATCTGGTATCTAATAATGCTTTTAACTGTACTTGTTCACCATTTCATTTTGGGTTTAGTAATGATTTACAATGTGGTTCGTGGTAGTCCAGAGGCTAGAGCATTGGACCACTGACTGGAGGGTACCGGGTCAATTCCCACGCAAGCCACTCTGGGCCCCTCCTCTCCACCCAAGCTATGTGATTTTTTGGGTACCAGATCTTCCTGAGAAACCATAACCGGCACAGGGAAAGGAACTGGCCCTCCTACCCTGATGTGTGAATTTCACACGCCATCGGGATTGGAACTGGGTGAACTCTACCATCACCTACCAAACCGCCCTTCGGGTTGATTACTGTGTTTATGGTTTTTTTTTAATGATTCCCCCCAAGAAGTGTCATTGGATCTTTGTTAGAAATATTACCTCCCTGAGTAAAGAAATCAAAGCCTATTGTAAATCAAATGGTTCTAGAACATTATACCCTTTGAAGCAATTGTTTTGGTCAACTTGTTATAAATAATTTTACTAGGAGTTACGGGGCTTGCGAGAACATGGTGTGCTGGGAAAGATATCATATTTATAAGTTCATTTTATTATGTTTCTATCAATCCCATGCATGCATTACCTCTTTGCTTGCAGATTCATTTCACATTTGGTATTAAAAAGTAATATAAAGGTTGCTTTTGTGCTAAGAGTCACAACCAGGATTTCCCTGGTGGTTGAATTTCCAAATCGAGTGATTTGCCCTTTGAAAACAAGGGGCCTCCCTTTGGCCTACTGGTGAAATGGTGTTGTTTATTGCCTTGCTACCCTGACTTGAGGGTGGGGCATGGGGAGGCAGACGGGTTGGCTTCCCTCTGCTGGCACTTTGGTGTGACCCACTCTCGTTTCTGCTGGTAGACATGAGCGTGTGCATGTGTGTTTGTGTGCATGTGTGTGCGCCGCCCCTCCCCTCTGTCTTCTCCCTCTTTGCAGCTCAGTGCGTCACGCAGGAGGAGCTGATCTCCCGATACAAGTCATCCTGCCTGCGCCATGGGAGTGAGCCTCTAGCTCGAGTTTTGGCACTGTTGAAGGTTTGCCATAATTAATATTTTTTCTTTTGATTAGTGCTCTTGATGCGGTTTGCCTTTTGGCTCATGCTGGGTCTTCCAGGTTTCATTTTCACTTCTACCCTCTGAGGTTCATTATTTAATGTGGTAGTGTAATGATTTGGTTTTTGCAAAAGCATAAGGTCTCCTCATATTGAGCAATCCAAATCTTCTTATTGATATGATAGTGTGTACAGTACCTATTAAATATACTATTTCTGTATTCAATTTCTAATTTAAATGGTTCCACATTATTTTCAGTTATTTAGGAATATAGCAGAAATCTTCATTCAATAAGTAGTATTCCAACTGAAATTATTCAATGACACTCCAAGTGGAGTACACTATATGCTCAGTTAGCTCAAATGGGTGAAAAATTTGCATAACTTTATTTTCAGTTATTATCCTCCACAAATGTTGCAATGTTTTCCATATTCAGAATTTATTTGGGCAATTTTAATATTTGTCCAATGGGATGAAGTATGGAATCAACATTGACTTTTTCTTGCTGGTTTGTGTGAAACCCATGAGTGACCTGTGTGGTAAAGTTTCATTGAAAAATGCCAAAGGACTGACATTTTCATAATTTTGTTAATTTTTATACTTCTTCTGGAGGATACTTTGAGCTATTTACTCCAGTGAGTCTGTATGGAGTGAAGTTTTCATGAGAGCTATACAGCTTCAGACGTTTCTCTTTTTATGCCTCTTCTGGGCATGAGCATTTGCTCCCATTAGGGATTTGTTTCAGATATGCACTAAAATTGAACTCTACTCGAGAATAGAAATCAATAAAAACCTCCATAGCAAGCTGAAAAATGAGAAGTTACTGCTAATATTTCTCATGCTTATTGCAGATACCTAAAATAGGAGGGCAAAAACTAAAGCAGTTAGAACAGTTTACATATCTCGGAAGTGTTTTGGACCAACACGGTCAAAGTAGCAGGGATGTAAAGAGAAGAATTGTGTTAGGGAAAGAGGCTTTCTCAAGGAGGAGGGAGTTAGTTGATGATGGGGACCTTAAGTAAGGATGTTAAGAAAAGACTTGTAAGAACTTTGATTTGGAGTGAACTATGTACGGTGCGGAAGCTTGGTTATTGAAGCAGGGGGATAGACATAGATTGGAGGCTTTTGAAATGTGGGCGTGGAGAAGAATGGAGAAAGTGAAATGGACCGAAAGGAAAACAGATGAGGAAGTACTGGAGATGGTGGGTGAGGAGATGGGTTTGTTGAGAGAAGTCCTATGGAGGCAGGAAAAATGGATGAAAGGCGTATTGAGTGACAGTGGAATGTTGAAGATGGTAATAGAGGGGAGAATGTTGGGAAAATGAGGAAAGGTCAGGAACAAGATAGGGATGTGGGATGGGATGAAGGGAAGAAGGAAGTACACAGAAATGAAGAGGGACCTGATGTAGATTGGGTAGCTGGATTGTGTTTTGTTAGGAGTCACAGAATGTTTATTTGGTGGTTGTGTTCATCCAAAAACCTACCTTAACCGGTAGATTTCCAAAAATAAATTGCAAATACCATCATTATACAACCATTACCCATATCATATTCATTCCACCTTCTGGAGTAAATTTCCTCCTTTTACTAACTTTTAGAAAATAGTTTCAAGTGTATAGTGAAATACTTTTAGTTTGATCACAATTGATTAAATACATGCACGGTATAAGGCCATATGCAGTGCATAGAACTTCCCCTTCATTTGTGGAAAAATAGGATGCAGGGGATCTTACATGTCCACAGGTTTCTCTGTGACCTCAGTCCGTCTTGAAAGTTGAGTCATTCTCTTGATCACCCCCTCCCATGCCTCTTCCCAGGCATTAGCTTTTATTTGCTTCTGTCCCTTCTATCCCTGTGAGAGGCATCTGGTTTATTTGCATTCTTTTGATGTGTTTCAAGCGAAAGATAAGTTTTCACTCCTCTGGAAATTTGAGCATCCCAGGTTTTCAAATTTGCAGTGTTGATAATGTGCACTGACTGGGACACTCCTTGTCACTAAAATTAATATGGATATGGTATTTATTGCTATATGCTAAATGTGTGTTACTAAAGTGACTATGCTATTGACACTAGGGTCTTAGAGTAAGGGTGAAATCAGAACTGATTAAATTAAAGGGTTTTAATTACCTGGGTATTAATTTTAGGGATTCACACCCCACCCCTCATACTTTTTCATTCCCCAGCTTCTCTTGAACCATCCCCTTCCTTCCCCTCCACCACCGTCCCCTCATTCATCCTTCTCCTCAGTTCCTTCTCTCTGCTGATGTTCGTTTTGCCACTGCAAATTTCGGAATAAGTTTGAGGGTCCTTTTCTTTGTGTCTATCTACGAGGGTCATCCGGAAAGTAGTACCCGTTCGTGAAATAAAGACACAAAAGTAAATATTAACAAACATAAAAAATTTTATTTGAAAGAGGATACTTTAAACTACTTCTCAACATAATCTCCAAGCAAATTAAGGCATTTGTCATAACGTGTGACAAGTTTCTGTATTCCTGCTGCATAGTCCTTCGCCGCCAGCTCATTGAGATACAGGGTCACTCCTTCTTTAAGTTCTTCATGCGAGGGACCCATCTTGCACAAATTTTTGCATAATGCAGATGGTGTTTAACAATTTCATGAACAATTGTTCGAGAAACATTGGGAAAATGCTCACAGATGTCATCAATTATGACGCGCCGATCGTTCCTAAAGAATTCGTCAACTGAGCTCACCAGTTGGTCTGTAATGACAGACGGTCTCCCCGAACGCTCATCGTCGTGTGTGTTCCCCCTCCCCATGTTGAAGTTGCGACACCACCGCCGAACAGACGACTCGTCCATTACATTGTCTCCATACACCTCCTTTAATTGGCGATGAATATCACATGGGCGAACGTTTCTTGCATTGAGGAATTTAATCACTGCCCTCACTTCACAACTGGTGGCGTTCTCAATTTTTTTAAACATTGTAAACAATCACAGAAACAACACAGGCAATGCTAGCGTCACGCAACTTGGCTCAGAGAAGGCAGACAAGCCACTGAAGCTATCTGACCTCGTCCAGCGGCTACTCGCGTCGTCAGCACTTCATGCGGCACGAACGGGTACTACTTTCCGGATGACCCTCGTATATTTGTGTTGGCAAACACCATTTCGCTCCTTTGTTTGATTTGCTATGCATGGTTATGAGCAAAAAATTTTGTTTCGACTAAAATGACTCTCAACAAATGATTTTTGCATACTGTGTGATTAGGAGAGGGGAATGATTGCACACTGACTGCTTCAGCTTGTGTTTAGCACTCGTTACCCTAGTATCTTAGTGTCACCATTGATCACATTAAACACATTTTATGGACCATGGCGTGTTAAACTGGGCCAGTAATTGCTTCTTACGAAGAATGGTATCGTCTTTCAAGCAAGTGGGGGATACCAAGAATAAATTTGTTGTTTATGATCATACAAACAATTTAGTACAAACAACTTTGTAAACATTTTGATTTTGGTAATAAAAAATGTTGGGAAAAATTTTTTCATTTGTTTGGATTTTTGCACCACAGCCTGTAAAATTTTCTCTGAATAAACCTTGCATGTAATTTATTTTTTTTTGCTCAGGCTCACCATTTTCCCCACTTCATGCTTGATGACTGGTGCTCAAGTTGGCAACTCAAGACCAGTCCTTTGAAATAGGCTTCCATATCATTTTTTTATATGGATCTCAGCAGAGATTGAGACAATGAAGATGCAGGAAACACCAGCAAGTTAACTTTGCTGAGGGGATTGTCATACCTTATGTTAGCTCTTCACTTGGCCAACAAAAGTTCAGTGATAAGTCTAATGAAATAAGTTTTCTTCGGTCTGCTCTCTCTGCTTTATATGATATAAATGAACATCATATTGCATTAATAACGGCAAAGAGCATGGTTTTGACTGAACTTCGATAGACTTATGAGAGTCCTCAGTAAAACTTGTTGACATTTTTAAGTTTGAAAAGAAAAAGGGAATATTAATTAGCATGTACTTTTACCTTTTGAATACTGTGCCAATTTAAATGACAAAATGTGAAAGAGTATCAGAATGTGCTGAATTTAACTGCTGAATGCATTTAATGATGCTATTCTTCAATATTCAGGTAATATTAATAGCTGCCTTTGAGTGAGTTAATTTTTGGTTGGGTTGTTTTGATGATGGCCCAGCCCAGCATGGTTTTACTCTTGAGCAAGTGACTTCTTTCCAAGTAAGCTGAGTTTGATGTAGTCCTCTGAAAATTGTGTGGTGACATAGTTAATTATTGAAATTGGTCTGGCAAGTGCAGATTATATTGGGTGTGCAGTACATTGGGTGCTGTGTGTGTGCTTGCAGGAGGTGGATGTGGTGGGGGGAGGCAAGGATTTGGGCAGCCCCAGGAGAGGACGCTCGGAGGTGCTGGACCTTAAGGGTGAGCGCCTCATGCATCACCACTGCGAGCCGCTAGAGGAGATTCTGAAGAGACTGCAGTTTGACACCATTAATCTGGAAGACAGTTTCCAGGATGATGAGGTGTGTCAAATTGGCCTTCCCCCTCTTCCCCCCCCCCTCAATTCCCCAGGGACATGTGAGTTGGGTGCAAGGGAATTTTGTGTCTTACAGTGAACCTCTGTTGTGAGGCAAGTATTAGATGTGTTATTTTCTTGTTATGTTATATTTATGGTGTAATCTGTGTGGGTAATATTGGTACTGATTTCATTTCAAGATTTTTTGAAAATATTGTGTCATGGGTTGAAAATGGATGAATAATTTTTGTATTTCAATTACTGAAGTAATCTTGAGTCAGATAACATCTAAGCATTATGTTATTCCCATTTATATAGTGTGAATAAAATGATTTTCTCTATGGAAAGGGAAGTACACACAGTAAAAATGGAGCTGTAGACAAATTACATTAATTAACATCTGTATTGGTTAAATCTTGCCTAATATTTCTTTAAATTTGTGGATTGATTTTCAGAATAAATTCTGCCATTTGCAGATTTCTTGCGGGAAGGGAAATGAGGGAGGGTGTGTTTGCTTACTCCCCCTTGCGTTTCCCTCATTCCATCCCCCTCACTGTGTTCCATATTCCACACAGGCTTCTGTTGCAATCTTTGACATGGTGGAGTATTATGAAGCAGCCAAGCAGCTGAATATTTCATCTAATACCAGCATTGGCCCGCGGGGTTGGCAGGCCTGCTCACAAATGCTGAAAAAGGTCTGTGGTTAAAGAAGTTACTTTTCATCTAAATGACCAACCAACCACTCATGGATAATAATAATATTTTTATTTGCCTAAGAATCAAGTTACAAAAGCTTGTACAAGATATAAGGCACGTCAGGGTATCTGCATTCATGGAGAAATTAGGCAAATTTGAGACAGGTACATAGGCATAGAATATCATTCTTTATACACTTGTATGACATATTATTGTACATACAATTTTAGCAGTTATGTAATGGCATCATTATAGAACAAAAGAACATAACCATATGTATACATTATATAATTATTGCCCAGATACATTCCAATTCATTCACACCTAGGGATGTATTGAGAGTGATAAAAGTATTCTTCAATAAGAGGTACAATTTATCATAATTCATACTTCGTCCCCAAGATATTCATTCAGAGAATAATACATTTTTTAAAATAATAATTCTTTTAGTTTAGCCTTAAAAATTTTTATATTGGTTATGCATTTCAGGGTTTCAGGTAGCTTATTGTATAGTCTGATTCCCATTTCATGGAGTCCTAATTTTGTTGTGCTTGTTCGAATGGATCTGTAGTGTAAATGACTTCTAGTTCCTGTACTGTGTTTATGGAGATCAGAATTTACTGAGAAGTTATGTATATTAGTTTTGACTTATAAAAATGCTGATAAAATATAAATGCAGGGTACAGGGAGTAAATGTAATGACCTGAATAATGGTCTGGAAGGTGTATCATAGCTCTTGCCCAAGATAACCCTTACTGCTCTTTTCTGTAATTTAAAGATTTCCATGGCGTAGCTTGAAGATCCCCAGAGAGCAATGCTGTACAAAATGTGGGAGTAAAACTCACCATAGTAAAGATTTAGAAGAACACTTCTGCTGGTAGTATATTGCAGTTGCCTGAGGAGGTAACATATACTGCTAAGTTTTTTACGTAGAGCATCAATTTGTTGTTCCCATGAAAGATTCATATTTAAATATATCCCAAGAAACCTACAATTTTGCACTAATGATGACATAATTATGATTGTAACTGCAGTTTTGTTGCTTATTATAGCCTAATACATATGTTTAGAATTTAAGGGTTAAAATTAAAAATTTGCTATTCATTGGAATTTGTAATTGAATTTCAAAAATTCAAAATTTTCAGTCACCAATCAAATAAAATGTTAATGAACATTTTTTCCAGTGTCACATACAAAAATTAGTATAACCTTTGTGGACATATCTAATATCTATAATCATGTTCCAACTTCACAAGAAAATGTTTCTTAAATCATGCAGACCTTCCAGAGACACACAGCAGTAATCTTTTCCAGCATGACAGTTAGCTGTAAGAATATTGCTGCCATAGACTCCATTGCCATTATGACACATTGCAATGGATTGAGATGGAAGAGGGTGGCATAGTTATACTTCTTAAGAGGTGGCAAGTTTGGTGTAGCTTAATTGAAAATGATTAACATTCCTGAAAGATTTCCCAAGCTCCAAACACTTAAAAGGATTCCTTGCACTCTAGTCGCCTTTTCATCCCTTGGTGCTACAATTATTTTTGTTTTTGGTTTTATTTCTTCTTTCAGAAGCTCATCCTAAAGATATGCAAACATAATACAGTAAAACCTCAACAATTTGGTTCTTACTCATCCAGTCATCACTTCCACCTGCCAGGTGACCATGATTATGTTCAAATCAACAGATCCTCTTTGAGTAATGCAGTGAGTTAATCTCACCAAGTTTGGGTCCTTGATTGTAACTCACATGCTCATTGCTTTCTTAGTCTCACACTCCGATCCTCATCACTTCCAAGCTATAAAATATTTGAATTAATATATAGATTGAGTGAAAGCTTAGATTGTAATGTGACCGAAGCATTGTTTGCGTGCATGATTATGTTGGCTTGAATGTTAAGACATACGAATTATGATAGTGCTAAAAGGCTTGAGGTGTAATCTTGTACAAAGTTGTAAGTCAGTAAAGATTTCAAGTCATTCATATCATGTAAATGTACAATGAATGTAGCTATGGTCGTGAATCAATGAAAACGATGTTTTCATTCATATCATATTGAAGGTGAAATTACCAACGCTGTAATCCAAAAACTATTGGATGATAGACAGGAGGTATACAAGTAAATAATGAACACAGAGTGAAATTGAAGTGAGGGGAAATCAACTTTCTTCATGAAAATATTTGTAATATTAACAAGAAAAATGAAGAGCGTGATTGTTGAGGCAGTGGGGATATGGCAAGGGAGTAAGGGAAATCCCGTATAGGAAATTCCAAAATAGTAAGAAGAGAGCAAGGAAAAAGGTGCATGCATTGAGAATGTTGAGGCCGACAGCAAGGAAGATCCCCATAGGATGGCAGTAGTAGGTTGGTGATAGTCCAGTGTATGAGGTTGGTCCCTTAAGTACATGGCCTGTCCTAGAGATCTACATAAACATCTACATAAATACCCTGCGATCAATCAAAAAAGGTGTGTGGCAGGGGGTGTAGCACCATGAGGGAAGGGTAAGGGATGAGGGGGTTGGGGTTATCAAATAGGTGAGGAAAGGGGGGGGAAACCTGTAAGAAAAAAATATGTAGATATACATATGCATACAAATATATATACATGTACATATATATTTTTTTATACATATCCTCGTGCAGTCCCTAACCTGTACGTTAATACTTATTGTAATGAACTAACTCCTGGGGAATTTCGACTACAAGCATTCTGGTCCCTTATCGTTCTTGGAGAAAATGACATTTTAAACCTGTCAGTCTTGCAGTCTATCTCTCTAGTCTTATTTTCGTGATCCCTTCGACCATAATACGTTGGGGTTTGTATTATATCCTTGATGTCATCGGAAAAGGGCCCATCTTTAAATGTTTTTAATAAGTTTAACCTATATTGGAAACACCGCTGTGTAAGAGACCCCCAACCTAAATTGTCTAGCAAAGTGGATACGCTGCAGCATTGGTCATAACAATGTTTGACAAATCTAGCCCCCCTCCGCTGAACTCGATCCAATTCCGAAACCAAATTTATATTATTAGGATCCCATATACTGGCAGCATGCTCTAGGTGGGGCCTGACCAAGGCAAGGAAACATTGTTCTTTCACTTTTTCATCACATTTACCTAGCACTCTTTTCACAAATCCCAATTCCCAAGATGGCGGTAGTTGTTTGACAAATATCACTGTACGCAATTTATAAAGCATATACTTCAAGTTTGAAGATGCCACATTGTTTAGTATTTGTTTGGCAATTGTAGTTCAACTCCTTGCACTGAAATGACAAGTCTAGCTTGTCATGAACTTCCGATGCCAAATCGCACAATGATGAGTGTAGCTCGCCATGAGATTTTCATAATTTTAGCACTATTTAGGGGAACAATAAAAAAATTTGAAAGTTTAAGAATGTTAAAACATCCATAATATACTGTATAATATCCACCGTCACTTTGTGGAAATGATTCATAATGAATAAGAATTACTTCATTTTTCCACACAATCTTTTATTTTTACGACCGGGTTTCGACGAGGATCGTCATCATCAGGTAATTTTTACAGAAATATACACACATATATATATATACCATTGCAATGCTTGAAAATATGAGGTGAAGGAGTAAGAGACAGAGTTATTGGTCAGTATGGCTAGGGGGGGGAGGGATTACGGAGTGTAATTTGGTTGGAGAGTGGGTGGGGACGGTTAGTCCTTTGGGCAGGCAGGTAGAAAGAGAAAGGAGAAGGGGAGGGGGGTCCCCCTTGTTCTCGGGGCTGTTGGAAGGAAATGGTTGATGTGGGAGTGAAAAGTCGAGGAGAGGTGATCTGAAGGTGTATAATACGTCATTAACTACTTTGCACTTGGTCTTTTCACTCTTGATGATCTCCATCTGTTCAAGCGCGTCCATCCGGGGTCCTTTTCTTTCCACATGCATAATTTCCAGCTTAAAATCACTAGAATGTCCGTTATCCAAAAGATGTTTCGAAAATTGGGACGCACCATTCTTGTTACTGAAGGAGGCTTGGTGTTCCTTGAGCCTTTCCTTGAATTTCCTCCCCGTTTGTCCCATGTAAACGGCTGAGCACTCACAGGAGAGTTTGTATATTCCACTCTTCTCTAGATCTCGGATTTTTTCCTTTCCGTTGGTTATTAAGTTTTTTAAATTCATTTTATTGTAAAAGGCGGGTATGAACCTATCCCTTGGTATCCCACTGGTGACTTTCAGGGACAGCTTTCCTAGAAAAAGGAATCTCTGCCATTTGACCGTGTTGTCTCTTTTGGGGGTGGTGCTATAGATTAGTTTTACAGCCCTTTTTTCCTTTTTCTTTTTGTACAATTTATCTAATCGACAGTTTCAGGCATTATTTTATGGAATCGGTTCATTCTTAAGCGTGGAATTACAAAGTATTATTTTATCACGCTTAAGTACAATTTATCTATTAACTGAGTCCGGTAACCGTTATTGTGGGCAATGCATTTAATTATAATTTATATATATATATATATATATATATATATATATATAAACACTTGGATAATAAATATTCCACACACAGAAACATAAAAGAAGGACACTTACAGACACTGTAAGTGCCCTTCTTTTATGTTTGTTTGTGTGGAATATTTATTATCCGAGTGTTTGTGTGTTTGTGCGTCGCTGGGGAGCATCATTTTCAAGATAATATATATATATATATATATTCATACATACATACACATACACGGATACAAAATACAAAATATTCAACACACAGAAACATAAAGGAAGGACACTCACGGTGTGTATTGACGTTTTGATGGCTCGGCCATCATCATCAGAATGGCGTTGTTAGGAAAGAGCGGAGAGGACATGTGCAGGAGAAGGGTGAGGGAAGGAGAGGTAAGGGACCAATACGAAGCGGACAAGGTGGGGGAGGGAAAATATAGGCAGCATTGGTTGAAATCAGTGGGCTTGGTTCAGCCCGGGGAGTTTAAAAGACTGGAGCACCCAGATATGCACCATCTCGCGGGTTCTCACCTCAAGTCTGCTAGCAGAATTGGGAACGGTTTCAATCACTGAAATGGAGAAGCAGTCATCAAAAGACTGGTTTTGGGATGCATTGTGAATAGGGATGGGATAATTAAGGAAGGTGGGAGATTTGGTGGAATAGTGGTGGTTATTCATTCGGAGGGAAAGGGTGGTCTTGCATTCACCCACGTAGAAGGCAGGGCAGAAGTTACAGGAGAGGCGATATATAATGTTTTTAGAGGTGCAGGTGGCTATGGGTTGGGAGTTGGTAATAAGGGACGTGGAGGGTCTTAGGAGATGGCAGCATTTACAGCATGGGCAGTTGCATGGTGCGGACAGGGGCGGGGAAGAGACGGGTGCTCGTAGGCAGTTTTTTTGACTTGGAGATGTCTTGCAAGTTTGACGGGCGTTTAAAACGAAACGGAGGGACAATGTGGGAGTAAAGGTGATGTGGATTGACTATTGCTAATAATTGGGAAGAGTTCACGGATTATATGTTTAATTTTGTGGGTTCTGGGGAAGAAAGTGGTGATAAGGTTAGGGCATTTCTGGCGGTTTGGTTTGGGAAGAGGAGTGTATTGGGTTGAAGGTTTGAGAATTTTCCTATTGAGCAGTTTTTCAGGGTACCCACATTCTCTGAGAGAGATGTGTAGCTGGTCCATGTATTTCTGTTTGGAGGGGGGAGTTGTTGCAGAGATGGAGGCCACGGACTGAGAGTGAGAAGGGGATGAAGCATTTTGTGTGCGATGGGTGGCAGCTGTTGAAATGGAGATATTGTTGGGTGTTTGTCGGTTTAATGTGGACTGAGGTGTAAAACTTATTGTTCTGGAGATGAATGTCAATATCTAGAAAGGTGAGATTGGAGTCTGATATAGATGGAGTCAAAGAAACCGAAGAGGAGGAGTTGAGAGAGGAAATGAAGGATAAGTTTTCGTGTCCGTGGGACCAAAGGAGGGAAATGCCATCTATATAGCGGGCCCAGAAGACTGGTTTGAGGGTTTGTTGCTGGAGAAAGTTTTCTTCAATTTTACCCATAAAAAGATTGGTGTATGCAGGAGCCATATGTGTGCCCATTGCAGTGCCTTTTATTTGCAAATATATTTTCTCATTGAATTGGAGGGCATTTTTGTTGAGGACGAGTTGACTCAGTTCGATAAGAAAATCTGTGGATGGAGTGTGTGGTGTCGGTCATGGAGAGAGGTAATATTTCAGGGCTTCTGAGCCTTCTTTGTGGGGAATGGAGATGTACAGAGATGTAACGTCTATTGTGGCCATGAGAATAGTCGTACTTTGAGGAATTGGGATTGAGTATAGACAGTCCAGGAAGTGGTACGAATCTTTGATGTAAGAAGGGAGTGAAGTGGCTATGGGTTGAAGGTGGTGGTCTATAAATGCGGAGATTCGCTCAGTGGGGGAGTTGTTGCTGGAGACAATGGGGCATCCGGGGTTATTGGTTTTGTGAATTTTGGGTAGCAAATAAAAATGTGGGGTCTAAGGATTAGGTGGAGAAAGAATGGATATATCTTTGCGAGAGAGACCTTCACCGGGACCAAAATTGGATACAAAATATAAAAGAGAATATCCGTATGGTATGAAGGATTAGGATCTTGGGGCAGGGGGGTATAGCACGAAAGGTCATTTAATGGTCGTAGTCTTTCTTGTTTAGCATGACAACAGATGACCCTTTGTCCGCCGTCGTGATAATTATAGTTTTGTTTGGCGCTAAACGTCTGAGAGCTTGTCTCTCAGGGGGAGAAAGGTTATCTGGTGGCATCAGGGAATCTATGAATTTTTTATCGGAAATCTTTGTTAGCAGGAGATTGATAAAGATTTCTATTGGATTGTTGGATGCGAGTGGTTTGGGTTTGTTTCTGAAGGCTGGACGGAATTGAGTAAGTGCTGGATTAATGGTGGAAGCGTTCGAAGGGAAAGGCTACGAATTCCAATGGGCATTCCAGCGTAGATTCCGGCAGAAGTTTAAAGTGTCGGTTACAATGTTAACGTGGTTGGTTCTAGGGGTGGGGGAGAAGGAGAGGCCTTTACTTAGTAGCGAAAGCTTGCAATATTGAGAGGCTTGGACGAAAGGTTCACTACTTTGTGTTTGGCTTGGGGTTTTGGTTCGGTGACTCTTTTGTTTGGCGAATGGGTAAAACGGGTGTTTTGAGCGGAGGATAAGGTAGGTTGAAAAGTGTTGCTAGATCCGGTTTTGAAAGGAATAGGGGCGGAGGTTCGGGTGGTGGTGGGGGGTTGTTTAAGGGGCAAGGAAAATCCCACATGGAAGAAAGATTGGATAAGAGAGGAGAGTTTTTTTTAGGTGGCCCATGCGTCTTCGAGTAAGATTTCGAAGTGCGGAGGGAAAGTATACGATTAAGTGACGGAACTAAGTAAGGGGCTGAATTGGATATGATTTTGGCGAGGGACAGTAAGTTGGTACGATGTTGACTAAAACGGTAGAGGTAATGAGACAGAACATCACGTGTGAGTTCGCGTGATTGTTGTAATATGACGGTGTGTAGGTGTGGATGAAGGCTAGGTGGGATACAAGAAAGTGGTATTTTGATGACAAGACCATTGGGAATGATACCAACGGATAGATATGAGGTGAGAAACTTGGAATGGCTAGCACATTGTGCTACTTTGTAAGCATGAATGCGGAAATGGCACAGCCAATGTTGGAATTGGTATGGTAATTCATTGGAAAGGCAAGGAATATATATAGTTGAGGAAAAAGGAAACAGTGGTGAAGGAAAGAGAATAGAACACTCACAGCGACGATGCGACGGCAGACAACAGGAACAGAAGACACAATGAAGGCAAATAGAAAGTTTATCGGCTATATCAGCCAAAAGTATATTTATCTTTGAAATTGACACTCTCCGGCGATGCACAAACACTTGGATACAAAATATTCAACACACAGAAACATAAAGGAAGGACGCTCACAGTATGTATTGACGTTTTGACGGCTCGGCTGTGGTCAACAGAATGGTGATATTTATATATATATAAATATCACCATTCTGGTAGTATATATGTATATATATATATACTACCTTGATCAAAAAGTTCCCGGAATAACCACCGTGTGGCGCTCCCATCGTTCCGATTTGAGTTCTGTTTTTTTTGTTAAATTGGTACATCTGTTGTTGATATTCCCTTTAAATCTTAGTGTCATAACTTGACATTTGCAAAAGTTACGTAGCCAAGAGTACATCTATCTCTGTGTGTGTTGGCGATTTTTTGCAATTGCAGAAATGGATTTAAATTTGCAACAACGAACTTGTATTAAATTTTGCGTAAAAAACGGATTTAGTGGCGCACGGACGTTGGAAATGTTGGAGAAGTGTTTCGGCAACGATTCTCTAAAAAAAAGGTCGTTTACCAGTGGCACGAGCGGTTCAGAAGTGGTCTTGAGTAAATCGAAGATGATGAACGCAGTGGCAGACCATCGACATCGAAAGTCGGTGAAAAAATTGATGAAGTAAAAGAAATGTTGGTCAATAACCGCAAATTAACCATCAGAGAAATAGCGGAGGACTTGAACATTGCCTATGGATCCGCCCAAGACATTGTGGTTAATGATTTGGGTTTCCGTCGTGTAGCAGCAAAGTTGGTGCCAAAAGACCTCAATTTCATGCAAAAAAGAGACCGTGTTGACGTCGCAAAAGACATGATTTGCGAGGCTGAATCCGATCCCACATTCATCAAAAGGATCATCACTGGAGATGAGAAGTGAATGGCGTTCACCAAATGAGCCGAGACCAAAAAAACCACGTCGTTTTCAGTCAAAAAAGAAGGCAATGCTGACGGTTTTCATGGATTACAACGGTGTAGTGCATCATGAATTTTTGCCAGAAGGCCAGACAGTAAACAAAGAGTATTATTTGGGCGTTATGAGACGTTTGCGTGAAGCAATTCGCCGAAAGAGACCAGAAATCGTCGCACAGTGCTATCATTATTCGTAATTTTTTGACAAAAAATGCAACAAATACCATCCAACAGCCACCGAATTCACCTGATTTGGCTCCCTGTGACTTCTTTCTGTTCAATCGAGTTAAAAAACCATTACGGGGAACGCGTTTTAGCAGCCGAGAGGAAGTAATGGAAAAATCGCAGGAAGCACTGATGGACATACCGAAAACCGAATATAAAAAATGTTTCGAGGATTGGATCAAGCGCTGGCATAAGTGTGTTGCAGTCGATGGGGATTACTTTGAAGGGGACAATATAGATTTAGATGAATAAACTTGTATTTTTAATTTTCTGAATAAATTCCGGGAACTTTTTGATCAAGGTAGTATATAAGATATATATGAGGGTCATCCGGAAAGTAGTACTCGTTTGTGCCGCATGAAGTGCTGACGATGCAAGTAGCCGCTGGACGAGGTCAGATAGCTTCAGTGGCTTGTCTGCCTTCTCTGAGCCAAGTTGCGTGACGCTAGCATTGCCTGTGTTGTTTCTGTGATTGTTTACAATGTTTAAAAAAATTGAGAACGCCGCCAGTTGTGAAGTGAGGGCAGTGATTAAATTCCTCAATGCAAGAAACGTTCGCCCTTGTGATATTCATCGCCAATTAAAGGAGGTGTATGGAGACAATGTAATGGACGAGTCGTCTGTTCGGCGGTGGTGTCGCAACTTCAACATGGGGAGGGGGAACACACACGACGATGAGCGTTCGGGGAGACCGTCTGTCATTACAGACCAACTGGTGAGCTCAGTTGACGAATTCGTGAGGAACGATCGGCGCGTCACAATTGATGACATCTGTGAGCATTTTCCCAATGTTTCTCGAACAATTGTTCATGAAATTGTTAAACACCATCTGCATTATGCAAAAATTTGTGCAAGATGGGTCCCTCGCATGCTTACAGATGAGCACAAAACCAAGCGTATGGCTGCAGCACTGACGTTTTTGGGACGTTATTCTGATGAAGGAGACTCTTTCTTGACTCGCATAATTACTGGTGACGAAACATGGGTTTGTTATGCATCACCTGAGAGTAAACGACAGTCAATGGAGTGGCATCATGCTCATTCACCAAACAAACCAAAAAAATTCAAGACAGTTCTGTCCACCAGGAAACTCATGGCAACCATTTTCTGGGATCGACGAGGTGTATTGCTTATTGATTTTATGGCCCGTGGAGACACTATTAATGCCAATGCGTATTGTGAAACATTAAAGAAATTACGGCGGGCAAAACAAAATCGGCGGCGAGGTCTATTGTCTACTGGTGTCATTCTCGTTCATGACAATGCCAGGCCTCATGCAGCTGGGATAAGACAAAAACTTTTGCAGCAATTCAAATGGGAAACTTTCGACCATCCACCGTATAGCCCGGACATATATATATATATATATATATATATATATATATATATATATGTATGACGTACATATATGGGAAGAACTGGAGGTAGGAATGAAAGTCGGAGGGGAATTCGTAAAATCGGTTAGGTTTGCTGATGACCAAGCATTAGTTGCTCAGTCAGCCAAGGGGTTGCAAGCATTGTTGAGTGAATTGGAGGTTCAGTGCGATAAATATGGGATGCGAATCAATATTAATAAAACAAAGGTTATGCGATTTTCCAGAAAGAAAAAGGCTAAGCTAAATATTAAAATAGGCGGGGAAAAAATAGAGCAGGTAGAACAGTTTACATATTTCGGAAGTGTTTTGGACCAATACGGCCAAAGTGGTAGGGACGTAAGGAGAAGAATTGCGCTAGGCAAGGAGGCTTTCTCAAGGAGGAGGGAGTTGATGACGGGGACGTTGAGTAGGGATGTTAAGACAAGACTGGTAAAAACTCTGATATGGAGCGTAGCTATGTACAGCGCGGAACCGTGATCACTGAAGCAGGAGGATAGACGTACATTGGAGGCTTTTGAAATGTGGGTGTGGAGAAGAATGGAGAAGGTGAAATGGACCGAAAGGAAAACAAATGAGGAAGTACTAGAGATGGTGGGTGAGGAGAGGGGTTTGTTGAGAGAAATCCTATGGAGGCAGGAAAAATGGATGAAAGGCGTATTGAGCGGTAGTGGAATGTTGAAGAGGGTAATAGAGGGGAGAATGTTAGGCAAGCGTGGTAAGGGTAGGAACAGGATAGGGATGTTGGACGGGATGAAGGGAGGAAAGAAGTACACCGAGATGAAGAGGGACCTGATATAGATTAGTTTGCTAGGTGGGGAGTTACAAAATGTTTATTTGATAGTTGTGTCCATCCAAAAACCTACCTTAACCGGTAGATTACCTAATAATAATAATAATATATATATATATATTCTGATATACATATATACATATATATATATATATATATATATATATATATATATATATATATATATATATATATATATATATATAAAAACCCCGGAACCCACAAAATTAAACAGATAATCCGTGAACTCTTCCCAATTATTAGCAATAGTCAATCCACATCACCTTTATTCCCACATTGTCCCTCCGTTTCATTTAAACGCCCGTCAAACCTGCGTGATATCTTTAAGTCTATAAAACCACCTACGAGCACCCCTGTCTCTTCCCCACCCCTGTCCGCACCATGCAACCGCCCACGCTGTAAATGCTGCCATCTCCTCAGACCTTCCACGTCCCTTATTACCAACTCCCAACCCATAGCCACCTGCACCTCTAAAAACCTTATATATCGCCTCTCCTGTAACTTCTGCCCTGCCTTTTACGTGGGTGAATGCACGACCACCCTTTCCCTCCGAATGAATAACCACCGCTATTCCACCAAATCTCCCACCTTCCTTAATTATCCCATCCCTACTCACACTGCTTCCCACAACCAGTCTTTTGATGACTGCTTCTCCGTTTCAGTGATTGAAATCCTTCCCAATTCCGCTAGTAACATAGAGGTGAGAACTCGCGAGATGGCACATATCTGTGTGCTCCAGTCCTTTAAACCCCCCGGGCTGAACCAAGCCCACTGATTTTATCCAATGCTGCCTACATTTCGCCTCCCCCACCTTGTCCGCTTCCTATTGGCCCCTTAATTCTCCTCCTCCTTGTATATATGTAGAAGAGTGTGTGTATGTATATATGTATATGTGTATATGTATATATATATGTATATATATATGTATATATATGTATATGTATGCATATACATTTGTATATATATATATAAGGATTTTATCCTAAGCTGCCTAGAACCGCTTCACTCTTCTGAGCGAATCGGTCACCAAGTCCCCTGCTAAAGGCCCGGCCGCTTCACGACGGGGACCTTCCAGCTCTTCCCCTACCGCGGCAACTCTACCGCCCCCTGCCATTTCCCCCTCCCCCACCTTGTCCGCTTCCCATTGGCCCCTTACCTCTCCTCCCGTCACCCTTCTCTTGCACATGTCCTCTCCGCTCTTCCCCGACAACTGCATTCTGATGACGACGGCCGTGCCGTCGAAACGTAAATATCCAATGTAAGTGTCCTTCTTTTATGTTTCTATGTGTGTGGTGTTTTTTGTGTTAGTGTTTGTGTGTTTGTGCGTCGCCAGAGAGCGTCTTTTCCAAGTTTATACATACTTTTGGCTGATATAGCCGATAAACTTTCTATTCGCCTTCATTGTGTCTGCTGTTCCTGTTGTCTACCGTCGCATCGTCGCCGTGAGTGTTCTATCCTCTTTCCTTCACCACTGTTTCCTTTTTCCTCAACTCTTTATATTCCTTGCCTTTCCAATGAATTACCCTAACCAATTCCAACATTGGCTGCGCTTTTTCCGCATTCATGCTTACAAAGCAGCACAATGTGCTAGCCATTCCGAGTTTCTCACCTCATGTCTCTCCCTTGGTATCATTCCCAATGGTCTAGTCATTAAGATACCCCTCTCTGGTATCCCTCCTAGCCTTCATCCACATCTACACACCGTCATATTGCAACAATCACGCGAACTCACATGTGATGTTCTGTCTCATTACCTCTACCCTTTTAGTCAACATCGTACCAACTTACTGTCCCTCGCCAAAATCATATCCAATTCAGCCCCTTACTTAGTTCCGTCACTTAATCGTATACTTTCCTCCGCACTTCGAAATCTTACTCGAAGACGCATGGGCCACCTAAAAAAACTCTCCTCTCTTATCCAATCTTTCTTCCACGTGGGATTTTCCTTGCCCCTTAAACAACCCCCACCACCACCCGAACCTCCGCCCCTATTCCTTTCAAAACCGGATCTAGCAACACTTTTCAACCTACCTTATCCTCCGCTCAAAACACCCGTTTTACCCATTCGCCAAACAAAAGAGAGTCACAGACCCAACACCCAACACCCCAAACCGAACACAAAGTAGTGAACCTTTCGTCCGAGCCTCTCAATAATTACGAGCTTTCGCTACTAAGTAAAGGCCTCTCCTTCTCCCCCACCCCTAGAACCCACCACGTTAACATTGTCACCGACACTTTAAACTTCTGCCGGAATCTCCGCTGGCATGCCCATTGGAATTCGCAGCCTTTCCCTTCGAACGCTTCCACCATTAATCCGGCACTTACTCGGTTCTGTCCAGCCTCAGAAAACGAACCCAAACCACTCCCAACCAACAATCCAATAGAAATCTTTATCAATCTCCTCCTAACAAAGATTTCCGATAAAAAATTCATAGATTCCCTGAAGCCACCAGATAACCTTTCTCCCCCTGAGAGACAAGCTCTCAGACGTTTAGCGTCTAACAAAAATATAATTATCACAATGGCGGCCAAAGGGTCATCCGTTGTCGTGCTAAACAAGAAAGACTACGACACTGAGGCATTACGACAATTAAATGACCTTTCTTGCTACACCCCCCTGCCCCAAGATCCTAATCCTTCATACCAAAAGGATATTCTATCTTTTCTATCCAATTTTGGTCCCGGAGAAGGTCTATTTCGCAAAGATATATCCATTCTTTCTCCTCCTAATCCTAAGACCCCACATTTTTATTTGCTACCCAAAATTCACAAAACCAATAACCCCGGACGCCCCATTGTCTCTAGCATCAACTCTCCCACTGAGCGAATTTCCGCATTTATAGACCACCACCTTCAACCCATAGCCACTTCACTCCCTTCTTACATCAAAGATTCGTACCACTTCCTGGAACGTCTACACTCAATCCCAATTCCTCACAGCACGACCATTCTCATGGCCACAATAGACGTTACATCTCTGTACACCTCCATTCCCCACAAAGAAGGCTTAGAAGCACTGAAATATTACCTCTCTCTACGACCGACACCACACACTCCATCCACAGATTTTCTTCTCGAACTGAGCCAACTCGTCCTAACCAAAAATGCCTTCCAATTCAATGAAAAAATTTATTTGCAAATAAAAGGTACTGCAATGGGCACGCGTATGGCTCCTGCATACGCCAATCTCTTTATGGGTAAACTTGAAGAAAAATTTCTCCAGCAACAAACCCTTAAACCACTCTTCTGGGCCCGTTAAATTGATGATATTTTCCTCCTTTGGCCCCACGGACGCGAAAACTTGTCATCCTTCATTTCCTCTCTCAACTCCTCCTCCTCGGTTTCTTTCACTTCCTCTATATCAGACTCAAATCTCACCTTTCTAGACATTGAAATTCATCTCCAGAACAATAAGTTTTACACCTCAGTTCACATTAAACCGACCAACACCCAACAATATCTCCATTTCAATAGCTGTCACCCATCGCACACAAAACGCTCCATCCCCTTCTCACTCTCAATCCGCGGCCTCCGTCTCTGCAACAACACCTCCTCCAAACGGAAATACATTGACCAGTTACACGTTTCTCTCAGAGAATGTGGGTACCCTGAAACACTGCTCAACAGGAAAATTCTCAAACCTTCAACCCAATACACTCCTCTCCCCAAACCTAACCGCCCAAAATGCCCTAACGTTATCACCACTTTCTTCCCCGGAACCCACAAAATTAAACAGATAATCCGTGAACTCTTCCCAATTATTAGCAATAGTCAATCCACATCACCTTTATTCCCACATTGTCCCTCCGTTTCATTTAAACGCCCGTCAAACCTGCGTGATATCTTTAAGTCTATAAAACCACCTACGAGCACCCCTGTCTCTTCCCCACCCCTGTCCGCACCATGCAACCGCCCACGCTGTAAATGCTGCCATCTCCTCAGACCTTCCACGTCCCTTATTACCAACTCCCAACCCATAGCCACCTGCACCTCTAAAAACCTTATATATCGCCTCTCCTGTAACTTCTGCCCTGCCTTTTACGTGGGTGAATGCACGACCACCCTTTCCCTCCGAATGAATAACCACCGCTATTCCACCAAATCTCCCACCTTCCTTAATTATCCCATCCCTACTCACACTGCTTCCCACAACCAGTCTTTTGGTGACTGCTTCTCCGTTTCAGTGATTGAAATCCTTCCCAATTCCGCTAGTAACATAGAGGTGAGAACTCGCGAGATGGCACATATCTGGGTGCTCCAGTCCTTTAAACCCCCCGGGCTGAACCAAGCCCACTGATTTTATCCAATGCTGCCTACATTTCGCCTCCCCCACCTTGTCCGCTTCCTATTGGCCCCTTAATTCTCCTCCTCCTTGTATATATGTAGAAGAGTGTGTGTATGTATATATGTATATGTGTATATGTATATATATATGTATATATATGTATATGTATGTATATACATTTGTATATATATATATATAAGGATTTTATCCTAAGCTGCCTAGAACCGCTTCACTCTTCTGAGCGAATCGGTCACCAAGTCCCCCGCTAAAGGCCCGGCCGCTTCACGACCGGGACCTTCCAGCTCTTCCCCTACCGCGGCAACTCTACCGCCCCCTGCCATTTCCCCCTCCCCCACCTTGTCCGCTTCCCATTGGCCCCTTACCTCTCCTCCCGTCACCCTTCTCTTGCACATGTCCTCTCCGCTCTTCCCCGACAACTGCATTCTGATGACGACGGCCGTGCCGTCGAAACGTAAATATCCAATGTAAGTGTCCTTCTTTTATGTTTCTATGTGTGTGGTGTTTTTTGTGTTAGTGTTTGTGTGTTTGTGCGTCGCCAGAGAGCGTCTTTTCCAAGTTTATATATATATATATATATATATATATATATATATATATAAATCCATCCCTCCCATGGACTACAACCTTGTCGTGGTGGAAGGGCTTGTGTGTTCCGATGACCCCTAGAGCTGTGCTGGCGGGAGTAAAAATAATTACTCCTGGAAGGGTCACCCATGCCAGATAGGTCGAAGGTTAGGAGCCAGACGAAAGGTAGTCCACGCAGCGTCTGTTCCTCAGTGAGGCGGCTGCAATGGTGTCTGACCCCAGTGGGGCAGCCATTAAGTGATGGTGTCACGTTAAAAACACTATTGAGGAAGGCAACGGGAAACCACCTCAATTATGATTCCCAAGAATATAATGATGGGCACTATAGATAATATGAGTCCTGGCAACTACGGGACTCGGCCCAAGAGGCCGTGTGTCGTGCCCGGCAGCGGGAGAGGCAAGGCTTCCGTGGTCGTCATCCCACGAAACCCTTGCAGGGAAGAAATAACTGCAGCAGGACAGAAGACTCAGAAGAAGGCGAAAGTAGTTAGAATAGGAACCTGGAACGTCAGGACAATGTTGAGGAGAGGCAAATTAGAAAATATTAAGCGAGAGATGGAAGAGGTAATATAGATGTTTTAGGCCTCTGCGAGGTGAGATGTAAGGATAGCGGGGATTACTGGAGTGACAATTATAGAGTAATATACAGCGGCGGGGACGAGAGCCAACGAGGGGTCCGTAATTTTAAATAAAGGGGTAGGAAGAAGCGTAGTCAACATAGAGCAAGCGACAGATAGAATTTTACTCGTAGAGATTAAAGCAGAGCCGACGAACTTGGTCATTATTCAGGTATACATGCCACCGAGCAACCACGAGGAGGAAGAAGTCGATAGGATGTATGATGAGTTAGAGGATATAATCGCAAGTGTTCCTGCAGGGAAACATTTGATAGTGATGGGGGATTGGAATGCGATGGTAGGCGAAGGAACAGATGGGGGTGAGGTGGGAGACTATGGGTTAGCCACGAGGAATGAACGCGGGGAGAAAGCAATTGAATTCTGCAGGAGACAGGGGTTAGTCATCACTAACACATGGTTTAGACACCACAAAAGGCGTAGGTATACATGGAAAATGCCAGGTGACTCAGAAAGGTATCAGTTAGATTATATTATGGTTAGGCACAGGTTTAGGAACAGTGTGATAAATTCGCACAGTTTCCCAGGAGCGGATGCGGACTCTGACCACAATTTAGTTGTTATGAAATGTAATGTTCGTTTCAAGAAGATAAGGCAAGGTCGGCGGGTTAAAAAATGGAATTTAGAAGCAGTAAATGAATTAACTAGGAAGGAGTATCAGGAGGCTGTAGAGAAAATGATGGATGACGGTAAAGAACTGAGTACTATCGAAGAAAAATGGGAATGTATCAAGGAAGGGATACTGGAAGCCGCTAAAGACACTATAGGAACCGTTAACGGGAAAAGGATAAGGAAACCATGGGTAACGGATGAGATGATTGCAAAGATGGATGAGAGAAGAAGATGGAAAAATGTAAACACAGAGTTAGGCAAAATGAAGTACAAAGAGTTAAACAATAAATTGAGAAGGGCCACAAATAAAGCAAAGAAGAATGGTGGAAAACGCAATGCGAGGATATGGAAAGTTTACAGAAGAAGGGTGAAATTGGTGCTCTATACAGCAAGGTTAAGTTATTATCGGGAAGTAAGAAGGCAAGATCTGTGCTAACGTTAAAGATAAATGGGGTAAGATAATAGTTGAACCAGGAAAAATCCAAGAGAGATGGAAGGAATATATAGAAACACTGTATGGTAAAGAACTTAGGCCGACAAGGTTAGACATAGAAAAGGAACATGACGTAGAAGAAGATAGCTTAGGTCCAGGCATACTCGACGATGAAATAGAAAGGGCATTAAAGGAGATGAAAACAAATAAGGCAGTGGGGGTGGACAATATTCCTGTAGAAATGTTGAAATGGTCAGGGAAAGGTGGGAAGAAGGCCATATATGGACTGATTCGTAGTATCTATGAGGAAGGAATCTGGCCGGAAGATTTTGTGAGATCGGTGTTAGTTCCTATTCCAAAAAAGGCAAAGGCCTCGTCATGTGAGGATTACAGAACAATAAGTTTGATATCCCACGCAGCTAAAGTTATTCTCAAGATCATCAACAAAAGGATAGAGAGTAAGGCAAATGATTATTTAGGGGATGATCAGTTTGGGTTCAGGAAAGGAAGAGGTACGCGTGATGCCATTGCAGTAATGAGATCACTAGTCGAGAGGAATATAGAATACAATCAGGACGTTTTTGCCTGTTTTGTAGATTTCGAAAAAGCGTTTGATAGAGTGAATTGGGAAAAATTAATGCGTGTATTGCAGAAAATAGGAATGGATTGGAGGGACAGGAGACTGATCCGCAACCTGTACATGTCTCAGACTGCTCAGGTGCGAGTGGGGAACGGAGAGTCCGGATGGGCAGTGTTAGGAAGAGGTGTAAGGCAGGGTTGCCCATTGTCACCGGTACTGTTCAACGTATATGTAGAGGAAATGATTAAAGAGGCATGGGAAGAACTGGAGGTAGGAATGAAAGTCGGAGGGGAATTGGTAAAATCGGTTAGGTTTGCTGATGACCAAGCATTAGTTGCTCAGTCAGCCAAGGGGTTGCAAGCATTGTTGAGTGAATTGGAGGTTCAGTGCGATAAATATGGGATGAGAATAAATATTAATAAAACAAAGGTTATGCGATTTTCCAGAAAGAAAAAGGCTAAGCTAAATATTAAAATAGGCGGGGAAAAAATAGAGCAGGTAGAACAGTTTACATATCTCGGAAGTGTGTTGGACCAACACGGTCAAAGTGTTAGGGACGTAAGGAGAAGAATTGCGCTAGGCAAGGAGGCTTTCTCAAGGAGGAGGGAGTTGATGACGGGGACGTTGAGTAGGGATGTTAAGACAAGACTGGTAAAAACTTTGATATGGAGCGTAGCTATGTACGGCGCGGAAACGTGGTCGCTGAACAGGAGGATAGACGTAGATTGGAGGCTTTTGAAATGTGGGTGTGGAGAAGAATGGAGAAGGTGAAATGGACCGAAAGGAAAACAAATGAGGAAGTACTAGAAATGGTGGGGGAGGAGAGGGGTTTGTTGAGAGAAATCCTATGGAGGCAGGAAAAATGGATGAAAGGCGTATTGAGCGGTAGTGGAATGTTGAAGAGGGTAATAGAGGGGAGAATGTTGGGCAAGCGAGGTAAGGGTAGGAACAGGATAGGGATGTTGGACGGGATGAAGGGAGGAAAGAAGTACACCGAGATGAAGAGGGACCTGACATAGATTAGTTTGCTAGGTGGGGAGTCACAAAATGTTTATTTGATAGTTGTGTTCATCCAAAAACCTACCTTAACCGGTAGATTACCTATAATAATATATATATATATATATATATATATATATATATATATATATATATATATATATATATATGATTCTGATGAAGACGGCCGTGCCGTCGAAACGTAAATATCCAATGTAAGTGTCCTTCTTTTATGTTTCTATGTGTGTGGTGTTTGTTGTCTTAGTGTTTGTGTGTTATATATATATATATATATATATATATATATATATATATGTATGTATGTATGTATGTATGTATGTATATCCCGTCCAACATCCCTATCCTGTTCCTACCCTTACCTCGCTTGCCCAACATTCTCCCCTCTATTACCCTCTTCAACATTCCACTACCGCTCAATACGCCTTTCATCCATATTTCCTGCCTCTATAGGATTTCTCTCAACAAACCCCTCTCCTTACCCACCATCTCTAGTACTTCCTCATTGTTTTCCTTTCACATATATATATATATATTTTTTTTTTAAGGTAATCTACCGGTTAAGGTAGGTTTTTGGATGGACACAACTATCAAATAAACATTTTGTGACTTCCCACCCAGCAAACTAATCTATATCAGGTCCCTCTTCATCTCGGTGTACTTCTTTCCTCCCTTCATCGCGCCCAACATCCCTATCCTGTTCCTAACCTTACCTCGCTTGCCCAACATTCTCCCCTCTATTACCCTCTTCAACATTCCACTACCGCTCAATACGCCTTTCATCCATTTTTCTTGCCTCCATAGGATTTCTCTCAACAAACCCCTCTCCTTCCCCACCATTTCTAGTACTTCCTCATTTGTTTTCCTTTCGGTCCATTTCACCTTCTCCATTCTTCTCCACACCCACATTTCAAAAGCCTCCAATCTACGTCTATCCTCCTGCTTCAGTGATCACGGTTCCGCGCCGTACGTAGCTACGCTCCATATCAGAGTTTTTACGAGTCTTGTCTTAACCTCCCTACTCAACGTCCCCGTCATCAACTCCCTCCTCCTTGAGAAAGCCGCCTTGCCTAGCGCAATTCTTCTCCTTACGTCCCTACCACTTTGGCCGTATTGGTCCAAAACACTTCCGAAATATGTAAACTGTTCTACCTGCTCTATTTTTTCCCCGCCTATTTTAATATTTAGCTTAGCCTTTTTCTTTCTGGAAAATCGCATAACCTTTGTTTTATTAATATTGATTCTCATCCCATATTTATCGCACTGAACCTCCAATTCACTCAACAAAGCTTGCAACCCCTTGTCTGACTGAGCAACTAATGCTTGGTCATCAGCAAACCTAACCGATTTTACGAATTCCCCTCCGACTTTCATTCCTACCTTCAGTTCTTCCCATGCCTCTTTTATCATTTCCTCTACCAATACGTTGTACAGTACCGGTGACAATGGGCAACCCTGCCTTACACCTCTTCCTAACACTGCCCATCCGGACTCTCCGTTCCCCACTCGCACCTGAGCAGTCTGAGACATGTACAGGTTGCGGATCAGTCTCCTGTCCCTCCGATCCATTCCTTTTTTTCTGAAATACACGCATTAATGTTTCCCAATTCACTCTATCAAACGCTTTTTCAAAATCTACAAAACAGGCAAAAACGTCCTGATTGTATTCTATATTTCTCTTGACTAGTGATCTCATTACTGCAATGGCATCACGCGTACCTCTTCCTTTCCTGAACCCAAACTGATCATCCCCTAAGTAACCATTTGCCTTACTCTCTATCCTTTTGTTGATCATCGTGAGAATAACTTTAGCTGCATGGGATATCAAACTTATTGTTCTGTAATCCTCACATGACGAAGCCTTTGCCTTTTTTTGGAATAGGAACTAACACCGATCTCACAAAATCTTCCGGCCAGATTTCTTCCTCATAGATAATACAAATCAGTCCATATATGGCCTTCTTCCCACCTTTCCCTAACAATTTCAGCATTTCTACAGGAATATTGTCCACCCCCACAGCCTTATTTGCTTTCATCTCCTTTAATGCCCTTTCTATTTCATCGTCGAGTATGCCTGGACCTAAGCTATCTTCTTCTACGTCATGTTCCTTTTCTATGTCTAACCTTGCCGGCCTAAGTCCTCTACCATACAGTATCTCTCTTGGATTTTTCCTGGTTCAACTATTATCTTACCCTACTTATCTTTAACTGTTAGCACAGGTCTTGCCTTCTTACTTCCCGATAATAACTTCACCTTGCTGTGTAGCGCACCAATTTCACCCTTCTTCTGTAAACTTTCCATATCCTCGCATTGCATTTTATACCATTCTTCTTTTGCTTTATTTGTGGCCCTTCTCAATTTATTGTTTAACTGTTTGCACTTCATTTTGCCTAACTCTGTGTTTACATTTTTCCATCTTCTTCTCTCATCCATATTTGCAATCATTTCATCCGTTACCCATGGTTTCCTTATCCTTTTCCCGTTAACGGTTCCTATAGTGTCTTATATATATGTTTATACACACATGTACATACATACATATATACACATACATACATTACATACATATATGTATATGTAAAAATACATCTATATTCATATATTAATAGATGGTAACAACAAATGAGTACATAGAATAATTTTTTTCTCTTATCTATCTTTATAACAATCTCTTTCATGATCCATGGTTTCCTTGTCCTTTTCCCATTAATGGTTGCTATAGTTTTTCGTGTGGCTTTCGATATCCATTTTTTTATATGTTTCAATTTTTCCTAGATTGCACTTTGCTCCTTTTCCTCACTTATGATTTTCTATACTGGTTAATGACCAATGAGCTGTATCATCACCTTTCAAACCCCCTTTCGTGTTGATAACTGTGTTTATGGTTTAATTATATAGTTACGCATGCATTTTATGATTAAATTTTGATGAAACTGATTGATTTTTATTTTTACAGATAGTGAGTGGCTCAATTAGTGATTATCTGGCTGTTTTGTAATGTCATATATAATTTACTGCTTGTTATTGTTTTTAATAATGATACAGACAAGATGTCTTGAGAAGCTAGTTGCGCGGAACACCAACCTGAGTGAGCAGCTGATGCCGGCCTTGTGCCGTGGCCTGCGTATTGGCACCAACCTACAAATACTACACCTTGAGAACTGCAGCCTGAGTGGACGATCTGTCACCATCCTAGGTGAGCGGTATTCTGTGGTTCAAAGTCAAAGCATTCCAGATTTCAGAGTCATCTTTCAAGTTGTGCAAATATTCAACTGCATGTCTCAAGACATTGATGGCTTCGGCCATCTTTTTTTCACCTTACTTTGCATTGATGACGAGAAAAGGAAAAGGAGGGTTGGTTTCAATATGTAAGCTGGGGTAAATACTTGGCAAAGTGTGGCAGCGGATATGGGGGTTGAGATTTATTAAGTTATTCAATTGTCTTTTATATGGAGCTTCTTTGGACAATGTTTAATTTTTTATGCATACACATGCATACATTTTATTTTTCATTAGTCAATTGAACTCTTGTTCTTGTGCATTGGTTTCTATCGCTGGATATTTTAAATTATTTAACACTTTTAATCCTACACCAAAGTTTTATTATTTGTTGGTGAATGAAGATTTTTTGTGAATAATTTTAGATTCAAAATCATGAAATGAACAGTAGCAAGTTCAACTAAATATTTTTGAAATTTGAATTTTTATGTAAAAGTTGGGCAATGATCATCGTTGTTACAGGATTGAACTGCCATGTTGTAATTTTAGGTTGCATTGTATATGAATTGGTGTTCCTTAGTTACAATACCTTTTGGGCCTGGGATTTTTTATGGATAACCTGAAAAAATATACAGAAAAGAATTGGTGATCCATTCGACCAATTTTTGAGAATTTCATTCAGTTCGGATTTGGGGATTTTGTTAAAAATGTTTAGTTAGCCTTATATGTGTCAGGACAGCTGACCATAACTACCTTCACATTTTTTTCAGTTTCAAATAAAATCGGCGAAACTTTAAGAAGATAGGCGGACATTGAAGTATTCTCCAAAATGTAACGCTGAAGCTCTAATTAGGAAACTGTCATCACTGAGCCAATTTTTGTGCATAATATACATGGAGGTGTGTGGCCAATAGTTGTGCTTGAATGCCCAAAAAAGAGGATCAATGATATTAATTATGATTTATCATTCAATAATGCTTATGGAAAATTTTTATGCCTATAGATAGTGTATGTATTTGAAATTTTACATTCATTCACCATTATGATAAAAGTACAGTGGTTTTTCAATAAAGAGAGACCTTCATATTTTATTGTAGTAATTTACTGTGAAAACATTTGATTTCATCTATTATTTTTAGCATAATATGTAATGCATATGTTGCAAAGTTTCAGTAATTGATTTAAATCAATAGATTATCAACAGCAGCTCATGAAATAAGGATTTCATTGAATTTGTCCTCTGAATTTTAGCATGGTAATACTTGTGTCAATGCTTCAGCGTACAATTTTAGACATGTATAGGTTGAGCCCTCCCCACAATACGCTACACAATGCACTACACAATACACTACAACCACTGCAACCTTCACATGGGGGAATGGCTTTTCCATTCCGATGACCCCTAGAGCTGCGTAGCTGGAGCAATAATAATTGTTCCTGGTAGGGTCACCAATGCCAGAGAGGTTGAAGGTTAGGAGCTAGATGAAAGGTAGTCCATGCACCTTCTGTTCCTCAAAATGCCCAGGCAGAGTATTAAAAGTTTGACAATCATAATGTTGTTTTAAAAATAAGATATTAGCAATGAGCTACATGAAAGTGAAGGTGAGATTGTGTATGAGGAAAGTAACAGTGTCAGTGAAAGTAACTGGAGAAATGATTTAGTAGCAGTGATGATGAAAACCAGGGATTCAATGATAGATAAATGTTGACACATGTGTAGATGGTTACGTTATAATGTAACAATTCAATTTTATTTGTAAAATGCTAGCTTAAAAAAATTTTGATCTTTTATGTCTGATCCAAGCATTTTTTGTAAATTATAATTTGGAAAGCCCTCCTATGGACAACAACCTTGTCGTGGTGGAGGGGCTTGTGCGTTCTGATGACCCTTAGAGCTATGCTGGCGGGAGTAATAATAATTGCTCCTGGTATGGTCACCCATTCCAGGTCCAAGGTTAGGAGCCAGAAGATAGGTAGTCAACGCAGCATCTGTTCCTCAGTGAGACAGCTGCAAAGGCATCTGACCCCAGTGAGGCAGCCATTAAGTGATGGTGTCACGTTAAAAACACTATTGAGGAAGGCAACAGGAAACCACCTAAATTATTATTCCCGAGTAAATGATGGATAAAAGAGAGAAATTGAGTGGCAGTGGGAAGTTGAAGATGGTGATAGAGGGGAGAATGTTAGGCAAACGAGGAAAGGACAGGGACAGAAAAGTGATGTTGGACGGGATGAAGGGAGGAAGGAAGTACATAGGGATGAAGAGGGACCTGATGAGAGTAGGTTGCTCAATTGTGTTTTGTTTGGAGTCACAAATTAATTATGTGATAGTTGTGTCCATCCAAAAACCTACCTTCACCAGTAGATTACCTTATAATAATAATTTGGAAAGTTAGTGAGCCTCTATTTGCTGGTACAAATTGGCTTTAGCGCTATTGATTTTCAGGCCATACATACACACACACACATCCCTTCCATGGACTACAACCTTGAAGTAGTGGATGGGCTTGCATATTCCAATGACCCCTAGAGCTGTGCTGGTAAGAGGAATACTAATTGCTCGTGGTAGGGTCACCCATGCCAGATAGGTCGAATGTTAGGATCCAGACAAAAGGTAGTCCACATAGCACCTGTTCCTCAGTGAGGCGGCTGCAAAGGAGTCTGTCCACTGAGGGGTAGGAATTGAGTGATGGTGTCACATTAAAAATACTATTAAGTAAGGCAATGGGAAACCACTTCAGTTATTATTCTTAATTTTCCCCTTTTCACACACTTCTTTGTGCATTGATACCTTGCGCCCAGTCAATGACTGTGGTAAACCCCGATCTCATCTGCTTTCTCCACGGCCCTAGGAGCATGGCGCGGCACTGAGGAATGCACCCTCAACGAGACACCCCCTCCATCTAGCCATGAGGTTTTTTCCGGACTGTTTTGTCTTCCCCACCCCTTTCTCCTCCCCCTCACCTTTTTCTCCTCCCTCACTAATATGTCACCCATGTGGCTTTCTACCTCTCCTACCTCTTCCCCCCATTTTCCAATACCCTACCATTACTTGCTTTTCAGCATCTATACTAGATACTGAGTTATGACTGTTACTAGAAGATGATGTAGTTGCATCGAAACCGGACGTATTAAAATTTTATTTTGTGGAAAATTGCCAATTTTAATTAATGATATTCCACCATATCATGCCTGAAACATCTCTTTTTATTATTCCCAAGACTTTTATCATGGACAGTATAGAGAGTATGAGTCATGGAAACTACGGGACTTAGCCTATTCAGCCATGTGATATGCCTGGCAGTGGGGGAGGCAAGGCTTCAGTGGTCATCATCTCACAAAACCCTTGTTAAGCAACACAGACAGTGATGGCAGCAGCGCAGCATCAGCATCCTGTTTGGCATTGGTGGATTTCAAAATTTTTTGGCCTTTGTCACTCCCTGCAGAATGATCGATATCCCATCTCATCATGGTTGAATGTTCAACACTTATGTGCAACATCACTGTTCAATTTTACTGCTCAATATATTTGGCCAATCCCAATTTCTTCTTCTGGGAGAAAAATGAACTACAGTGATAGAGTCTAAAATAGAGACATGTTTGAAAGGTATACCAAAACATAACAATAGGAATTTAAAAAAATTTTGAGGGTCTTTCAATGTGGTGCTTTGTGATCTATGCCATGTGTGCTATGGGTAATCATTTAAAAGCAGAAGAAAGGTGTGACATGGGGTAGTTATATGAGGTGTGTTTGAGTTTTGAGGTCGCCCAATATTCTCCTCTGGGCTGGGAATAATATTTGATGTGGTTGAGCTTAAAATACATGAACACTTAAAGAATAAGAGACTCAGACCATGCACCATGCAGTGCACAAGGTTCATGTAGCTGGAGTGAGGAGCATTTTCATTTCTTTATTTATTTACTTGTTTATTATTATTTCATTGTGTTATTTTACAATGGTAAAGTATGAGATACGAGGCCTGTTCAAAAAGTAACGCGAGTTTTGAATTTCCGCAGGTTACATATATTTGATTTTCGAATTTTGTGGTATTATGTTAGTACTTATGACTCTCACCTATGCCGAAAAGTTCAGCCATTTCGAATGTTCCGTTAATTGTTGGCAGCTCTGTTGCTTGGACGTGTTTTAGCCTGTCTTCGATTTTTGCCTGCAAAGACAAGCCAAAACATGTCCAAGCAAAACAGCTGTCAACAATTAACTGATTATTCAAAATGGCCAAACTTTTCGGCATAGGTGAGAGTTATCTCACCTATGTGAGTATCACCATAAGTACCAGCATAACACCAAAAAAAAATTAAAAATCAAATATATGTAGCCTGCTAAAAGTCAAAACTCATGATACTTTTTGAACAGACCTTGTACCGAAGATAGATTATCTCACAAGTCATACTGATCAGGCTTCTCAGGGAATAGGAAACTGGAAAATTTGCTGCATAAATGCCAAATATGTTCATTCTAGTTTAAGCTTTCTTCAGTTAATGAAATCAAAATATTGGTATTTTCAGAATATTACCTTTGATGTAAAGAACAATTTTAGGTGCTTCTTTTTTGCTTCAATTGTATATAGCCTGTTTTTTTCAAAATTTATTTTCATCTAATTTTCTGTGAACCAGTCCCCTAAGAGTTCTAGAGAATTATTAACATTGTACTCCAGTAATGGGTTGGTCTTGTTACTTAGTTTAAAATCATGTCATTTGCATAAGAATTATTTCATCACTCTTTATATAGGTTGTTAAATCATTTATATAAATTAAGAACAGCATGGAACCTAGTATACCTCCTTGCGGCATATTGAATTTTACTAATTCTGTAGTAGATTAGCAACTGCTTCGTATATTTTTGGAGTTGGTACGTATAACTTCCACAACCTGCATTCTCTTTTCAAGGTAGAATTTAAACCATCTGCTTGCTATTAGACTTCTTCCACAATTGGGTGAAATCTTCTCGGGTCTTCCACCGGGTCCATGTCTCCATGGCTGCCGACCTTTCGATTCCCGACTCGGTCATCGTCTTCAGGGCTTCAGAAGAAGGCCCGAGAAGATTTCACCCAACTCATACGCCGGGAAAGCACGAGATCTTTCATTATTCCACAATGTTCTAATTTTTCCAGCAACAAAGGGCGGTCTACCCATTCGAAGGCTCAAGAGAGATCATTAAAGATTCCCACAGTGATTTAATTATTATCTAAATCTGTCACAATTTTATTAACGTAGCAAGCTGAAACAGATCTGGTGCTTCTTTCCTATTGGAAGCCATGTTGTGCTGAATTTAAAACCTCAAACTTTTTAAAAAAGAGATCAGTCTTTCTTTCATTAAATGTTCAATAATTTTTGAGAAATTAGACAGCAATATTTGCCAATAATTCCCAACACGCTCCCTGTCTCCCTTTTTAAACAGAGGCTTAATTTTAGATATTTTAAGCAGATCTAGGAACTCTCCCTTTGTGAAATACTCATTTATTATATGAAAGGTTTGCAAATAACACTTATACATTTTGTAACATCCATGAGTAGAATCTTGTCAATTCCAGTAGAATGCTTATTTTTGAGATTATCTGCAACATTTAGTAATTTCTTTTCTGTGACTGGGAAAATGGAAATATAGGCGGATACCTGAGCTTTATATTGAAAATCAGTATGATTCATAAAGGGGTCACATTCAGACAGCCTGTTTTAAGGTTTGGGGTATGTTTATGAAGTAAGTATTTATAAATTCAGCTAAACATTTTGGATTGGAAATTTGGTCACTATTTTCAGTTCTCCACTATAAGTTTTCTGTACGTTATATATATTGTAGGCACAATGCTTATGGCTCACAATTTTAAAGCATTGGGTCTTCCCAAATTTCCTTATGATCAGTGGTGGTAGCATCCTCTACCCATTACCATTTGCATAAAATAGCACTGCTAACCATTTTCTTGTTTTTTGGGAGGAGCAAGTAAGTTTAAGGGTTGTTAGTCTTTGTGTATCCAAAACCTACTTTAAACCATGGAATAGAAAATACACTTTTTGAACTTCAATTGACAAAAATGCTTTACTGTAGTTGAGAAACATCACTTGTCGTTAGATGCATCCTTAGTACTGTTGAAGTACTACAGAGTACATGCATATATTATCAAGGTACCCTTTCGTAAGTATTGTCTTTATTGGAAGTCAGCAAGACCAACCATGTCAATAATGCATAATATAAGGAAGTGCTGGCTGCAGTTCTCTTTATCCCAAGCATGTGGATTTCTAGAAATCCTAAGAAAGAAAACCAAATCATAATCTCAGTTATGAATGCACACACATTCATAATAGAGTTAAGACTTGGGTTTTGTCACTATGCAGTTAAACTATGTGCATTAACAATTTTCATGTAATATATTTTGGTGAAAAATATAGCCATTTTAGTTCCCAGTTGTCTTATCCTGAACTCTATAAGAGTTTTCCCGCTCATCCCGAGGAATGTCATTGGGGATGAGTTAGTCCATTCTAAATTATTATTAAACGACATAAACTCCTTGACACATTCAACTTTGAGGCAATGTTATCATTCTGTGTGGTAACCAGAAAGCAGGTGCCCCCTCTGCACCTGGAATCTTCATTTTTGTTTCTGGAGAAGATCCATTCAAGGTAAAAATTGGAGTGGATACATGATATTGATTTCCTATATTTATTCAGTATATAATTGAAAGATTATTTGTTATATTTTGATAATAATGTTTATTGGATCCTATAGGACATGTTTATAACAAGTATGGAGATTATAGTCTCAGCCTAATGCTGTTCTGTTGTCTCTTGTACAAAATTACTGCCCAAAATGGTGACTCATTTATTCTTGCGATCATAGCAATCCATTTTGAAAAGACACCTGGTCATCGTCTTACCCTCCCTTATTTAAACCGTTAAAGTGCAGTGGCATAAATGGTATGGGTTGTTTTTCTGTGTATTTGGGATTAACATTTTTGTATGTTTTTCTGTTCACAAGTGAGTGCATTGAAGACTAATTCAGCCCTGAAGGAGCTACACTTGGCAGACAATGGCCTTGGAGTGGCTGATGCTTTTCACATAGGGGAACTGCTCAGGGTCAATTCAACATTGCAACTACTTGATGTGAGGTAGGTGTGTCATGCCTTTGGTAATACCATATTGTTTTCCCTCATAGAGTACCTCTGTTTTGATTCTGAAACCTAGGTATTGAAAAATATTTAGCCTGTGAGTGCTGCAAAGCTGAGCCAATGGGAAGGGCAAAACTAATTTGGAAAAAACTGGAAGTTTCTTGCATCCATAAAATAACACATGGTGGGCGGGAAGCCAAAAATTAATTGCAGAAATACATGCAAACATTTTATAATTAAGGTAAACTAGATTTTAATGGTCCCTGTAATTCATTAATATACCAAGGTGTAGATATTTATCCTTATGATCCCACCCTGTTACAAAATAACTGAAAGGATTATTATAAATAATATTAGGGTATTGTGGACTAAAGATTCAAATTATGGTAGTAGGTAGAAAATGACAAGCCTGAACCCTTTATATTGCCATATCAGTCATGCTCTTACACCTTGACCCTGGTGACACACAGGTATGACAATAAAAGGAAATCATGGTTTACTGATTGGCAATATATTTTAGAGATGATATTTGAATAAAAAGTGTTTTGTTTTTTGAATGAGTGTTATTACTCCAAATAAAGGTATTACACAAATGATATTTTTGTTTAGGGTTCCATCCTCTTGCAGAAAAATAACTGAAATGATCATGAAAATAAACAATTTACCCTGTGTTTCTTAAATTTTTTTAAACCATCCAAAAAGTAGGGTTTTAGAAGGTTCTCATAATAGGCATCTGTGTTGGCACTGACCTCATTCAATGTGAAACTGTTTCAATGATAAACCAATTTTTTCATGTTTGGAAATAAAAAGGGTCACTTGAGGCCTAATACAGGGTTCGTCCGGAAAATAAGTTTATGATGCTCATTGTCATTTTTGACAAAAGAGGAGTCGTCCACTACGAATTTGTACCTGAACGACAAACTGTAAATGCTGCATTTTACGTCCAAGTGCTCGACAGGCTTCGAAAACGAGTCGCCCACATCCGGCCAGCGATCAAAAACATCTGGCGGCTGCATCACGACAATGCGCCGTTTCACACCGCGCTTGTCGTGTCGGACTTCTTGGCCAAGCACGGCATGGCAACGCTGCTGCACCCGCCCTACAGCCCGGACTTGGCACCACCGGACTTCTTTCTGTTCCCGAAGATAAAGAGGAGTTTGAAAGGAACGCGATACGGGACTTTGGACGCCGTCAAAGAGGCTGTGACGACGTGTCTTCGAGAGGTTCCCGATGATGCCTTCGAGGGAGCGTTCCAGGAATGGGAACGCCACTGGAACAAGTGTATTGACTCACAAGGGTCCTATTTTGAGGAATATTAGCTTAAGATATGTAAAAGTGTAATAAATTTTTTTTTCCTGAGCTCAGTACACTTATTTTCCGGACGAACCCTGTATGGTGAATATAGTGGATGCTGTAATAATGTGAACTTCAATTCTGTAATTTTCACAATCTAAACTCTGCAGATGTGCAACAACGCATTGTTTTCTTGGAAGAGAATTTTTTCTTTGCCAAATGAGGACTTTTTCTATATTTATATGCTCAACTGGTGCAATAATGATGCACAATACTCTCCATTCATTGTTTGTCATGTGTGCAAGCAATCTGTGTAGATGATTCTGTGTACATCCCAAAAATTGTGGCCATTACCTTGTCGTCTGATTTAATTCATCCCTTGCCTTTAGAAACCCACTGTTTCAACTTTTCCTTTATCTATGGAGTGTAGTGGGGAATCCAGGTTTTGTCTACAGTTAAGTCCACAGCAGAAAATCGTCAGTGGAATGGAAAAACACCAAACCAACCACATGATTGCCTTCATTCTCCACTGAAAGAAAACACCACACCCATCCTGCAGAGATTTTTACTGCACCCAATTTTTGTGCCAAATTGAAAACACTGTTAGCTTGTGATGTGCCCGTGGGCTCAGCTATTTCACAAAATTTTATTCGATGATCATTCTAAACCATAGTGAAGTTTTCTCGGGTCTTCAACTGGGTCAGGGGTTCCATGTTGGCCGATGTTTTGATCCCCGACTTGTCCTCAGGGATGATGATTGTCACTCGGTTTTTGACCGTCTTATATACATGCGCGCTCAGGTTCAGGTGACTTCTGATCGGTCTGACGAGGAGGATCTTCCTGATTGGTCGCATGGTCATTGTGCTCTGTTCCTTTCTCTTCTCACCTCTAATAGCACAGGTTTCCATGTGTGGCTGAGGGAAAAGCCGGAATCCCTGTTGAAATTCCATCTGGCCATTCTAATTTTGATAGATTCCTTGATGATGCAGTCCCAGTAGCCACCGGCACGGGCAAGTAGCTTGGTCCCGTTGAAATCAATTGAGTGATCCATCCTGATTCTATATTTGGCAATGGCTGATTTTTCCACCTGTCCTAGTCGTAAATGTCTTTCATGTTCTTTCAACCTGGTCTCGATGGTCTGCCCTGTCTCTTCAATGTAGACCTCTCTGCAGATACATGGGACTTGGTATATTCCCGAGGTCTTTAGGCCGATTGGGTCCTTCGCTCTGACCAGCAAGTTTCTAATTTTCCCTGGTGGTTTATGGATTGCCCTGATTTTATGCCTCGCCAGTATCCTGGAAATTTTACCGGAGATCGAGGCGACGTACGGCAAGCAGGTCCTGGCTAATGGTTTTTCTTTTTCCTCCACCATGCGTGGTTGCGGGTCGAAGGACCTTTTTAGGGCCAAGGAGATTTCGCGTATCTGTGTATTGATGTAATTTCCTCATTTAGCAACTCTAAAACAAACTTATCTTCACTAGAGCTTAGTTGATTATCACGTTCCATGGTAATGGGGATCAAAACCTTCAACTTTTCTAGGCTCTTTGACACGGCTGTCAGGTTCAAACTGAGACTGAAAATGCAATCCGGTACATAGTTGCATACTAATTTCAGATAAGAAAGTCTTATCTCCATTCGAAGGAACTAAGGATAAGAAAGACTTATTTCAATTTGAAGGAATATCATTTCACACTTCATTAGATTATACAAACAGAGCGTAGGAACCCACGTCGAAGGAACTAAATGTAAACAACTACCACCGCGCATGAAGTTACCGCAGCATACGAAGTGGTGAGCGACAGTCACCTCTCGAGTTGCAGCATGAAATCGCCAAGGTGAGTGAGACTCACCTCTCTAGTGCAAAGGGTTAAAATATTTTCACAATTCTTTGCACGCTACTAATTAAGAACAAAAATTGGCTTTTGCACCATGACAACGCCCCTGCTCACACATCGTTACTTGTGTGTGAATTTTTGGCCAAAAACAACATGTCACTGTATTACCCAGATCTGGCCCCCAATGACTTTCTTTTTCCTGAAACTATAGAAGCCCATGAAATACAGATTCTTTGATCCATTTTTTGGAACAGGCAAAATTGAGGACAAGCCAAAACATGTCCAAGGAAAACAGCTGTCAAAAATTAGCTGAATGTTCAAAATGGCTGAACATTTCGGCATAAGTGAGAGATATAAGTACCAACATAATGCCACAAAAAATCGAAAATCAAATACACAGGGTCGCACCCTAAAGTGGTAAACCTGATTATCTCTGGCGCGAACGAAGCGGTGGAAGGAGGTCTGCCTGGCAGGGTAAGGTGGAGGGGCCTCTTAGCAACAGACAGACACCAACCTCAGTCGCCTACGGGCTGTCGTTGAGTGAGGACACCGTTTTTAGTGAAGCAAGGTTTTTGTCCGTGTCGAAAAACAAAATGAATCTGAATTTAGAGCAACGTTATTCCGTGAAGTTTTGCGCGAAACTCGGGAAGACAGCAACTGAGACCCTTGATATGATCAAGCAGGCTTATTGGGACACTACCTTAAGCTGTTCCACAGTGGTACGAGTTGTCCGGAGCTCGTTGATGACGACCATCGCTCCAGACAGCCGTCGACGGCAAGAACTGACAGGAATGTGGACAGAGTGAGGACACTGCTGAACACAGACCGACACTTAACTAGTGAAGAAATTGCAGACCAGTTGGGTCTGTCTGCATCCAACGTCCAACGTATTATTTCACAGGATTTGGCCGTGCGCCAAGATGGTGCCAAAAATTTGTGCCATGGCGCGCTCATCTTCAGACAGCTCCTGGCCAAATACGGCATTGCCACATTGCCTCACCCGCCCTGTTCTCCCGATCTGACACAACTGGTTCTTCTTCTTCCCCCTGATGAAAAGACAGCTCAAGGGATGACGTTTTGACTCGATAAAGGTCGTTCAAGAGGCTTCGACGAGGGTCATGAACGGCATCCCCAAAGAAAATTTCCAGCGGGCGTACGGGGAATGGGAGCAACGTTATACTAAGTGTGTAGCAGCTCAAGGAGCATACTTTAAAGATTATTAAGTCGATGTTTGTATATCGTCAATAAAATTCTTGAAAAAAAGTCAGTCCTACCAGTTTTGGGTGCGACCCTGTACGTAACCTGCGGAAATTTGAAATTCGCGATACTTTTTGTACAGACCTTTTACCGAAGATAGATTATCTTGCAAATCATACCGATCAGCTCAGATCACACCAAATAACTCAGAACCACTGTTATCATCTTTCTAGTATTCAGAATCTGTATTTAATTCACTATTACTGCTCTACATCACTGATGATTCACCTTTCAACTTTTTAACATAAAATACTTCTGTTACAGCTAGATATAGCACATGGTTGTCGCAGAACTGTTGAATAGTGAAAAAAGCATTGCACATCACCACAAAATTGGGAATCATACACTTCACCACATCCATTAGTTAGTTGGAGAGATTTAAAATTGAGCACCATCTTTTATGCAAAGTAGAGTGTTATGAATGTATAAGTGTTGATGTCAAGACTTCAACTTGGTGGAAGGTTTCAGGATTGAATCAATTTCTATAGTGTGTGGTGAAAAAAATCCTGGCCAATGAAACAATTTTCCAAACATTTTTGATTACAAAAATGAAAATATGAACAAAGTTTTTATACTAAAATGTTTTTATGATCATAAACAGGAAATTTAATCAATGTATCCCCCATTTGCTTGAATGATGGCTTCCTTTCTCGGTCTGAAGTATTCGTAGGCCTGTGTTAACTTGCCACAGTCGATATCTGCGAATGTTGTTTCAATAATGGCTCTTAATGACACAACGTTTGGATGTCTGGACTTTTTGGTGACCCTTTCCACCAGGCTTCACACATAGTAGCCCAATGGTTTTAAATCTGAGCTGTTGGGAGTCTGGGATTCTTTGTGATAAAACATATCGACATTGTGTGACTGCCAATTTTGCACCAAATGACTCATATGGTCTGGCATATCATCCTGCTGGAAAACGTATGGCATTCCAGATGACACAGTTTCCATTCGCTGCTTCATTACATTTGTCAGAACATGCAAATAAACTTCTTTGTTGATATTTTCACTTTGTTAAAGAAATTCAGTGGAATGACATCACCTCACTGGAAACAACTCCTAGCACATGTATATTCGCTGGAAATTTCATTCTGGAAACAATGGGGATATCTTCTGGGTCATGGGTGAGCCAGTGGTCATTCCTATGATTGGTTTTAGCATCCACAGTAAACATTTTGTTGTAAGAATCTAAATTGTCCAGCCGTATTGTTTTTTAACTCTTTTGGAATGGTGGGCTGACTTATTGACTTTTGCATCTTGGGCAAAAAGTGCGGCAGGTCAGTATATCGGCTCAAACATCAACTATTATGGTTTAATTTGCAATAAATTATTAATTTTTTTCGCATGGTTTGTATTTTTTCTCTTATAAAAAATATGACGTTTATGATTTATGTAATGTTTTTTATTTTAATTTTCTATTTTAAATACTTCTTATAAAGTATAAACCTTGCTGTAATTTTTACATTGAACTGTTTACATGAGGAGAAGCTCAGTCTAATGCTGTGCTCATTTCTTTCATTGAGTAGTCTTTTCACTATGACATAACACTAAAAGGCCATTTTGTTCAATTCTGTAAACTTATGAATGCCTTACGATAAATCTGTTTTGATACAAAATGCTAAGACTTGGACGACACATTGCTAGTGAAAGCATTACTACACAAGCATATTGCTTTCCCGTGCCTTCTATCTTTATGTAATGATTTGGGCTCTTTTTAATGTGACGACATTGTAAGCATTTACATTTCTGTTCGGGCTTGTTTCTTTTACTGCCATAAGATGGAAAGTACATGTACATTGTAGATAGTATGCAAAGAACACAGTTGTGTTTTGGCTTTGAGTTTTAGTGCCATTTTCCCCTTGCAAGTGAGCAATTAAATCAAGTAAGATTTCAAGTAAAAACCTACATTTTTATTCTTGTGTTCATTTAGGCTACTTGAAATGGCAACTAAAAAGACTTTGAAAGTAGTAGAGTAAGAATTGGCAAAATACTTCTAATTGCAAAATGATGACGATTATTATGAGTAATATGGTGAGAGCGAGCATCTGAGTGATAATATGAATTCAGATTCAGATGACTCCTGTCATTGTAATGCAGAGGAAAAAGCCAAGAGTTATGGAGGAAATAGATGAAGTTGACAAAAGTAGTGATGTGGCAAATGCTAATCCACAACCATCCATAAATTAATATAATAGTTACATGGGAGGGATGGATACATCTGACATGATGGTGTATTCATACTTGGATGAGAAGCACACTCAATAGTTTTGGAAGGTTATTTTCTCTGTAATTGCTAATATGGCTCTCAATTCTTTCATCATATTTAAAGAAAATAGTCAACAAAAATGATAAGGCATGATCACACTTAAGGCCTCATTGAGTCTCGTAAAGTAGAATGCCTTCGGGAAACAGTGTGTGACATATCTCCTCGTGTATGTATATTAGATGCCGGACTGGTGCAACTTCAATGTAACAAAGGAAAGAATTATGTAGTTTGTAGTGAAATACATGACTAAAAGAGGAATATCCCAAACTGTGCACACATTGTAAAAAAAGGTGTGCATACAAGGGTAGTCTGAAAAGTTTCCGACCTAACAACGATACAAGACATTTTTTTTTAATTTTTTTTATTTTTCAACATACTCTCTTTGTAACTCTACACACTTCTCCCAGCAATGCTCTTATCTCTGTAACCCGTCCAAATATTACTTGGCTTTTTTATCTGCAAAGTATTTGTTCACGAAGGTAATTGCCTCTTCATTTGACGAAAATCTCTTTCCTCCAAACACAATTTTTTGATGAGGAAAAAAAAGAAGTCGCTTGGGGTTAGATCTGGTGAGTAAGGCGGATGATCAAGCAGTTCAAACCGTAATTCGTAGATTTTCACCATGGCAACCGCTGAGGTGTGAGACGTGAGAGGTGTTGTCTTGGTGAAGCAGGATTTTCTTTTTCTGCAAATGTGGCCGTTTTTCCGCAAGCTGCCTTCAGCTTTTCAAGTAATGGTGTGTAGTATGGTCCTGTAATGGTTTTTACTTTTAGAAGATAATCGATTAAACTAACTCCATGACTATCCCAAAAAACAGTCACTATCACTTTCCCAGCCGAAAAAATAGTTTTTGCTATTTTTGGAGCCGGTTCAACTCTTGCATTTTACTGTTGGGGCTGTATTTTTGTTTCAAGCGTATAATGGGGTATCCAAGTTTCATCTATAGTAATTAATCGGTGCCAAAACCCAGATTTATTGCGACTAAACTGTGCCAACAGAGCGTTGGAAATGTTCATTCGAACATGTTTCTGGTCAAATGTGAGCAAACGCGGCACCCAACGCGCGGACAGCTTTCTCATGCCTAAATGTTGATTTAATATGTGACAAACACGTTCTTTTGACATGTTCATAACCTCAGCTATCTCTCTCACTTTAATTCGGTCGTCTAGCACCATTTGGTGAACTTTGGCGATGGTTTTGTCTGGTAGTTGCAGTTTTTGGACGTCCCAAACATTCATCGTCTCCCAAGCTCTTACAGCCACGTTTAAATTCAGCTGCCCCAAAATTTCACTGTGGTAAATGATGGTGCAGAGTCCGCATACACAGAATCCAATTCACCTTTGATTTGTGTAGGCGTATTGTCTTTCAAAAACAAAATCCGAGGCCTTCTTCAGGTCAGACTGCTGCAGTCTGACCTGAAGAAGGCCTCGGAGTAGGCCGAAAGCTTAAATCATCTACAGTGTGAGTGTCCTTTTACGTGTTATCTGTTTTATTCTGTGTTCTATTGTGCCATCCAAAAGTTATATATATATATATGTATATATATATATGTGTGTGTGTGTATGTATATGTGTATGTATATATATGAATATATGTATATGTATATATGTATATATGTATATATATATATATATGTATATATGTATATATATATATATATATATATATATATATATATATATATATATATATATATATATATATATATATATATATATATATATATATATATATATATATATATATATATATATATATATATATATATATATATATATATTATTAGGTAATCTACCGGTTAAGGTAGGTTTTTGGATGGACACAACTATCAAATGAACATTTTGTGACTCCCCACCTAGCAAACTAATCTATATCAGGTCCCTCTTCATCTCGGTGTACTTCTTTCCTCCCTTCATCCCGTCCAACATCCCTATCCTGTTCCTACCCTTACCTCGCTTGCCCAACATTCTCCCCTCTATTACCCTCTTCAACATTCCACTACCGCTCAATACGCCTTTCATCCATTTTTCCTGCCTCCATAGGATTTCTCTCAACAAACCCCTCTCCTCCCCCACCATTTCTAGTACTTCCTCATTTGTTTTCCTTTCGGTCCATTTCACCTTCTCCATTCTTCTCCACACCCACATTTCAAAAACCTCCAATCTACGTCTATCCTCCTGCTTCAGCGACCACGTTTCCGCGCCGTACATAGCTACGCTCCATATCAGAGTTTTTATGAGTCTTGTCTTAACATCCCTACTCAACGTCCCCGTCATCAACTCCCTCCTTGAGAATGCCTCCTTGCCTAGCGCAATTCTTCTCCGTACGTCCCTACCACTTTGACCATATTGGTCCAAAACACTTCCGAGATATGTAAACTGTTCTACCTGCTCTATTTTTTCCCCGCCTATTTTAATATTTAGCTTAGCCTTTTTCTTTCTGGAAAATCGCATAACCTTTGTTTTATTAATATTGATTCTCATCCCATATTTATCGCACTCAACCTCCAATTCACTCAACAATGCTTGCAACCCCTTGGCTGACTGAGCAACTAATGCTTGGTCATCAGCAAACCTAACCGATTTTACGAATTCCCCTCCGACTTTCATTCCTACCTCCAGTCCTTCCCATGCCTCTTTAATCATTTCCTCTACATATACGTTGAACAGCACCGGTGACAATGGGCAACCCTGCCTTACACCTCTTCCTAACACTGCCCATCCGGACTCTCTGTTCCCCACTCGCACCTGAGCAGTATGAGACATGTACAGGTTGCGGATCAGTCTCCTGTCCCTCCAATCCATTCCTATTTTCTGCAATACACGCATTAATTTTTCCCAATTCACTCTATCAAATGCTTTTTCGAAATCTACAAAACAGGCAAAAATGTCCTGATTGTATTCTATATTCCTCTCTACTAGCGATCTCATTACTGCAATGGCATCACGCGTACCTCTTCCTTTCCTGAACCCAAACTGATCATCCCCTAAGTAATCATTTGCCTTACTCTCTATCCTTTTGTTGATGATCCTGAGAATAACTTTAGCTGCGTGGGATATCAAACTTACTGTTCTGTAATCCTCACATGACGAAGCCTTTGCCTTTTTTGGAATAGGAACTAACACCGATCTCACAAAATCTTCCGGCCAGATTCCTTCCTCATAGATACTACGAATCAGTCCATATATGGCTTTTTTCCCACCTTTCCCTAACCATTTCAACATTTCTACAGGAATATTGTCCACCCCCACTGCCTTATTTGCTTTCATCTCCTTTAATGCCCTTTCTATTTCATCATCGAGTATGCCTGGACCTAAGCTATCTTCTTCTACGTCAAGTTCCTTTTCTATGTCTAACCTTGTCGGCCTAAGTTCTTTACCATACAGTGTTTCTATATATTCATATATATATATATAAAACATCTTTGAAGTTGACGCTCTCTGGCGACGCACAAACACAGGGGTACAAAATATTCAACGCACAGAAAAACAAATGAAGGACACTCACAGTATGTAGTGACGTTTCGATGGCCCCGCCGTCATCATCAGAAAAAAAATATATATTTATTTATTTCTTTTTTTATATATTTATATCTTTTATGTTTCTGTGTGTGGAATATTTTGTATCAGAGTGTTCGTGAGTTTATATATGTGTATATATATATATATATATATATATATATATATATATATATATATATATATATATATACATATATATATAAATATATATATATAAATATATAAACTCACGAACACTCGGATACAAAATATTCCACACACAGAAACATAAAGGAAGGACAATCACAGTAAGTATTGACGTTTTGACGGCCCGGCCGTTCTCATCAGAATGGCGTTGTCCGGGAAGAGCGGAGAGGACATGTGAGGGGGAATGGTGAGGGGAGGAGAGGTAAGGGACCAATAGGAAGCGGACAAGGTGGGGGAGGGAAAATGTAGGCAGCATTGGATGAAATCAGTGGGCTTGGTTCAGCCCGGTGGGTTTAAAAGACTGGAGCACCCAGATATGTGCCATCTTGCAGGTTCTCACCTCTATGCTACTAGCGGAATTGGGAAGGGCTTCAATCACTGAAACGGAGAAGCAGTCATCAAAAGACTGGTTGTGGGATGCAGTGTGAATAGGGATGGGATAATTAAGGAAGGTGGGAGATTTTTGGAATAGGGGTGGTTATTCATTTGGAGGGAAAGTGTGGTCATGCATTCACCCACACAGAAGGCAGGGCAGAAGTTACAGGAGAGGCGATCTATAATGTTTTTTGAGGTGCAGGTGGCATTGTGTTGGGAGTTGGTAGTTATGGTGGTGGAGGGTCTTAGGAGATGGCAGCATTTGCAGCGTGGGCAGTTGAATGGTGTGGATGGATACATCTTTGAGAGAGAGACCTTCTCCGGGACCAAAATTGGATAGAAAAGAGAGAATATCCTTTTGATATGAAGGGTTAGGATATTGGGGCAGGGGGGTGTAGCAAGATTCTATAGTCTTCGTCGTAGTCTTTTTTGTTTAGCATGACAATGGATGACTGGATGACGGAAGTTACAGGAGAGGCGATATATAATGTTTTTTGAGGTGCAGGTGGCATTGTGTTGGGAGTTGGTAATAAGGGACGAGGAAGGTCTTAGGAGATGGCAGCATTTACAGCGTGGGCGGTTGCATGGTGCGGACAGGGGCGGGAAGAGACAGGGGTGCTCGTAGGTGGTTTTCTTGACTTGAAGATTTCTTGCAAGTTTGATGGGCGTTTAAATGAATCGGAGGGACAATGTGGGAATAATGGTGATGTGGATTGACTATTGTTAATAATTGGAAAGAGTTCACGGGTTATATGTTTACATACAATCCGTATCCAATCCATAAAAGGAACACTCACACGTTATATCTTGATAATTTCGATGGACTCGAACTCTGTCTTCTTTGGAAGATTAGTTAGGCCTGAGGTATATGGGTATGTGGGACAGAGAGAGAAGGGATCGATGGAGGGGGAAAAAACAGGTGGTTGTAGAGGGGTGAAGGAGAAGGTTGTGGAGGGGGTTGTGGAGGGTGAGAAGGTTGACCGGAGAACAGGTGGTCAGGGAGGGGTGGAAAATGGGGTTGAGGAGAGGGATAGGGAGGACAGAGGGGAGTGGAGATGGAATAGGGATGAGCGGGAGGATGTGGAAATAGTTCCAAGAAACACAGAAACTAATAATTCATCCACAGATATCACAACACCCACGACCCAGGTGTCAACTCACAAAGTCATCATCAAGGCTCAACTAGTCAAAACCCAGACCAAGGATGACAAAATATATGTGGATGAATAAATTGTCCCACTATCTCACATGAAAAAAATCCACACCTATCCACTTCAGCCTCCCCAACTAGTGAACGACATTGAGACCCGGATGTTCATAGCCTTTACATAGCCATATAAATGCCATTTCCATTGTTTTTAATTTTATAGGGTTATCGGATGGGGGAAGGGATGCTAAAACGGAAACATTGTAACAGTGGTTGAAGGGGGTGTTGTGGTAAAAGGCATGTTTTGGGATGGGAAGCTTGCTTAATAAGCACCTTGCATAGTGAGCAATTCGAATTCTGAGCCATCATATTGGTCCCGAAAATGACTCACTTAATAAGCAGCTTTTCACATAATGAATGATAAAGACAGGGGAATTCGCAGGATAATTGTACACCTGCTAATTCATTGTTTGTTTAATACTTGTTCCACCAATATCTTAGTGTCACTAGTGAACACAGTTTTCCATACTTGTGTTCAGGTTTATTATTAATGATTCTTATATTTTATAAGTTTAATAATATTTTAAGTAAGGTTTTGAAAATATCCCGGAAGAAAAGTCTGCATGAAGACATTCTTAGGAGAATAAAAAAACCCATAGAAATGAAAAGTAAAATCAGGAACAAGTTATTAGTGTGGTTAGCACTCACGTCAGCAATTTGCATTCTGAGGGCTCCCTGCCGCAACAGATTTTTAACTGTGATGAGTCAGGTCATCTCTTCTGGAAGGAGATACTGAAGTGAACATATATTTCTGCACCTAACAATAGAAGAGAATGCATTACCCGACCACAAGGCAATGAAAATCCATCTCATGCTGCACTAATACAAGCAGCGATTTGGAAATGAAACCCCTGCATATTTAACATTAAGAAAGTCCACGAGCCTTCAAGGAGTGTCAAGTCCAAAACAGCAGTTTAAATGATTGGTGAAGGTCATGGGAAACAATTACATTGTGCCATGTGTACGAGATATCATCCTACTGAAGAAGTGGAGATGCATGCCAGATGCTTATTTAATGATCATTCTGGGAGGCATTTTTATCAAATCTGGAACCATCAGTGAAAAGAAATGTCTCCAGACAGCATTTTAGTAAAAAGGAATTAAGGACATATAAAAAATAATTAACAATTTATTTCGATTCTTTTTTGTTTTTACAAATTGAGTTTGCATTCCCATTTGTTTCATTCTGCGAATGAAGAAAAGGTGAATGTGATCCATGATCCTAAACAATGTATGCATATAGTTTTCTTTGAATAAACTTTGTACATAGTTATTTATTTTTGGCATGGAACATGTGATTGTATTTTATATTAATTTATATGTAAAAAGTTGTTTCACCGAGCGAGTGTTTTGCTTAACTAGAAGTATCGCAGAACTGATTATGCTTTTTGTACAAGGTTGCACTGTAATAAAAATGAGTAATTATCTTCATTTCAGCAACAACTGTTTGCAGGATAAAGGAGTGGGCCACATTTGTGATGGACTTGTGGACCAGGCAATGCAGCATGGCCGCTATAGCAACCTGCTAAAGGATCTGTCCGGCATTAGCGGCATGTCATGCGCCACGGGTGTGGCGGCGGCAGCAAGCCATGGATTGAGTGTACTTGTCCTGTGGAATAATCAGCTGACCAAGAACTGTGCATTCAGTTTCTATAAACTCATTGTGAGTTGAGTTGCATTTATTATGTTGTGAATGGTGTTTACCTAAATGATAATGATTTGGCCGAAACATTTTCTCCCAAGTGGCTGATGCTGGGATAAATGGTGCTGAAGCAGCCCCAATTTAAAAATTTCATTTTTTTTTAATGTTCAGTTGAAAGTTGTCTGGAGTGGATTCAGTGCTTATCTGATGCTTCATTCAAATAAGTTAATAGTTGAAGGCTGTATGTTCAAGTAGAAGTTGATGAGTATTAATTTTTACAAAACTATTCAGCCCTTAGGGTGATGTTTAATTGTCAGAATGATTATCCATTGATCTGGCTGAAATTGTGATGGAAGAAAACTGTTTCCTATTGTATTATTCCACAAGCATAGTATTTTAATTTACAAATTGATTAGATGAAAATGTTTTCAAGTAATGCTGGAATTAAGAGTTAATTAAAGAAAGAATCTGCCCGGAAGACTTTGTGAGATCAGTGTTAGTTCCTAAAAAAGGTGAAGGCTACACCATGTGAGGATTACAGAACAATAAGTTTGATATCCCACGCAGCTAAAGTTATTCTCAGGATCATCAAGAAAAGGATAGAGAGTAAGGCAAATGATTACTCAGGGGACGATCAGTTTGGGTTTAGGAAAGGAAGAGGTATGCGTGATGCCATTGCAGTAATGAGATCACTAATCGAGAGGAATATAGAATACAATCAGGATGTAATTGCCTGTTTCATAGATATTGAAAAGGTATTTGATAGAGTGAATTGATAGCATCAATAAATGTATTACTGAAGGTAAAAGTAAATTGAAAGGTTAGGTAAATTATCTGTATTCTATACATATCTGAAGATGTCTTGGAAGAAAGAGGTGGATGCAGATTCGGGATCGGCAGTATCAGGAAGAGTAGGAAGATATGTTTGTCCATTATCATCCGTGATTTTCATCATGTATGGTAAAAATGACATGAGAGGACTGGATATGGGAATGAAAGTCAGTGGGGAATTCATAAAATCAATTAGGTTTGTTGATGATCAATCTTTAGTTTGTCAATCAGCCAATGGGCTGTAAGCATTGCAGAGTGAATGGGAGATTTAGTGCGCTAGATATGGGATGAGAATCAATGTAAGCAAAACAAGAGTTATAAATATTTTGAGAAAAAGGAAAGTTAGGTCAAGTGTTAAACTAGGCAGAAACAAGACCAGGTGGAACAGTTAACGTTCTTGGAAATGTCTGAGACCAAGTTGGCCAAAGTATTGCAGCAGGGACATAGAAGAATTGCATTTGACAAGGAAACTTTCTCATGGAAAAGTGTGCCTGGGTGAAAGTGTGTCATGCCTGGGAAGTGTGATTTTTTACAGGAACACATTTGATCAGTGGAACAAGATGTTAGGTGTAGATTTGAAGGCTTTTAGATTTGAGTGTGGAGACGGTGTGAAGTGGTCAGAAAGGAAAACGAATGAGGAAGTGGTGGGCATGGTGTGAGAGGAGAGAGGGGTATTGGATGGAATCAAGTTCACGTGAATGGTATGGCACAATATTTGTTAAATACATAATCTTAAATTTCAAGCAGGAAAGCACCTTAATGATTGACATAATCTTAAATTTCAAGCAGGAAAGCACCTTAATGATTGGTGAAGCATGTTAGTTATGAGAACATAAAAAAATGACCAAGAGTTTCTTTTATTATATTTATTTTATGTTATTAATTTAAAAAAACAGGAAAAATTTCATTTGGCTCCTCAGTCACAAATATCCAAAAACATGCTTTCATTTTCTCTTATGAACTCCTTAAAAAATTGTCCTTGGAAAACAGAGCGTTGACTTGGCCCGATCAAGTTCGCTGCATTTTTGGTCGCGTTTCCACCTGAACCATTTTGAATTCTTTCACTTAACATAGTGGTTGGAGTTTTAGCAAAAATTTGACTACTACATGGGCCATTCATTAAATCCTTGGTAAAAAAATAGAAAACATTATTTTCCATCAATGTTTTTAATTTTTCAACATAATCTCAGGAGATTACATGTATGCTGAAAAATAAAATACAAAACCAGCTAAATACAATTATGTCAGCATTTCTCCAATTTTTTTAAACCATCATAAAGTAGGATTTTGGAAGGGCCTCAAAATAGGCATCTGTGTTAGCAATGCTCCTTGTCTGCCATGAGTTACTTTCCAGCAAGCCATTTTTTCAAGTTTGGAAATAAATAAACCAATTTTGACATTCCTTTCTTTCCACTTAATCTTCTCCATCCTTCTTCACACACACATTTCAAAAGCTTCCAATCTATACCTCTCATCCCTGAACCAAAACTGATCATCCCGTAATTATTCATTCGACCTACTCTATCCTTTTGTTGATGATCCTGAGAACAACTTAAGCTACATGGGAAATCAAACTTATTGCTCTGTAGTCCTCACATGATGTAGCCTTTACATTTTTTTGGAATAGGAACTAAATAATGACTAAAATCTTCTCTTAAAGTAGTTCCATAAGAATGTTGTTTATCCCCATGGCCATATTTGATTTCATCTCCCTTAATGCCCTCTCTATTTCATCGTCAAGTACATGTATGTATGGACCTAAGCTATCTTCATCTACATCATGCTCCTTTTGTATGTCTAACCTGGTTGGCCTAAGTTCTTTCCCATACAGTTCTTCTATATTTTCCTTCCATCTCTATTGGGTCTTTTCTGTGTCAACTATTATCTTATTCGACTTACTCAGGTGACACAATTTGCTCTTCTTACTTCCCGATGGTGTTTTAAGCTTCTTATATAGCGCACCAATTTCACCCTTCCTCTGTAAACATTCCATATCCTAGGAGTGCATCTTCCACCATACTTCTTTACGTCTCAATTACATTACTTACTTTACGTCTCAAATATGTTACAATTACATACTACGTCTCAATTGGACATTTAACTTTTTGTACTTCCATCTGCCGAACTCTTGTGTTTACATTCTTTTTTTTTCCTTCTCTCATCTAACTTTGTAATTGTCTTATCTGTGATCCATGGTTTCCTTGTCCTTTTCCTATTACCAGTTTATATTAGGTTGGGGAAAAAGAAATCCATTATTTTGGCGTGAAATTCAAAACTTTATTAAGATGTTTCGGATTGTCTGATTTGGGTCCAATATGCACCACTTTGTTGTATAATTTGTTGTAATTTTAAAGGTAGCTTCATAATGCCTCCCTCATAGAAGTCTTTGTTCTTATTGGCGAAAAACTTTAGTAATCTATTTTCACAATCTTCTTTTGATTGCAATTTCTTATCACTCAGGAAGTTTTGCAATGTGAGAAAATGGTGGTAATCGTTTGGTGTCAGGTCCGGACTATATGGTGGATGCATTAAAACTTCCCAACTAAGCTCCCGGAGTTTCTGGCAAGTCACTGCAGACGTGTGCTGTCTGACTACAGGCCTTGCATTGTCCTGATGAAACACAAAAACTCTTTTATTGGCCAACGCTGGCCATTCCTGGTCAATTACTAGCTTCAAACGGTCCAGTTGTTGACAGTGGAGATCTTAATTTAGTGTTTGGCCAAATGGAAGCAGCTCATAATAAATGATTCCATTGAAGTCCCACCAAATACACAGTAGAACCTTCCTGGCCGTTAGTGCTGGTTTAGCCACCGTTTGAGCTGCTTCACCACACTTTGACCACGATCGTTTTTGCACAGTATTGTTGTATGTGACCCATTTCTCATCCCCAGTCACCATCCGTTTAAGAAATGGGTCGAGTTCATTTCGTTTGGCCAAGGCTTTGCTGATGGAAATTCGATTCAGCATGTTTCTTGGTGTTAATTGGTGTGGCGCCCAAATATCAAGCTTCTTTTTGAATCCAGATTTGCGCAAATGGTTGAAAACTATTTTCTGGTCGATCTTTAGCTCCTGGGTGATGCTACGACTACCAACATGCCGGTCAACTTGATTATTTCTGTGATTTTACTGATATTTTCGATGAAGGGCCTGCCTTTGCGAGGAGCATCTTTAACATCAAAAATGCCTGAACGGAATCGATGAAACCAAAATTGCACATAATTAGCTGTTACAGTATCGGCAGCATAAACACCATTCACAAGTTCAGCAGCCTGGCTTGCATTTTCGCCTTTATCAAAGAAAAACTGTAAAATGTACTGAGTTTTCTCTTTGTACACTTCCATAGTTAACACCCTATAACTCACAACTGAATTAAACAAACAAAAAACAGCGAAAGAATTTTTTTGGTGTGAAATATCACCTTGACAACAAGCATAAACTTAAAATTGTTTGATCGATACTTTACGAGATATCGGTCACTACAGCCATCAACCGAAAAAATGATGGAATACTTTTTACCCAACCTAATATATTTTCTTTTACGACTTTCGTTATCTCATTTTTTGATTTATTCTAATTTGTCCTCTGTAGCACTAAGCTTCTTTCCCTCACTCATGATTTTCTTCATAGCCCATTGATACTTCTTCCTTATCAATCCAGTTAATGCTTCCACATTCCATTTCTTAACCCGCTGCCCCTGCCTTATCTTTTTGAATCTAATGCTAATCTTCATAACCACCAAACTGATCTGAGTCCACATCCATTCCCAGAAAACTGAGTATTGGTCATGTTGTCCCTAAATCTGTGCCTAACCATAATATAATCTATCTGATACCTTTCTGAGTCACCTGGCATTTTCCATGTATACCTACGCCTTTTTTGGTTACCAAACCAATTGTTCGTGATGACTAACCCCTGTTTACTGCAGAATTCAATTGGTTTCTCCCTGTGGTCATTCCTCGTACCTAAACTGTAAGCCTCCACCTCATCATCATTTCTTCCTTCGCCAACAGTGGCATTCCAGTTCCCCATCACTATCAAACTATGTTTTCCTGCAAGATTTATGTCCTCTAATGTCATCGTATAACCTATTGACTTCTTCCTCCATATGATTACTTGGTGGCATGTATGTGTGAACAATGACGAAGTTCGTCTGTTCTGCTTTTATCACTACTAGTAATATTCTATTCATTGCTTGCTCTATGTTTACTACCCTTCTTCCTAACTTTGTACTTATTAGTAGTGCAAGTCCTTGCTGGCTCTCATCTCCTTTGCTATATATTATTCTATAACTATCACTCCAGTAATCTGTGCTAACCTTATATCTCAATACGCCCAGACCTAAAACATCTCTATTTCATCTTTCCATCTCTCGTTTTATATTTTCTTATTTTCATATCTCTTATTTACCTGTCCCTCAACATTGTCCTAACATTCCAAGTTCCTATTCTAACTAAATCGGTCTTCTGCATTTCTGTGCTGCTGCTGTCAGTTTCGCTTTGCAAGGTTTTCGTGGAATGACAACTGCAGAAGCCTCTCCTGCTGCCGGGCATGACACATGGCCAATTGATTAAGTCCCATAGCTGCCAGGACTGATATTCTCTATACTGTCCACCATTAAAGCCATGGGAATGCTAATTGAACTGGTTTCCTGTTGCCTTCCTCAATAGTGTTTTTAATGTCACATCTCTGAAAGGCAGCATCACTGGGGTCAAGATGCCTTTGCAGCCACCTAACTGAGGAACCAATACTGTGGGAAATACCTTTCATCTGCTCCTAACCATCGACCAATCTGGCATGGGTGACTCTACCAGGAGCCCTCCCTCCAGATTACTCCCTCCAGAATGTCTCTAGGGGTCATTGGTACACACATGCCCTTCTACCACATCAAGATTGTAGTCTATGGGATGGGCTAGGCCGAATACTAAAACAAAATAGCTATTCCAGTAATTATAACTTTTCTGTTGACTTTTACTTTTTGTCATTTGTTATGTGAGAGTAGTTTGAAAAGTTCATGGAAAAATGATACCGACTTAATTTTTCATGATACACCAGTTTTATTTTTCATCACAGTCTCCAAACAGCCAATGATTCTCCTGTTTGATGATCCCCTACAAATAATGTAATTGTTCCAACTCTGCAAAATATGCATTTGTTTCTTCAGTCTCCTCATTTGAATAATGAAGAACAGGTGAAGAGTTCAAGGTAAACAAATCAGGAGAATTGGAAGGATGGGCAATGAGTTGGAATCATAACACCATCCATTTTGCAGCCCCACAACTATGGATTAGTGAGCTTTTTATAATTGTGATGCGAAGAGCTTTTTTTTGGACCATCATGGATGTTTTTCTTGCACATCAGTTTTTAAACATTCTGATTATGATGCACAATATTCACCTGAAATAGTTTGAGCCTTTTTTAAATTGCCAGCGAAAAGTATTCCTAGCCAATTTTCAAAAAGGTCACCATAACCAGTCCAGTTGCTGGCAGTCCACTGCTTGGACTGTTGATCCATTTCAGATGTATGCTGGTGTACCATGTTTCATTCTAATGTGAAGAAACAATGCCGTGTCCTATGAATTTTTGAAACGGCTGTAAACTCGCCTTTGAGCATGTCCTGTGGTTTTGTATTTGTTCAGTTGTGAGCATTAATGCACTCTCATTTTGCTGATAGCTTACTCATGTCCAAATGCTAATGCAAAGAATTACGTACCCAGTCATGCATGGATGCGTTCTACAGTAGTAATCTCACGACACCTTGGCAAATTAGTTTCCATCTCCATATTATGGATTTTATCTATGATATCTAAAGTAGTGTTTTGGAAATCACTTTTCTTGCTTGATTCAAATGAATGTCAAACACCTGGAGGCCCTTCTGACTGAAATTTGATGAGTGTTCCTTCATGAATTAATTAATACTATTAGTTGAAAAACTTAACGTTATTGATATGCAGCAGGAGTGCAATTTCTCTGGCTTTGCATGGACTTTTCATGCTATCCTTAAATGTTGAATGAAGCTGAACTATTAATCTAATGGTGAGGATGATGATAATGTCATAACTTCTATTTCTAAAGTGTGGCTGTGAAAAGGAATATGAAACAGAGGTGGCTTGTTCCTGGCAGTGTTCATTGTGTGCATGCACCTTGTCCTTTTTATTTTAATTGGCTACAACTCATGCCTGCCACTGTGGCCGACTCGGCCACGGTGCCCAATCCCAGCACTACTGAAATGATCCAACCTGCTTTGTGAAGCAGTGTTGCCATCAATTGGTCTGTGAAAGTTTGATAATTCAGATGTCTTTGGTTTTTTCTGTTTTTTGGCACAAAAATGCGAGTGATTATTGGAAGTGCAAGTGCTTAAAATTATCAAGGGTTGCATTAGGATTCTCACTGCATGTATATTGACCCAGTTCATTGCCATCCTAATTCTTGTGCCCATGTGCACCAAAGCTCTCATACACTACCCTTCAACATGCATGGCTTTGGATCAGCCCATCCTAAGGTCCCAGCCTAAAGGTCTGAGAATGCACCGAATAAGTTTTCCTTCAGCAATCAATATAAATACTAGTATACTGCATGCAAATTTAAAAATAGTCAAAGCGATCTCACCAAGTGGTACAATGAAAAAGGCCGAAGCAGTTGCTTCTTGTGCCAAATGCTATGAATAGAGTTTGAGGGAATTGTGTTGCAATTTGATGTGCTGCCCTGTCAAAGATCTCGAGGTGAGAATATTGAAACACACCCTAGAATTTCAGATGGTATTGGGATTCCTCCAATACTTTGATTTGGTGCATTTGAAACTAAAAGGCATGCTTAGAGGCTGTGACGAGAGAGATTTGGTTGAGGCACCTTATAGTTGATTTTCTGCAACCACAAGAGAGTTTGTGGCACACTTAAGTGAGAATTGGAACAGGACATGCCCAGGGATACACCTCTGTGTATTTAATGTAAAAAAATTAGGCTGGGATAAGAATTGTATTTTGCAGTTTGAATTGCTTTGAATTGGCCTAGATCAAGGAATTAGAGAATGGAATTGACCCTTAATGAGTAGCTACCTTTTTTACTTAAATTTAAGTTAATGAACCTTTACGGCATAATTGAATAATGCCAATATAATTTTGACTGATTCACTCTGAAATTGATATTAACAAGGATTTGTATGTATTTAATCATAATGATATTGGAGTAGGTTTGTACTTATGATTTTGGGAAATATTGGCTGGAAATCGAAACATAAATACATCACACAAGGTCTGTTCAACAGGTTCCCAAACTTTTTGAATGGTGCACCTCCAGTTGGTTATTTTTTAATCCACTTGGAGGCATTGTGTCTGTGGAATCTTCACGAATAACTGCTTCAAGCGCTTTGCTGATATCTTGTTTTGTTGATTAGCAATGGCTGTTTATGAGAAGGGGTTCAGCAAAGTGTATGAGAAGTTCATGAAATGCAGCAAAAAAATCAGACCCATGGAAATGAACTCTTTGAAGGAGCAGTGTTTTACTGTGAAATTTTGTGTGAAAGTCTGCAAATCCTTAACGGAAACTTTTGAGTTGATTGCCAAGGCTTATAGTAAGGATTCTATCAAACTTGCCACGTGTTATGAGTGGTTTACCCTCCTCAAAAATGGGTGGCAATCAGTGAAAGACAATGAGCACTTTAGAAGACCATCAACATTGACTGATGATCCCCCACGTCAAGAAAGTGAACAATTTTGTTTGGGCAAATCAGCGTTTGACTTTGAAACAAAAGTGCAATTATCACAATGGATTGGTGAAATATACTTCTGCCCCAGAAAAGCTCAACAAGTTCATTCTAATGTCAGGGTGATGTTGACTATTTTCTTTCAATGCAAAGGGGGTTGTGAATCATGAATACGTACCTAAAGGCCAAACACTCAACATGGAGTGCTACCTGGGGGTTATGAAACACCTAGCCGAGAGAATCTGGCGAAAATGGCCCAAATTTGAAGGAGCAGTGAGTGGTTTTTTCACCACAGCTCTGTGGTGAAAAACTTCACATGCTCTGGCTCATTCATCTCTCAGAAATCATGAGCTTTTAGCCAAAAATAAGACCGCTATGCTATGTCCCCATGGACATTTTCCTGTTCCCCAAAATAAAAACCTCACTCAAAGGAAAACAGGTTTGCCACAATTCCAGAAAGAGAGAAAAATTTGATGGATGAGCTTATGAGCATTCTGGGAGAAGTATTCCAGGACTATTTCAAAAAGTGGAAACACCATTGGGATAAGTGTATACATTTGGAAGGAGAATATTTTGAAGGGGATCCTGGCCAATATTTGCTAGTAAAGTATTTTTTTTCTGTTAAAAATGTTCGGGAAGTTTTTAAATAGAACTCATACTTGCTTTTAACATCAGAGAATTTAAATGAGTAAAATTCATTTATGTAAACAAACATATCAGTAGAAAGAAGTAACTTGACAAGAGATATCTAATATTTAAAAAAATTACCTTTTCACAGGTATTTTTTTTGATAGTGCTGAAAATGAGTTAGATGATTGATTTTAATAAACCCTGTCAAATGAATATCAATTGATCACTAAAGAATGAATGAATTGCAAAGGTCCATTGAGAGCAAATTTTGTTTATCTTATTTGATGAATGGCATCCTATTGTGTTCATTGAGGCCAACAGTTCCAATCTTGACACAGGCCAACAGCAAAACGTTGGATACAGTGAATGTTGGGCGCAACATGTTGACTAGTGATAGCCTCCTCAAAATGAAAGAGGCACTGCAGCAGAGCCACTCTCTCGAGCGCCTGGGTCTCCAGTCAACATGCATCTCCTGTGAGGGTGCGATTGCATTGGCTGAGTGCATTGCTATCAACACTCGACTCAAGGTCAGTCTGCATGTGTTTTTGAATTCTTTGCTAATGAAGATGTTAGTAATTTAAAAAATATTAGATCCCTTGAAATGTGACTTGGGTGATTAATTCTTGGCGTCTTCAAATTAGGAGCATAAAGAAAACTAGTAAATATTATAATGCAAAACAAAAAGCATTGGCCTGAGACCAAATATTCATACTGGTATTCTTTTCATGCTTTAAGTCTCATATAAGATTGTAAAATTTTCCATAGAGTAATAAATATCCCATAAATATAATAAGCATGGGATAGTTATCACTCCGTGTATCATCAAAACCATGTTCGTGAAATATTAAATCTTTATGTGGAAGTGCAAAGTTTCTTTTTTTAGCCTCATCATATTGCTCCTTTGTTAGAACCCTTTATAAATCCAGTAGATTTAAGGTAAATTGGAAAATTTGACCCAAGATAACGTAAAATAACCCATCTTGCACAACTATGCAATAATTTGGGTTTGGGGAATCCAGGCCCTGGAAAATGATTCACCCAACCAATAGTAAGTGTTTATCCCTTGTGTCGTTTGCATTGGTTCATTTCTAAATCTTCTGTAGCTATGTGAAACACAACAGTAGATGATAAATTCAGTTCATTGGCAACCATCTTGATACTCAGTCAATGGTCAGAGTGCAACAATTGTTGAACACAAGTCTCATTGTTGTCGGTTTTGCTGGTTGATGGCCACCCATAGCATTGCTCTCATTGTGAACCTTTTCCTGGCCCTCCTTAAAGGCCTTTAACCACCTCAACATTTGCAAGAAGGACAGAGCAGAGTCCCCATAAGCCTCACGAATCATTTTGTTAGTCTCCTCAAGCAATTTTTTCAGTTTAGCACAAAACTTAGTAATTGCGTAACATTGCTCAATTGTCGATTCCATTTTTTTTGTGACACGGTCGGTTTACAATAACTGATGTCCTGCCACTTCCACAGCTTGGAGAGCACTGAGACTGGTTTTGCGGCAAAGCTTAGCATACCCCCCCTCCCCCCCACTTACTCCATGTTATTCGATCCCACTCCTACAAATAGGAGTGGTGCAGGATTCAATTGCATTACTTTCGGAACGCACCCGGTGTGTCCACATGTATAAGCTTGCTTCGGCACCATCTACCTAAAGAGACCCTTCTCATCACAGTTAAGAACATGTTGCACCAGGTAACCCTCAGAATATAGGAGCTTCTTGAAGTCACAGATTTTGTTTCGAGGGTTACTATTTATTGTTTGAGCCTTGACAACACTAAGTGCTTTAGGTGCCATCTGATGTTTCCATCTGAAAGTTTGACCCTTTTAACACTAAATTTCATCAGAACATTTTGTCATTTGATCATAACTTTAACTGTTTTTTATTGTGACTTGAAAATTTTGTCTCAAGGAAAAAAGGGAGTTAACATGTGCACATTTTGTGTGATGATTTTTTATAACTTTTGACATGGATTATCAAGACAGGAGTGCATTGATCAACTTTCTTCCACTTCTGGCGATAAACCCCCATCCTTTGCCACTGTGAAACGCTGGTATAATGAATTCCATCATAGCTGCCATTTGCTCAAAAACAAAGGTTGTCCAAAATCATTTGTGCGAGAAAACATTAATGCTGTGCAAGAACTAGTAATGGAAGATCGTCATGTGACTTATCGTGAGATTGAGGCATCCTTGGGAATTAGTATGATGAGCATCAATAAGATATTGCATGAACGTTTTGCTGTGAAAAAAATTTGTTCATGTTGGATCCCGCATAATTTGACAAAAGCTCAAAAAGATGCTCGTGTCAATTGTTGCAAAGAAATGCTCTAGAAATACAGTCACGGTGCATCAAAAGCTGTGTATAACATCTACGCAGGTGACGAATCTTGGACCTATGCATATTAACCCGAAACAAACAGTAATCCACTGTGTAGGTCTTCCAAGATGAGCCAAATCTGACAAAAGTGATTTGTGCACAAAGCACATTGAAGCAAACGATCACCTGTTTCTTCAGAACAACCGGATATGTGGCAACTGTACCGTTAGAGCAACGTAGAACTATGAATTCTGAATGGTACACAAGCATTTGTTTGTCAGAATTGCTTGGTGAAATATGGAAAAAGAAACTGTAACGAAGGATCATTCTTTATCATGACAACAATGCAAGCTCTCACGGATTGGCTGAACAACTACCTATTTGACTGGCCAAAATGTCGAATTGACGGGTCATCCTCCTTAGAGCCTTGATTCAGCTCCAAATGACTTCTTTTTATTCCCGTTTATCAAGAAAAAATTATGTGGCCAATGTTTTTCGGCACCTAAAGAAGCCGTTGATTCATTCAAAAACTATGTTTTGGGGGTACCTCAATCAGAGTGGAAAAGATGTTATGAAAATTGGTTCGAGCACGTGTTAAAGTGTATTGATTATCATGGAGAATACAGTGAAAAACAGTCATTTTCAACAATAAAATACTGTCGTTTCATTATTAGGCTAAAAATATAAATAGCAACCCTCGTATCAGCTGCATTTGAGTCAAAGCTTGCTGCTTCACTATGACTCAAAATGCCATGGATGACAGTCTCATAAATTCTCAAACCAAGCACGGCTTCCCTTAAATACTTCTTTGGCCATTGATGATCCTGGCATCTTTCTGACGAGGTTGGCAAAAATCACCTTCACCTTCTCACAAATGATATCCTTATTAATATTGTAGCAGTGCAATTACTTTTCCTTTATCCAAATGAGAAGCAATCTTTCAATATCATGGAGAATACGTAAACATTGCTTTGTTGTTCTTGTCACTCTCTTTGAAGCATCTGTCTCCTAAAATGTGTCTTTACTTGAGGATGGTGCAAATTGTTGATGTAGACAGATTGTATGTGCATGCTAGATAAGTCACCCGTAGAGCTTGTTCTCTCTTTTTAATAATTTTACTTTTCCTTCCTACTGTTATTTCATTCTCTTATGGCTGTCTTCTTGTTACTATTTCTTCATGGGTATTTTTAAAAGGATGCAAAAATTATCATTACAATTTTCACAAAAAATCACTAATGATTAGAGCTACTAAGCGAGGTTCCCCTGTATTTCTAAATCTATTTTTGAGATATAAGAGTGTGCTATTTATTAGTGAGTGGCAAATGTTTAGTTAAACTGATGAGTGGAGTTTCACAATTGAAAAATATATTGATGGGAATTCAGTCTTCAAATTGTATTCCTATCTATTTTGAAAATACTTGGGGATGGATGTACCTCTAAACTCCAATTGACTAATCTTAATGGAGGCCAATCATTTCTCCAGAATTTGATTTAAATCAGTAATGATGAACCTAATTTCTATTTATAAAATTCCTTTTGGTGGAGCTGAAACTAATAAAGGTGTGAAGAGGAGGAATTTCACAAGGAGAGGATTTTTAATTGCTAATTGATGCCAACTAGTGACCAGCCAGTTTATTTATATTTGTCAACTAAAGAGTTATGCTGTTAACTGTGCTTATTCTTTTTAATTTATTCTTCACTTTTTCAAAGAAAGCATAATGGTCCCAAAATAGTAAGATGAGAGCAGTATTAATGATCACTGGATTTGACTAATGGCTTCCACAATATTTTATGCTTAGAGGATTGACCTTCGAGACAACCCCATCCAGATTGGTGGCTTGATGGCACTCGCCCGATCCATGAAAGCATACACTGGGGTCACCAGGTTGGATCTTGATGATCTGCCCAAGAAAAAATTGGTAAGTTTGGATTGAAAATATGTTCTATATTTCTTCAAATCAAGAATACGTAGAGCTCTTGAGTTATTGAGGGCACAGTCAGAAACTATTACAGCATAAGATGCTCAAAGAATAACCTGAGTGCCAATAATGTGCGAGTTGTTCAATAACTCCTTAGAAAATCCAAGATATGGCACTTGTAGTGTTGGAAAAGGTTTGCCTTTTTTAAGCATCATCTCTCATTAGACTGCTGTTAAAGTTTCAGGTATATCAAACAAGTGGTTTCACTTTCACATTTGATTAAAGGAACAACCTTTTGTTTAAAATATAAGAACTTTAGTCAATAAGCAGCAACCTTCTGTTTGTAAACAAAAAATACCGGGACCGTAAACTTGAATGGCACTAAATAGTAAGAATAATAATAAAAATAATAAAATAAATTATAATAAATAAATATAATAAAAAAAATAATAATAAATGTAATAAAAAAATAATAATAAATGTAATAAAAAAATAATAATAAATTTAAATAAATAAATAATAATGATAATAATAAAATTAAAAAAAATAAAAATAAAAAATTAAATTAAAAAACTCCACACACACACAAATTCGAAACAAATAATTAAAGTAATAAAATAATAATAATAAAATAAATAAAAAATAATAAAACAAACTGACAACCACTCGATCACTAGGGTGAGTTACGAAATAACTTTCACTTTCGTGAATCACATTCACACACACACTCAGGGTTTGCAAGGATCCCTCCTATGTCAGTGATCCATCAAACACACAAATAAATGAAAATTATTAAAGGATGTAAAGAAACAAAACAACTTACGTGAATACACAGTCACTCAATCACTCAGGTATGCTCGAAAACATTGACCTTTGTGATTCACATATACTCACCCATTCAGGGTTTACCAGGATTCCTCCCAGGCCAGGGACCCGCCAATCACACGAAAATAACAAAACGGAAAATAAGGGACTTCGGTATAAACGCAGCCACTCAATCACTCAGGTGTATCGGACCTTTGTGAAACGCACGCACTCACTCATTCAGAGTTTACAAGGATTCCTCCTATGGCAGGGACCCGTCAGTCACACAAACAAAATTAAAGAACTAAAATTGTGGGTAGGTAAGTGCCTGAGAAAACCTGACACCAGGTGTTTCGCCTGCCAAGCAGGCTTCTTCAGAGAAGAATGAGAATTCCGTTGGGGAGGTTTGAAAGAATGGCTCATTGGGAGGGAGAGGGGGTGATGTGAAAACCTCGTGATTGGACAAAAGAGAGGGAGAATAGATGGTCCAATGGGTATTGTGGGTTTAGTGGAGGTGGGGGAGGAAGAGTACAGCGAAGTATAACATGCAGAATCGTCTACTTCAATTGCTTGCAAAAAGGACAAATGATGAATGAAAAGTATTTTGTGTCATTATTGCTCCAGTTGAGCAAAGAAATCCAGAAAAAAGTTTTCATTTGGCAAAGAAAACAAAAACTTCTTCCATCAAGATGATAGCCTTATTATGAAATTGAAGTTTTATTTATTTGTTACATCATCCACCAGAATTGGCCCACAGTAACTTTTTTCATTTCCAAACTTGAACCAATGGCTCGATGGAAAACGATTTATGTGGAACAAGGTCATCTTCAACAAAGATGTCTTTGTCGAGGACATTCCGAAATCCAATTTTTTTAATGACTTTCAAAAGTTGAAGAAATGCTGGGAAAAGTGTGTTGAGCTAAAAGGAAATCATTTAGAAAATTAAACAAAGTGTCCCCAAGGCAATTTGTTTTTCTATTCTCTTTGAAGGTCTTATTAACCCCTTCCACTTCAATTCATTTTCTGAATATCGTGCTCCTATCCTCTATTTAATTTTTCTGTGGTTCTTTTTAAATGGAATGGTAGGTAATAAAATGATATTTTGTAGCTTGTAATCAACGTAGAACAGTGAAATAAAAAGTGATTATTATTTCATATTGTAAAGTATCTAGTTTAGTACTTCATTTTTTATCAAGACATTTTTCTTATAAACTACAACTTTGAAATAATAATATTAAATATTAAGAAAAAAGAAAATTACATATATGTCATAGAAAAATCTATACATAAAGTTAAAAATTGGTAAATATCCATGTTCAAAATAAGACAACATTATTATAGAATAGATTGGAATACATAATATCATATACATATATATTATTAATAATCAGAGAAATTAAGGTACTTCTCAAAACACTCTCGCAAATGTAAGGGTACCTGGGAGAGTTTACACTGCCAGGTTGTCTCACTTCTGACATTATTCTTGAAGCATATATGACGTACTTTAGTTGGATGTTGTTTCTTTGCTGTTGATGGGATATGTTCAGGAAAATGAGCCCAATTTTAAGCTTGCAGTCGGATAGGTATGCCACCATGTGAAGGTCATTGACGCACATTGTAATTTGGCAGGGTGACCTTTGCCAATAATGCTCCTGCAACATCCAAACGAAAACTAGTTATACTTTTCTTCTTTTTTGTTTACTTTCGAGTATAATGTGTATGAATTGAACAGTGCAATATCAAACATATAAAAGAACATTTTTTTATATCCTTTCATGCACTTTCTCATCAATGGGAAGCATGTCAGCGGCTGGTCTTGTTTGCCCACACCTCCCATGTTCAATTCATGTGCATTCACTTGGACCCATGGCTTTCTCACTTGTAACATGATGATACACAATGCACAAAAGGCTTTCATTTCATTGGGATTCACGTCAAACCATTTTTTATCTATCTCCTTTTCATTCTACTGTTCACTCTCCATCAATTACTTTGTATACCTGTGCGTTTCTTTATACAACATTTCCCAAAAGTCAGCACTCAGTACCTCTTCATAAATATGTAAGGGTTCTGGATTTTTGCTTACTTGACGCAGAAACAACGCACTTACGCCGGAAATTTCAGTGAAATGTTTTATGTCTAGATCATTAACATTTTCATCCCATACCCTCATTTAATTCTTCATCGTCCATTGTCATTCAGTTCAATACTCTCATCCTCACCTTCACGTACACAGTTTATAATTCTTTTATACACTGTTTTCACCACAGTATATTTATAACATTAGTTGACAAAAACCGAAAAGAACACCCGTAACACACTCCGTCTAATTACATGAATGATCGCATTCAAACTAAGCTTATCATGAAGGAACTGCATAGCCACCACAAGAAAAGCTGAGATGACGCATCGTGTCATAGGAACACCCTTTTTGAGAAGGCAAAGTCAGCATATAATACTTGTAGACATAAAAGAGAGTGGGTAGGAAACTTGATACTTTTAGGTGGACACCAAATACGAAAACGAAAGAAAATAATTTTATAGAAGGATGGCTAAACTAACGGTTTGTCAAAGATTCCAAACAATAACAGTGTTTCACAAATAATGTTACTAATAGTATGCTGATGAAAAATTATTTTTAAATTTTTCTGTGTTAAAATAACATGTAGTCTTCGTATTTGTAATATGTATGGAAGAAAACTCAATTTATTTCATGGCGATCGGGGGTGTAGTTCCTGAGCAAGTGTGATTTCAAATCTACTGCCCAAAGTAGGATTTTAAAAAGTTGATGAATGAACCCTCTTCTAGTAAGAACATCGAGAACGCAGCTATCGCTACTCGAATAATATCATTTTATTACTTCCAATGCATCAATTTCCCCGGTGGCGGCGGGGTAACGTCCTTATCTGCCAATCCAAAGGTCGCGTGTTCGATTCCCATCAGGGTGGGATTTTTTCTACCTAGGGTTTGGGTGTTTGTATTGTTGTTACTGTTGTGTTGTCATTGTTGTCTGATGTAAAGGCCAAAAAGTGCTGTTTTTGGGCCATAACAAAAATAAATAAATCATATTTCATGAAATATGGGTTCTTTGTGTATATTGTGGATGTTTTAACATTCAAAATATTTATATTGCTCCCCTAAATAGTGCTAAGATTATGAAAATCTGATGACGAGCTACACTCATCATTGTGCGATTTGGCATAGGAAGTTCATGATCAGCTAGACTTGTCATTGCAGTGCAAGGGGTTAAACAAATTGTATGCAGACTTACCACTCACAAACTGAGCAGTCACTCAAAAATAGTGATTTTTGAAACTGTTATTCGAAAATTTCGACTAGTGAAAATACTCAATTGAAATTAAGTATTTGCTTTACTCATACATTTGGCTTTATTGTTGATTATTTTGGCTAAAAATAGTATTTTGTATTACATACAGTGGAACCTCGTACAAAGAGCAGTATTCGTTCCAGAATATGTCTTGTAAAGTGAAACACTTGTTTAGTGAAACAATATTTTGCATATATATTAATGTAAAATATCATAATGCATTCCATGCTAAAAAAATAAATTATATGCGTGGTTTATTCAATGAAAACTGTAGGTACATTGTTTCAGATCGTGGATCATCTTCATCGTCCCTTCTATTGTAGAATGAAGCAACCAGGAATGTGAACTAGATTTGTAAACTCAAAAAATATTAAAATAATTAGTGTATTTTTTATGAAACGTTCCATATTCTTTTTTACTATTCACTGTCTGGAGACATTTGTTATTGCGGACTTTTCAAAATCTTGTGAAAATCTTACCAAAAATTATCATTAATAAATTTCTAGCATGCACAGTGCAATGCAACAGTTTCCTATGACTTCCACATCACATTTAACCTACTCTTCTGGGCTGAACATTTCTTGAAGGTTCATGGAGTTTCTAAATGGTACACAAGCAGGGTTTTGAATTCCAAATCGCCGCTGAGATGACCTTTCATTAGCTTATGGTTGGGCAGCTCATTCTCTTCTACTGATATGTCCACAAATATAAGTTTGCTTCGGCACCAAAGAGACCCATCTCGTCACAATGAAGAAAATGTTGCACCAGATAACTCTCAGAATCTAGGAGCTTTCCGGAGTCACAGATTTAGTTATCTGGTGCATTTGAATCAGAGCTTGCTGCTTCACTATGACTCAAAATGCCATGGATGACAGTCTCATAAATTCTCAAACCAAGCACGGCTTCCCTTAAATACTTCTTTGGCCATTGATGATCCTGGCATCTTTCTGACGAGGTTGGCACAAATCACCTTCACCTTCTCACAAATGATATCCTTATTAATATTGTAGCAGTGCAATTACTTTTCCTTTATCCAAATGAGAAGCAATCTTTCAATATCATGGAGAATACGTAAACATTGCTTTGTTGTTCTTGTCACTCTCTTTGAAGCATCTGTCTCCTAAAATGTGTGTCTTTACTTGAGGATGGTGCAAATTGTTGATGTAGACAGATTGTATGTGCATGCTAGATAAGTCACCCGTAGAGCTTGTTCTCTCTTTTTAATAATTTTACTTTTCCTTCCTACTGTTATTTCATTCTCTTATGGCTGTCTTCTTGTTACTATTTCTTCATGGGTATTTTTAAAAGGATGCAAAAATTATCATTACAATTTTCACAAAAAATCACTAATGATTAGAGCTGCTAAGCGAGGTTCCCCTGTATTTCTAAATCTATTTTTGAGATATAAGAGTGTGCTATTTATTAGTGAGTGGCAAATGTTTAGTTAAACTGATGAGTGGAGTTTCACAATTGAAAAATATATTGATGGGAATTCAGTCTTCAAATTGTATTCCTATCTATTTTGAAAATACTTGGGTAGGATTGGAGGAGGGAGGGGTTGACGCTTGGTGTCTGACTCTCTCTCCCCCTTATGCGTGCAGGATGGAGGAGAGGAAGCCTTGGAGCAGTATCACCACCTGGTACAGGAAATAAGGGGCTACAGTGCACGCAATGCAAGAAGGGAGGTGGACGAGAGAAGGGTAAGCAAGGAGGAGGAGGTGGTTCAGAGCAGGGATACGGAGGGGGAGCGAGGGAGTGCCCAGCCACCCATCCATTGCAACACCAGCCCATCGGCCAATTCTCGTAAAATATCCCTCACCTGCGAAACACTGTTACGGAGCAATGTGGTTGACAGCGGTGATGGTGGAAATCAGCGGAAAGGTGAGTTGTGCTTGTGCATATGAAAGCTAAGACCACCAATTCCACCATTAGATTTTTCATTATTTTCTCTTCTTTTGACTTTGTGATGCATTGAAAAATTGTTAGATTGCACAAGATATGTTGCATTGATTCTGAGAGTTTTAATTTTTTCACCTTGGCAGGATTTCCTTTTGTACTTCCAGAAATCTCAATCCTAATTTGAGGATTTATAGTCTTGCTTAAATATTTTTTGTGTACAGTAATTTTTGTTTAGGACATTGAAATTTTAATGAAATTTTGACAACAAATTGCATTGTTAAACAGAAAGTTTTGTATGTAATGATACATAAGTTATTTTAATGTAAAAATAGTTACAACACCTTTTTTCCTGAAAGAGAAAATCAATTTCCATGACCTGGACATCTATTGTATATTTGGTCATATACCATGGCATTTAACTATTACAATGTGTGACTAGGAATCAATGTCCCACAAAATAACAGGATATGGCTGTAATGATGGGATATAAAATCATCATCATTAACCTAGTGGTAGAACCTGTCTGCTTCATGCCACGACTCTTCCCCATCCTCTGCTGTTCTCTTCATGTCCCACAAATCCCCTTTGCAGCACATCCTCCTCCCTCTCCTTCCAAGATTTCCCACATCAAGCAGTCGTCATCCCATTTGGTTTCTCTTATCATCCCCCTTCCTCTTTTTGATGGTCTCAGTCGAAGTAGTCTCTTCTCCAATTCTCTTCATCACCTCCTCATTCCTTGCCCTGTCTAACTACCTTAGCTTCAACATCTTTCCCCAAATCCACATTTCAAAGGGTTCTATTCTTTTTCTATCACATTGTCTCAATATCCATGCCTTATCCATTGTGCTCCATTCATTACATTTGACTAATCTCTTCTACAGTGTGAGACCCATGTTGTGACTTAATAGTCTGCTTTTCCTCATCTGTGCCACTTAGGTCATTTCTATTCTTACTTTTATTTCACTTGCACTTGTCCAGTCTTTCATTATTCCTTTTCCTAAATACAGTAAACTCTCAATTAGCTTTGCTAATGTATGCATGATGACGCGCGGATAATTGGAATATGCGGAAAGTATTATTGTGAAACAAATGGATGTTTATGGAAACTCCTTTTTCATTCCATTTGATTAAGTAGAGTTTTTTGCTGTGATGATTCATTTTTTCCTTTTTTCAACCATTTTGTAATGGTGGAATTGTAGATACATGGGAACACAGAACTACGTGATCAAGTGAATGGAGCAGAACATGTTTTCCTCAGAAAGCTTAACTAATCACGTAAGTAGCCAGGAAAAGAAACAATTGACTGGTGAATGATGAATTTTAATAAAGGATCACTGATACAGATTACTATTTGTCATATGATACCAATTAAAATATTACAGTGAAGATAGTTAACTACTCATTTGTTGCATAGTTAGTGAAAATATATAATTGCTCGCCTTAAAAGGAGAATAAGGAACTCTCAGAGAAAATGAATGCAAAGGAATTCATTATTGGGAAAGTAAATGGATTGTACAAAAATGGTAAAGGAAAAACATTAAATGCACATAACTGCTTTTGATTTTGTGAAATAAAAAACTTTGAAGAAAGCTTAGGTATTTAAAACTTGTATTTTTTGAAAATTTGCGTTAAAATTTCAGCACATTAAAGTTTTGATAATATTTAACTTTGTAATTGAGCTAAAATTTTGAAGTACTGAGAATAGAGAATAGCACGGATAATTGAGCGTATACTGTATTTCAGAAAAGGAATAATGAAAGACTGGATTAGTGCAAATGAAGTAAAAGTAAGAATAAAAATGACCAAAGTAGTGCAAATGAGAAAACACACACTAGCAGGCACAATCTCATGTTTTCCAATGCTCTTCCTCTCCATATAGCATTTCAACTTTTCCAGCTCTCTTCAATTCCAGATGCTTCAGCACCTCATTCAACTCCACTTTCCTCCTCATTATCAGCTTCATGCCATTCTCAAACTTCCTGCAAGCTTCATGCATGTTTATTTTCCTGCCTACAAAGTTTACAAACTTATCCTTCTGCCAGCACTGCATCGCAATTTCTTCTCCACAAATATTGATGTAGCAAGAATTCAAGAGCTCTACGGCCTCTAGGTTAAATAATAATAAGGGGGAAAACTCCACTGGCTGTAAAAAACAGTCGCAACTCTCGTCAGACCAAATTGTTGTGTTGGTATTCACAGGAACCAACCACAACCTCTCGACCAAGAATACCCTCTGTGGTGGTTTACGGGAAATTAAGTGAGTTTGTGCATGTGTGTGTGCTTCTTGAGTGCTAGTGTGTGTGATTGGTCTGTGCTCGTCCTTCATGGATAGTCACAGAGTGTGTGCTTGTAATACATCCTGGTATCCTTAACGGGGTCTTCCTTACAGCCTCGTGAAGGATTACATTTCCACCTGGAATCTTTAACGAAGTCTCACAGCTTCGTGAAGGATTCCAGACAGGATAGTGTGTGTGTGGCTGTGTGTGGTCCCTGGCGTGGATTAATTTCCCGTAAACCACCACAGAGGGTATTCTTGGTCGAGAGGTTGTGGTTGGTTCCCGCGAATACCAACACAACAATTTGGTCTGACGAGAGTTGCGACTGTTTTTTACGGCCAGTGGAGTTTTCCCCCTTATTATTATTTAAATATTGATGTGTTGGTGATTGACAGCAGCCCTATACCAAACCAGTCTTCTCTTTCACACCACAGTCTCAATGATGCTGTCTATTTTCAATTGGGGGTTTAACCCTTCCAATCCATCCCATTTCTTGTCAATATAATAATATATTATTTTTCCAGCAGACACAGTGAACAGTATTGATAATGCATGGCAGGTGTGTTGGACACATCAGTGGGATACAGATCACATTATTCCCAAATAGAAATGAAAATATAAAGATATAACAGGAAAATAATATACATTTAAGTTTACATTAAAAATTCATTTACACTATAATAACTCTATAATATTTAATACTCATCAACCAAATATGCAAATAGATTATTCACAAACATGTCACACTTAACAATATCAAATGCCTTCTTCAAATCTATCAAACACAGGTGTAATCTTTTTCCTTTTTCTGAATATTTCTGTCAAATAGCCCTAGCCACTCCAATCCCTATTACCCATTCCCTTGCTGAGTCCTAACTCCTAATGAGCAACATTGTCTTCCATTACCTTTACTAATCTTCTGTTCAACATTCATAGCATGATTTTGTTAGCATATATTATTAGACTTCGAACATTTGTCTCATTCCTCTGTTCTGTGCTAATGTGAATGGTTGAGTCCTCTGGAGCCTTCAAGCTGCTCACCCATGTCTCTTTATACACTAATGTATTACGCACACACACACACTCCTAGGTGCTTTCAATTCACCTATCACCCATATTTTTCCTCCTTCACATAAAGATGTAATCTCTCTCATGCCTCTCTCCTGCGTAGGCATTTGATTGGCTCCACCACACGCATGCCTTGCACACCACTGGGTTACTCTTGCTTCAATTGCTTGACTGCTGCTAATATTTCTTCCTTGAAATTAAATTGAGATTTCCCATCTCTGTCGGCAGGATCTGCTTTCCCAAGTACCAGGTCTAGTGGTTTTTCTTTCACTGCATAGAGCTCTTAAAGATTTCCTCTCCATCGTTCTTTTATTTCTTTTTGTTGTTTCTTGTTCTTTCTCTATATTTTTTGGAGATGGTACCTTGGTGCCTTTATTGCTTCCAACCAGGTTAGGGTCATTAATTTATTATACACTAAACAGGGTCCCTGTCAAAAATAAGTTGTATGTATTTTTCCTGTCAATGTGGATGGCTTTAGTGGTGCAATTTGTAGTGGGCAAGGTGGTAGGAGGTCTTGGGAAAGCAATGCGAACCGCACCCCTGTGGGTCATTGCAGTGTGCGAATCACTGCTAGACTCAATTCTTGTTCGAAGGTCTGGATCGGACCCCTGTTTGAGGGATGCTTCTCAAATTCACAATGCCACATTTTATAGGGCAACAATATGCAATAACATTTTGTTTGAAGTTCAGAAAGTCAGGTTCGGAGACTATGTTCATGGTTAAGGATGCTTACGAAGATGAAGCAATGTCTCAAGGAATTGTTTTATGCTGGCACAAGATGTTAGACGGAGGGTACAGAGGAAGGAGGTTGATGACAAGGAATGTCCTGGACGTCCATCAATGACACAGTGTGACAGAAAAGTGTAAAAGGAGGGAGAGATGCTCGTTAGGATCATTTTTCATCTCCTTCTTCACATTCTTTGCATTCCTCCCACTGCTCTCCATCTCTATTCATTTCTCATCCCATCATCAAGCCTCATATCAGTTTTTTTTGCCTTCTTCCATGATCATTCTCTTACATTTTTCTCCTGTCCCTCATTTGCCATATCATCTTTGATGTTAACCCATGATTTCTTCTCTATGATTTGCTTTACTTACCCCCCTTTTATTCCCCCACAACAGTGAGTAACTTAAAAGATTCCATTCTTTATGTTTCCTCCCTTCAAACATGGCTTTAATTTTTCCTTCTCAATTTCTATATCATTTCCAATGTCATTACACTCAATACTCTTTAGATTTTGTAGGTCCAACTTCTTTTCACTTCTTACATTCTTAATTCTTTTCAACTTATACCTCTGCTGTCTACACCAAGCCCAGGTAGCCCTCAAGCTATTTTAATGGTATTTCTAAAGATTTGTTCAGCCAAGATATAGTCAGTTGATTTTCTGTACATATTCCCATGTATACAATCTTCTCCTATGATGTGTACACCGGGTTTTTGCCACCACCAGGTTCTTTTCCTTGCAGACATATGGTAATCTTTCTCCTTTATTGACTCTTGGGTTCAATCCATAGCCTCTTGATTACTTAGGTTTGTAAGCCCACGTCAACATTTGCATATCAGTCATAATGAAATACATCATAGGTGAATTAACTTAGGTGAATAGGTAAATGGATGTAGTGATACAATGAAAATACTTAATAATTTCTGACCTTACTTTTAATATACCTCAACTAGTTTTAACACCTACTCGTCATTATTCAAAGTTCTACATAGGTAGTGGCAAATATTTTATTTATACGTGGGCAGTCCGACAAGTACTTAGCCTCACAGCCCGCTGGCGCCACTGTCGCAAGAACAATTTACTATCATGTAGGACATTGTTATAGATGGCTATTGTTGAAATTTCAGCCGAATCGGACTGGTAGTTTTGTTTTGACCACGTGTGGAAGCAGGTGTGTCCACCGATTCTAGGAAAATGGAAAAAGAGCAATATCGGTCGGTGATTCGATTCTTGTTTTTGGAAGGGAAATCGCACAGCGAAATCAAAGAGCGCTTGGATGCTGTGTATGGTGACTCTTCTCCTTCGATGGCGACCGTCAAAACTTGGTTTAATGAGTTTGAACGTGGTCGCAAGTCGGTTTTTGATGAGCCACGGCCAGGTGCCCCAAAAATGGCTACCACGGAGGATAACGTGAACAAAGTCCACGATATAATTCGTTGTCTCGGGCGTGACTTCATGGAATCGACTTAACATAATGAAAAGTCCACGATCTCGTTTTGGCAGACTGCCGATTGAAGGTGCGCGAGATGGCTGAGACAGTAGGCATCTCAAAAGACAGTGTGGGTAATATCCTGCATGAAATTTTGGGCATGAGAAAGCTGTCGGCGTGATGGGTGCCGCGTTAGCTCACCCCGGACAACAAGCACAACCGTGAGACCACTTCAAAGCAGTGTTTGAGGCTGTTTTAGCGCAATCCGAAGGAGTTTCTGTGTCGTTTTGTGACCGTTGACGAAACATGGATCCACTGGTACACACCAGAGACCAAGGAACAGTCTAAACAGTGGACTTCACCCGGCGAACGTGCTCCGAAGAAGGCGAAGACTGACCTATCAGCCGGAAAGGTGATGGCCACTGTTTTCTGGGATTCGCAAGGTGTGATCTTCATCGACTACCTGGAGAAGGGCAAAACGATCACAGGGCTCTACTATGCCGCATTATTGGGCCGATTGGACGCCAAATTGCAGAAAAAATGGCCCCATTTGGCGAAGGAAAAAGTGCTCTTCCACCATGACAACGCACCGGCTCACACCTCCACCTTCACCACGGTCAAATTGGTCGAATTGGGCTACGAATTGCTGCCCCACGCACCATATTCTCCAGATTTGGCCCCGTGCGACTTCTTTTTGTTTCCAAACTTGAAAAAGGCACTCGCTGGGCAGAAATTTGAGTCAAATGAGGGGGTTATCGCCGCCGCAGAGGCCTATTTTGCTGACCTCCAGAAAACGTATTTTTCAGATGGGTTAAAGAAGTTGGAGCATCGCTGGGTCAAGTGTATCGAGCTAAAAGGAGACTATGTTGAGAAATACTACCTTGATCAAAAAGTTCCCGGAATAACCACCGTGTGGCGCTCCCATCGTTCCGATTTGAGTTCTGTTTTTTTTGTTAAATTGGTACATCTGTTGTTGATATTCCCTTTAAATCTTAGTGTCATAACTTGACATTTGCAAAAGTTACGTAGCCAAGAGTACATCTATCTCTGTGTGTGTTGGCGATTTTTTACAATTGCAGAAATGGATTTAAATTTGCAACAACGAACTTGTATTAAATTTTGCGTAAAAAACGGATTTAGTGGCGCATGGACGTTGGAAATGTTGGAAAAGTGTTTCGGCAACGATTCTCTAAAAAAAACGGTCGTTTACCAGTGGCACGAGCGGTTCAGAAGTGGTCGTGAGTCAATCGAAGATGATGAACGCAGTGGCAGACCATCGACATCGAAAGTCGGTGAAAAAATTGATAAAGTAAAAGAAATGTTGGTCAATAACCGCAAATTAACCATCAGAGAAATAGCGGAGGACTTGAACATTGCCTATGGATCCGCCCAAGACATTGTGGTTAATGATTTGGGTTTCCATCGTGTAGCAGCAAAGTTGGTGCCAAAAGACCTCAATTTCATGCAAAAAAGAGACCGTGTTGACGTCGCAAAAGACATGATTTGCGAGGCTGAATCCGATCCCACATTCATCAAAAGGATCATTACTGGAGACGAGACGTGGGTTTATGAGTACGACACGCAATCCAGACATCAGGCAAGTGAATGGCGTTCACCAAATGAGCCGAGACCAAAAAAACCACGTCGTTTTCAGTCAAAAAAGAAGGCAATGCTGACGGTTTTCATGGATTACAACGGTGTAGTGCATCATGAATTTTTGCCAGAAGGCCAGACAGTAAACAAAGAGTACTATGTGGGCGTTATGAGACGTTTGCGTGAAGCAATTCGCCGAAAGAGACCAGAAATCGTCGCACAGTGCGTCGAGACCGTCGCACAGTGCTATCATTATTCGTAATTTTTTGACGAAAAATGCAACAAATACCATCCAACAGCCAACGATTTCACCTGATTTGGCTCCCTGTGACTTCTTTCTGTTCAATCGAGTTAAAAAACCATTACGGGGAACGCGTTTTAGCAGCCGAGAGGAAGTAATGGAAAAATCGCAGAAGCACTGATGGACATACCGAAAACCGAATATAAAAAATGTTTCGAGGATTGGATCAAGCGCTGGCATAAGTGTGTTGCAGTCGATGGGGATTACTTTGAAGGGGACAATATAGATTTAGATGAATAAACTTGTATTTTTAATTTTCTGAATAAATTCCGGGAACCTTTTGATCAAGGTAGTAAATCGCCAATTTTCTAAAATTTTCATTTTTTCTTTTGTAGGCTAAGTACTTATCGGACTGCCCACGTACATTGAAAAGAAGGCAGAGGTTGTTTAGGTCAGTGAGACATGAGGGAAAAAAAGAAGGGGGAAAGAATTAATCCAGACACCTCAATCAATCTGAATTGAGAAGGTTTCTGGATTAGTGAGGATTTTCTGTATTTTTGAAAGCATGGCCCTCTTTTGATGACACATTCAGCATTGCTTTTGCTTCCAATATTTCCCTTAATTCTGTTAGGTTGGAAAGAGAGAAGATTCAAAATAAATACTAGTCACTAAAAATAATTAACTTGATAACTTAGAATCTAAGTTCATTGAGACTCTTTCCATTCCTACTGTATTCATTGTGCAAAAGGTAGCTGTTTACAAGAATTAATTATGAAATTTGGATCCCTAATTTTTTGTACCTTATTACCGATTTCCTCTTGCAAGTAAAGTAAAATGACATGAGTTGGTCTGAATGATCATCTCCTCCATGAATTTATTATAATGAGCAATGAACTCTGGCTCTTCCATGACCCTACATTTGTCTTGGGTTCCTACCACTTACTTTACTCCGAAAATCAGATTTTACCATTAAGATATTTTTTTGTCTATTCATTATAAGACACAGATACCATCATCTGTACATCTTTCTTTTATTTCCCCTATTTTTAATTTTACTATGATCACCTCCTTTATATTCTCGTGTGTTTTTGCCTGCAAAGTGCTGGTACTGTATCTGTTCTGAGACCAAAGGTCACACGTCAGCCCTAGACTATTGTAAAAGTCGTCCAAGAGCTGACATTATAACCAACATCTTTCAGTCCTTCCCAAAATGTATGCTTAACTCTCTCTCCCTGAATACCCTTTTCCTGTAACTGTATCCCCTGTCCCATTGTATATTAGGATCCTTAAACCAGACCTGATTGTTATGTAAGCATTTATAGTTTAATGTCACACTTTTCCCTATAAGGTATGGCCAAATTAATACTCAGCCTATCCATATTACCATGAATTCAAATAGGCGATTTAATTTGCAGGTGGCTCAATATCCATCATTGTATTTTGAAATAATTCAGTTAGAGGTGTAATTTTATAGACTCTATATCCTCTGGAACGGGGTCATTTTCCCCAGGGTTTCCCCTTCATTTTCCTGAAAGTGCAGTGCTTACAAAATTCCCTGAAATTGATCACAACTCATTTTCTTGTAGTCATCCAAGAGTAGGATATTCTCATAATATGAATTGTACCTATGCTAAATGAAAGCCCTAACCACTTACAATTTTATGGAATGTTAAATAATTTCCAAGATATTCATCATCATCTGCAGCTCTACAGCCTGGTGTGGGCCTTGGCTTCCTGTATGATATGCCTCCATTCATTTCTTGTTCTTACTTTTTCCTTCCATCTTGTAACTCCCATTGCCTTCAAATTGCCCTCCACATATTGTAGCCATCTCTTCATTGGCCTACCTCTTCTTCTGACCCCTTCCATCTTGCTATTAAGTATCAGTTTGGGCATTCTCTCATTTTCCATCCTTGTTACATGCCCCAACATTGCCAGCTGCAGTGAATTGGCAAATCTAACTATTTTCTTCCCTTCTAGTAGTTCATTTATCTCCATGTTCATTCTAATTCTCCAACTCTCTCCTTCTCTAATTGGGCCATAGATTCTCCTTAACATTTTCCTTTCGAATTTTCTAAGTGTTTCCTCATCCTGACTTGTTAATGTCCATGTTTCAGCTCCATAAGTTACCACGGGTCTAATAAGTGTTTTATAGATCTTCATTTTTGTGTTCCTTGATAGTAACATTGATTTGAGAATTGTTACATTTGCAAAGTATGCCCTGTTACCTTCCATTATCCTTTGGTTGATCTCCATGGATATCTTATTTTCATTGTTAAGTCTTACTCCTAGATAGGTAAATTCCTTGACACCCTCAAACTCATAATTCCCAATTATTATGTTTTGTAGGTGCCGCTTGTTCTGATGAGCTGACATTTTCAAGTATTTGGTCTTCTCCTCACTAACCTTCAGCCCCACTTCTTTATCAGTGTTTTCTAAAATGTTAAACATTTCTTTTAGGTCATTCACATTTCATGCAATTAGTGCTATATCATCTGCATATGTGAATCCTTGCTGGGATTTATGCACAATGGTCCCTCTTAAATTGAATTCTTTCATTGCATTATGTAGGGCCAGGTTGAATAACGTGGCTGAGAGAGCATCTCCTTGTCTTATCCCTGAGGTCATATTAAGTGCTCTACTTGCTCTACCCCTAATAAAGGCTCGTTGTGATTCATGTGATGCCAATTGAACCATTCTAATCAGTTTCTCTGGAATATCATAACCTCTCAACACACGTAGCATCTCTTTCCTGTTTACGCTGTCGAAGGCTTGTTTGAAGTCAATGAAGGGTATATGCAAGTCAACATTATATTCATAGCATTTCTCCATTGTTTGTCTTACCGAGAATATCTGGTCAATGGTACTTCTACCAGCTATAAAGCCACACTGATATTCTTCCAGTATGTCTCCAGCATAGGTGATTATGCATTTTAGAAGAAGACTGGTGAAAATTTTATATGCTACATTTAGTAATGTAATGCCCCTATAGTTTTTGCAATCTTATTTGTCACCTTTTTTATATATTGGGCAAATGAATCCTGCCTTCCAGTCTTTTGGGAACTCTTCCAACTTCCAAATACTACACATTAGCTTATTTAATGCTCTATTTAATTCTTGACCTCCATTTTTAATCAATTCAGCTGTTATTCCATCTCCTGGTGCTGCGTCATTCCTTTGTTTTCCAATACTTTCAATTACCTCTTCTATTGTTGAAATAAGCACTTCCTGATCTTCTGTGCTACTTTGTTCATGCTCTCCTAACCCTGGAGTTAATTCCTTAGAATACAGATTGTTAAAATATTCAGCCCAACTTTCTAGTGTCTCATTTTCCTTCCCAATGACTTGATCATTTTTATTTCTACAGCAGTGCACTTTTGATTGATAACCTTTAGTCATGTGTTTTAATGCTTGGTAGAATTTTTTGCTTTCTTAAGCATTGTTGAGCTCTTCTACAGCCTTCATCTGATTTTTTAAGTACTCCTTTTTCTTTCTTTTCAGTAATTTATTAGCCTCTTTCCTGCTCTGCTTATATTTCTCTCTTGTTAACCTAGTCTCCCTTTGTAACAATTGTGTCTGTTCCTATTCTTTTCCTCTGTTACAAGTTTAGACTCATTATCAAACCAATCTGCATTCCTTTTGAGAGTGAAGAAGGCCTCTATAAACAGTTTTGGAACGAGGTAATACGAGAGTGCAAGAAGCCAAAGGAAGAATGGATAGAAAGTTGCTGCGAGGAAATTAATGACAACATGAAAAAGGGAAATAGCAAGATGGCTTATTAACAAGTGAAGAGGAAATTTGTAGAACGGAAAACAAAATCGCAAAATATCCGAGCCGCTAATGGAAAAATACTAATAGATGATGACAACATTGGGAATAGATGGAAAGAATATATTGAAGTACTCTATCAAGCTCCCAAACCACTATAAGATGGCTTAATTAAAAATGAAAGCATGATAAGTAAAGACAATCAGGGTCCTTGGATATTAAGAAGCGAATTCAAGAGAGCCGCGGCAGACCTGAAAAACAACAAGGCACCAGGAGCTGACAAATAAATGGAGAAATAATCTAGGCACTTGGGGTCAAAGCAAAGGATGCCCTATGTGGAATAATCCAAGATAGCTACGACAGCGGAAAGATACCAGAAGACTTTGAGAAGTGTAATGATTTCAATACCAAAGAAGCTGGAAACAGATAAATGCAAATAACATAGAACATAGAGTCTGGTGACTCAAGCATCAAAAATCCTTACTCGGATAATTAGCCGAAGAGTAGAAGGAAGGATAGAAGGAAACCTCTCAGAAAACCAGTTCGGTTTCAGGAAAAACCGAGGAGCAAGAGAGGCAATTCTCAGCTTGAGAGTTCTGGTGGAAAAAATGTGACAAGTAAATAAGCCATTATACGTGGCATTTGTGGACGTGGAGAAGGCCTTCGACAAAGTCAAATGGAACAAGATGTTCGATATACGAGAAACGCTTGGACTGGATTGCAACGACAGAAGAATTATCCATAACCTCTACAAGAATCAGGTTACAAAAATGCAAACGAAAAACGGGAGAAAAAAAGAAGCCAAGATAAACAAAGGAATAAGACAATGATGCAACCTCTCACCAACAATATTTAACATATACCTGGATGAGGCAATAAAAGTAACACAAGAATCGGGTATCAAAGGAGTCGAGGTAAATGGAGAATAAATGAACATGCTCCAGTTTGCAGATGACATCGCAGTGGTGGTGGGAAGGCAAGAGGACCTGCAAGCAACTCTAAATGGATCAAGTGCTGGGGGAATATAATATGAACATACAGGGTTTGTCCGGAAAATAAGTGTACTGAGCTCAGGAAAAAAAATTTATTACACTTTTACATATCTTAAGCTAATATTCCTCAAAATAGGACCTTTGTTAGCTGATACACTTGTTCCAGCGGCATTCCCATTCCTGGAACGCTCCTGCGAAGGCATCATTGGGAGCCTCTCGAAGACACGTCGTCACGGCCTCTTTGACGGCATCCAAAGTCCCGTATCGTGTTCCTTTCAAACTCCTCTTTATCTTCGGGAACAGAAAGAAGTCCGGTGGTGCCAAGTCCGGGCTGTAGGGCGGGTGTGGCAGCGTTGCCACGCCGTGCTTGGCCAAGAAGTCCGACACAACAAGCGCGGTGTGAGACGGCGCATTGTCGTGAAGCAGCCGCCAGATATTTTTGGTCCCTAATAATCTCGTGCACTATTGTTTTTGGCACATTACACTGCTCTGCTATCATCTGAACGCTAAGACGACGATCAGAGTTCAGTACATCGCGAACTTTTTGCACATTTTCGTCAGTGAGTGTCATTGATGGGCGTCCAGGCCGTGGTTTGTTGTCGACCTCTTCTCTGCCCTCCATGAACATCTTGTGCCACCGAAAGATCATGTTTCTGGACATGGCTGACTCCCCATAAGCCTGGTTAATCATACCGACAGTTGCGGTGGATGATTTCCCAAGCTTTACCGCAAATTTGATGGAATAACGCTGCTCCAAAAACTTCGGCGTCGTGTTCCGTGACATGGGTCGAGCGTGGAGGTTCGCGTTAACAGAGCTCCTCACTACACCACAGCTCAGAGCCGACTGCCTTTTTCGGCGTTGCTTGCCAACATACCCCCCTCCAATCGCAGCCCGTCAGAGCGGTGCTGGGCGCGCCTGGAGCAAATCAGTACACTTATTTTCCGGACGAACCCTGTACACAAGAAGAAAACTAAAATCCTAGTGTGCGGAAGAGAGAAGCTGGAGGCAGATATCACAATTCGAGGGGTGAAACTAGAGCAAGTGGAATCCTTCATCTACCTGGGAAGCAGCATAACATGGGATGGAAGACGTTCAACCGACATCAAGCGGAGAATAGCCCAAGCTAAGAACGCATTCATGAAGAAGAGGCAATTACTATGTTCAAAGAACCTAAGGCTGGGAACAAGAAAGCTATTCGTCAAAACATTTGTGTGGAGCATGGCACTCTAAGCATTAGAGACATGGAAAATTGGAAAAGTGGACCAACAAGGAATAGAAGCATTTGAAATATGGTGCTGCAGGAGAATGCTGAAGATTAAATGGACAGACAAAGTGAGGAAAGATGAAGTAAATAGAAGAGCAGAAGAGGATAAGACCATATGGAGAACTCTGCGGCAAAGAAGAAATAGATGGATTTGACACACATTGAGGCACAATGGAATGATTAGGAATATAATCGAAGGAAAAATAGAAGGGAAGATTCCATGAGGAAGACCAAGAGACATGTACATAGGACAAAATAAGAAATACATAAAACAGAAAAGGTATCAGGGACTGAGGGAATTGACATTAAATAGAGGCGAATGGAGGGCTGCAATAAACCCATCCTAGGATTGAAATACTGATGAATGAATGAATGCATACGTTAAACGGCACTGGTGATAATGGACAGCCCTGGCTTACACCTCTTCCTAACACTGCCCATTCGGACTCTCCGTCTCCCACTGGCACCTGACCAGTCTGAGACATGTACAGGTTGTGGATTAGCTTTGTGTCCCTTCAATCTATTCATATTTTCTGCCATATACTCAGCTCATTAGTTTTCCCAATTCACTGTAACAAACACCTTTTCGAAATCTATGGAACAGGCAAATACAGGTACATCCTGAGTGTGTCCTATATTTCAATTGATTAGTGATTTCATTGCTGTATTGGCATTGTGCATACCCCTCCCCTTCTTAAAACCAAGCTGATCATCCGGTAAGTAATCATTTGCCCTGCTCTCCATCCTTTTGTTTATGATTCTAAGAACCACTTTGGCTGCATACAAATTCAAACTTATTACTCTGTAGTCCTCACATAATGTTACCTTTACCATTTTTGGAATAGGAACTCTTATCACTAATCTGATAGTCTTCTGACTAGATTCCTCCCTCATAAATGCTATGAATTAACATTTAAAATCTCTTCCTCCCACCTTTTCCTGAACATTGCAATTGTTCCATGGGAATTTTGTCTACCCCTACAACCTTCTTTGATTTCAATTACCTTAATGCCCTTTCTATCCCGCCATCAATTATGTCTGGACCTAAGCTATTCTTCTTATTCTTTTTTATGTCTAATTTTGGCCTAATATCTTTTATTATATAGTACCTCTACATGTTCCTTTTGTATCCTTAATGATTGATCTTAATATTTGTGTGGACTTATCTTTGATTGTTTGCAATGATTCTTACTTTGTCAATGCTGTTTTTATTGTGATGCCATCACCCAACGGCCTCTGTATTGGGTCAGATGCCTTTGGCACTGCCTCACTGAGGAATGATGTTGCGTAGACTACCTTTTGTTGTTGTGCTCCTACTCTTTGGCTCCTACTCTCGACATCTAGCATGGGTCTGTCTACCAGGAGCAAATGCCATTGCTCCCACCAGCCCCCACTCTACAGGTGACTAGAATGAAACTGCAAGAAATAATATTCTTCAATGGGCAGCCCTGAAAATTGAGGACTCAAGTTTTCATACATATTCTCTAGGCTGATTTTTCTGTAAAATATGCAGTGTGAAAGAATTTTATCTTGGCTTAAAATTAAGATTCAAATTAATGATGAATTGTTGGTGCCTGCCTTAAATTCCTTGTAGGTCAGTGGTATGCCAATGTACAGTAAGCTTTTCAGCAGTGTACTGTAAAAACATTTAGTCATGGACTTCTTCATGAAATATTCTAATTTGTGATAAAATAAAAACCAGATATACCAGCAAAATTTTCCCAATTAGACATTTTGCAAATTCAACTTTTGGATATAATTTGCTAAGAGTATAGATAGGTTAAGAGATCTATGTATAATATAGCTAGGTTAACAGTTCTATATATGAAATCCAGTAAGTGCAAAAGTGCTATTCTTCCCAAAACAGAGCATATGTCCAAAGCTAAAGCAGAAAGAACAGATTGTTGTGTTTTGCATTAGGATGGTCAAAGTATGGAGAGGATTAGTAAAGTAAAGACAAGGAGAAGAATTGCATTTGACATAGAGGCTTTCACAGGGAGGCAGGAATTGGTGGAGGGACGTTGAGTAAGAATACTAAGAAAAAGATCGTCAAAACTTTGATATGGAGTATAGTTATATACGGCATAGAAACATGGTTACTGAAGCAGGAAGATAGACATAGATTGGAGGCTTTTGAAATGTAGGTGTGGAGAATAATGTGAAGGTGAAGTGGACAGGAAGGAAAATACATGGGAAGTGCTGGGTATGGTGGGAAAGAGTAGGGATTGTTGCGATGAATCATCAGGAGACTGGAAAAATGGATGGAAAGCATATTGATGAGCAGTGGGATGTTGAAGACAGTGAAAGAGGGGAAAATGTTAGGCAAACAAGGAAACGAGTGGAAAAGGGTAAGGATGTTGGCAGCATTGAAAGGAAATAAAATGTATCCAGGGTTAGGGAACAGTTTATTTAAGCGTGAGGGATTGCACCTTGTTTGGGGAGGCTAAGGTATGTATCGGTGTTCAGTCTGTTTTCCTCCAAGCACCAACCATAAACAGGAGACTAACCAATCAATTGAAAATGTCTATGCTGCATTGGAAAATGCTGAAACATTTGTGCTTGTAAATTTAACATTGTTGAATTAGAGTGGGGATACTAATTAGTAAGAATGCTAGTACTAATCCTTGGTCAGTGAATTCTTATCCTAGCAAACTTGGGAAAAGAAAAAAAAAGGAAATCAGAACACATCATGTCCATAGTTTAATAAAGTTGCACTACTAATATCAAATCAAATCATGATAATCTGACCCTGAAACTATTCCGTTTTTGCCAGTAAAGTTCAGCATACATTAAATATATAAAAATGAAGGGAGATGTGGCAGTTATTTCTGTTACCTGGTTATAAAAATATTTCACACAATTTATTATCTGATTCAATGGAATGAATTTAGGGGGCATCAAAAAGTAAATTGGAGTTCAAGCACTAAGTCATCAATCATAGGAGACTCTTCACCTTGCTCATCACTTCTTTTATAATGAGTGGAAATAGAGATTACTGCTTCAATTTTTTTATAATTTTTTCATGTTATGATTATGCTTTGCAGGGAGGAGCAGTTGCCTATCAGCTGGGGAGCCACGCCGGAGCTTGGGGTTGGGGGGCCGCCTACGGAGCCCTGCACCTAGCCCGGTTCCAAGCCCCTCACCCTCGCCCACACCCTCACCTCATTCTAGCCCTGTCCCTAGCCCCTCAAGGTCACGCTTCCATGTGTCCAGGGTGCCCGACAGCAGTGCCTTCTTCCTCTCAACGCCCCCACACATCTCGGTGTCATCCCTGCCCAACTCCCCTGAACCCTCCTCCTCCCCTGGCTCCATTCCTTCCCGCTTCAAGGTGACACTTGTCTCTGAGCCCAAGTCTCCCATGAGTACAACTTCGACGGGTCAAGGGGAGTCGGGAGCCATACAAAAACCTCCAATGGTCATCACCAGCTCGACCGGCAATGTAACCATTGGCTTCAATTATGATGATGTGAAAGTTGGCAATGAGGACTTTGTTGAGGGTTTGAGGAGCAGCGATGTGCAGTTAGGGTCATGTGCGGGGGATGAGGAGGGTAGGGAAGAAGGATGGAATTTTGACGAACCCACAGAGAAAGATGGAGCAAGCTTAGATAGGGTCGGCAATAAGGTTCTGCACCTAGATGATGTGGAAAGTGGAACTTCTGATGATGGGGTCAGTGGGACTTCTGATGATGGGGTCAGTGGGACTTCTGATGATGGGGTCATTGGGTCTTCTGTTGCTGGGGTCAGTGGGACCTCTGTTGCTGGGGTCAGTGGGACCTCTGTTGCTGGGATCAGTGGGTCTTCTGCTGCTGGGATCAGTAGGACCTCTGTTACTGGGGAGCAAACCTCAAATATGTCTCATCCATCTGCTTCTCCTTCAAAACTATCGCCATACTCAGTCACTGGGCGAATTCGCAAGTTCTCCAGCATCATCCCACCTCACAACTTGAATGTGGACCCTGACACTCCAAAAAACCCGACCAGTTTAGAGCGACTCCTTGGGCTTTTTCAGCACCCAAGTAGTATTTTCAGTAAATCATTGCCAAATCCCTTATGCACTCAGAATGGTGCCAGCCCGTCTTCTGTTGGTGTTGGGTATTTGTTTGGCCCTCCTTCGGCATCCAGTGTGGTGAAGCTGCCTTCTACTCAAGTCCAGCCCTTGAGAAATGTTCCCAGCACCACTAAATCAGGCTCTTTTGGCACAGCATTGATATCCAACATGATGCAAGAGGTCTCGGCCTTTGCTGGGGAGTGCCGAAGTGCATTCCCTGGTGGTTCTCATGATTCCAAGTCTGCATGCTTCCTCCCTGGCAAGCACCAGTGCCCATCAATCAAGAGAGTACCTGGGGAAGTGCATTCGTCCTTGCATAGCACATTCCAGGGCAATGAGGAATGTCATCACCATTGGTTGTCACCTGAACGCCACCAGGGGAATGCCGTTGATGGAGATGCAAGGTCAGGAGAATTGGGTCACGGGGTCATTTTGATGGGGGTGGGGAGAGATGTGGTGCCACCACCTTCCACGGGTGCAAGTCATTGGTGTTCCGGCAAAAGGGACGATGATGCTCGTGGACATGAGGCGCCAGCCGAAGTGAGGGTGGAAGCATCGGTTGGTGGCTCAATGGAGTGTGGCACCATGGACAGGGGTGTGCTCCTGGGCCACTCCCCCCCCTTCTGTTCATCGCACGGCCATAGAGAACTGTTTGGCACGTGTTGCCACTTCCCTGATCCCAATTGCAACACTTATAATGTTGAGGAAGTGGACAACATGGAGGCGGTGAAGCGGAACAATGAGAAGGCAGGTGGAGGGCGGTGGGCAGTGGGGGCCGAGAGCGTGCAGTTGGACATTGTTGCCACTTGCCTGGATGAGGGTAGTGGAGGTCAGGAGGACCTGATGCCCTTGGAGGCGGTGGTGGCTGACTCGGGCAGCATCCCTTGCTCTGCGAATGTGCTGGCAGCTCATCTGGAAGGGCCGCAGGGTGAGTGCTCTTATTGAATGCTCCCACCACTCTTATTGAAGGGTTGTGATCACTGGAATGTCTAACGATCCTTGAGTTAGTTTTACATGTAGCCCAACCGCAAATATGTTGCTGTTTGGAAGCAACATCTTGGGTATGAGCGAGGGATACTGGGTTTCCTCACCCTTTTTCACCCAATTATATTCCAAATTTAAATACTTGAAAACTTACTTTCTTCTCATGCATTCTTTTGCTTATTTTCTTCCAGCATGTACTTATTTTCTTTTTTTTAGTTTAGTTTTTGGCTCTTTGTTTTCAATATACTTTTGGTTTTCCCAGCAGTCCCACCCCTCCTCCAATTTACGTCTTCAACAAGCTTTGAGCTTTCAGCAAGCCTTCAAGTAGACACAAGTGCAAGACACACGAGTACTCAAAAAATAAATACATTACCAAAATGGTATTGAAACAGTACTGCTGGAAAAGTATTTGTTCTGTCAAGGGTTTTCCATCAACACAATTACTCTGCCTCTTCAGTGTAGGTTTTGAATGGTCCTTGATAGCTCTAGAGCTAGAGTTTATGGTGCCAGAAGTGGTCCTTGGATTTGCCAACTCTCGAATTGCAAATTAAATCATGCTTTCCAATCCCACTTGAACAAAATTGATGACTTACAAAACTGTCATTTTGTGAGCTAGAGAAATTCTGTGGTGAAATTATTTGAGACTGGGGTGCATAGGATCCATTCAGGGCAGTCAGGTCTACAATTGTGTTAAATATATATAATCAAGATAAATTTTGGCAAATAACAAATTTGTCTGTGCATCAAATAGCACAAAATTAAATGGAAGAAAAGTGATGAATGTAATTGAGCCTCCATTGAATGTATCTATGCATAGCATTATTTACATGTTTATTCTCTGGGGATGTTCACTTTTACCCCATCCGGGATGTAAATACCCGTTTCCTGATCACTGCTGTAGAGCAAAGGCAATAGAGACCCTTCCTTCCCTGCCCTACTAGTGGGTGATAATGGCTGTTTTGTGGCATCTCATTCTCTCATATGGACCTCTTCCTTGCCCTATCATAAGGCTTCCCCCTACACTCCCTTGTGTCTGCTACTCGCCTTAATGCCACTTTAAAGGCTTTTATTCTTTCTCTCCACTCACCCCTTCTATCATGACTTCTTTCAAATTCCCATTGCTTCTCAATTTTTCTACAACTCATCTCCTTCTTCAGATTTGATCTAAAAACTTCCTCTCTTTGCCACCTTATCTAATATGTTGTCATTAGTTTTCTTCCCTGTTCAGCTTTCTTTCTCAATTCTTCTCTATCAGTTATGTTAATTTTGGTGTGTTGATTTAACAGGTGCAAACAAATTTACATTGTGTTTCACATTTTTTAATTTAGTTTAATGATTTATTATAAATACTTTAAAAAAAGAACATGGGATGAATGTAATTCACTGAAATTACTAGAGTGATGCAAAGCAAAATTACATATATCTTGGAATTTACATACTCGTTGAGCTGTCTTCCAAAAATTTGGCTGATAGACAATACGACATTAACAAGTTAAGCTTAAGCTACCCGGTGTTGGGCATATGCCAACTTCAACAGAAATAGAAATATCAAAGTAAAGCATTAGGACATAGAGAGAGATAAATAATCACAAAATCAGTGACTTATCAGAAGCAACAATATTTCAGCCTTAGTTTTATTTAAAAGTCATTGATCTTTAAACCATTCAGTGCTTTTGAATAACGGTAAGTAAGTTTTGCATTAATCTTGAAATATTGAAACAAAAGTCAATCTGTCAACTATCTAATGGCGAATACTGTATTTCGCCTTAATGCCTAGATTTGTTGGACGTAGCTTGGCATATGACACCTTGAAATACGTAAAGAGAGCCATGTAATCACGCACAGCACGTCTCCAAAATGAATTTTTGTAGCCCTAACTCAGCATTGACTGACACCATAAAACCACTATTGCAACTTCTAGCATGGAAGCATGATCTGCTTCAACAGTTATATGAACTACAGTGGCTTCTTACGTGCTTACCATATTTTTGCATATCTCAATAACATAATTGCTGGAAGAATTCCTATCACTTTAATTATTTGTTCAATCGACATCATGAAATAGACAGATTTGCATCAAGCCTAAATTACTAGATTGTTTAGATATCCAATCATAAACTTCATATCCTTCCAATTATTGTCATTGAAATCTTTATAAAAAGAAATTCAAATGAAAAACATCAAAGACAAATCTGGCCTAGTACATCCTGATATGTGAAATCTTACAACCTTTCTGAAAATAGTTCAGTGCATTTCTTTTCTTGTTACTCAGTCACCATGTTTCCTTCTATTTGTCTCCATAAGTAAAGAAAGTACATTTGCTTCTTAATACTGAACTTTGCGACTACTTGATGGGTAGAACTGCTCTTATTGCTCCTATTCAGGTGGAAAATTCTCATGGATAATGCTTTTGAAAAGTTACGAGCTCTAAATTTCTGTAATAGAAGACAGCTCCTTGTGGTGCAAGGGAGAATATCTTCATTACTATAGAATTGAATTAGCTTTATGGTAAGATTCACAAAATTAAGAAATTACTCTAAAGATATTATAGCATTCAAGTGGCATAATAATCCTGTAGACCTAAAACATTCAAATTTCAATACATTCCTATTAGAGATGAAATCTTGGCAGCTTTCAGAGGGAAGTTTGTCTCTTGTCTATTTGGAAGCGCCATGGAGGTAGAAAGAGCACCCTGGCCAAGCTCATTCCGGCGACAGGGAGAGAGTAAGTTCATTGAGGGGCAAGAGTTGTGCTGACAGCTGTAACCCCTTAACTGATTGGTGAAACCGGCTGAGTACCCTTGCCCTTTAATTAATTAAAATTAGCAATTTTCCACAAATTAAAATTTTATTAATTTGACTGGTTTCGATGCAAGTACATCATCTTCTGGAAACAGTCATTTCTCATTGTCTACTATGTATGCTGAAAAGCAAGTAAGGGGAGGGTAGTGGAAAATGGGGGGAAGATGGAGGGGTGGTGGAACGTGGCCCATGTGGGTGATATATGAGAGGGGGAGGAGAAAAGATGTAGGGGATGATGTAATTACATCGAAACCGGTCGTATTAATAACATTTTATTTTGTGGAAAATTGCTAATTTTAATTAATCATGATATTCCACCATAAGCCTGAAACGTCTCTTTTTATCCTTGCCCTTGTTTTGCACCACTTTCAGCAGATTTCAATGAGACCATATTGGCATCAAATTAAATACCACATCTCCCCTGGGCATTTTGGGCAATATGCAAATGTGGGATGATGCATTTTGTGTTTTGCATAGGCATTACCCTTGTCATTGTTGTGGTGATTTACTGTAAGTGAAGTGTTGCTAAGAAATGAGTCCTGGAATACATATTCTCACCTCACTCTTTTCTCTGGCAAGATTCAATGCCATGTACCCATTAATCCCATCTTTGCTTCCAAGGAATACAAATGGTTAAGCCTTTGGGTCAACTTTGCCCCCATCTTTTACCTGAAGACCATCCCATAGTAAGTCCTCAATGAACTATCCATATTTAAGTTGCTACCTGGTTATCCCTGGCTGAAATGAGACTTGAGTTTCTTATATAACGTGCCATGTTATGCCAATGGTTCTGTGATACTATGGATTCCATTGTCATACACCTCACCATATTCATCACTTCCCTGTTTTGTCTTTCTTTATCTCATGCAATTCAACATAGTCAATAAATTGTCTGCAGCAAATCAACTATAAACAAAATATTATTGAAATTTTTGACTTCCAAATTAGCTAAAGTGGTTCTCAGAGTCATCAACAAAGGGGTGGAGAGAAGGACAAATAATTACTTAGGGAATGATCAGTTTGGTTTTAGGAAGGTAAGAGATTTACATGATGCTATTGCACTAATGAGATCGCTTACTGAGAGGAATATAGAACACACTCAGGATGTATTTGCCTGTTTCATTGATTTTGAAAAGGTGTTTGATAAAGTGAATTGGGAAAACTAATGAGTATATGGCAGAAAATAGGAATAGATTGGATGGACAGGAAGCTAATCCACAATCTGTACATGTCTCAGACTGGGCAGGTGCCAGTGGGAGACTGAGAGTCTGAATGGGCAGTGTTAGGAAGTGGTGTAAGGCAGGGTTGCCCATTATTACCGGTGCTGTTCAACGTATATGTGAAGGAAATGGTTAAAAAGGCATGGAAAGAACTGGAGTTAGGAATGTTGGTGGGAAATTCATAAAATCCATTAGCTTTGCTGATGACCCAGATCTAGTTTGTCAGTCAGTCAAGGGATTGTAAGCATTGCTGAGTGAATTGGAAATTCATTGTGATATATATAAATAAGCATATTGAGCGGTAGTGGAATGTTGAAGAAGGTAATAGAGGGGAGAATATTGGGCAAGCGAGGAAAGGGCAGGATCAGGATAGGGATGTTGGATGGGATGAAGGGAGGAAAGAAGTACACAGAGATGAAGAGGGACCTGATGTAGATTAGGTTGCTGGATTGGGTTTTGCTTGGAGTTACAAAATGTTTATTTGATAGTTGTGTCCATCCAAAAAACCTACCTTAACCGGTAGATTACCAAAAAAATATATAAATAAAACAAAGGTTAGGTAGTTTGCTAGAAAGAGAAAGACTAAGTTAAGCATTAAAACAGGAAGGCAAAAACTAGAGCAGTTGGAAGTTTATGTATCTCGAAAGTGTTTTGGACCAAAATGGTCAAATGGTAGGGACGTAAGGAGAAGAATTGAATTAGGTAAGGAAGCTTTCACAAGGAGGAAATTGATGACAAGGATGTTGACTAAGGATGTTAAGAAAAGGCTCGTAAAAACTTGGATATGGAGCATAGTTATACAGCTATACATATTGGGGCACCCACCATATCCTCCCGATCTGGCACCACCGGACTTCTTCTTCTTCCCCCTGATGAAAAGACAGCTCAAGGGACGGCGTTTTGACTCTATAAAGGCCATTCAAGAGGCTTCGACGAGGGTCATCAACGGCATCCCCAAAGAAAATTTCCAGCGGGCGTCCTGGGAATGGGAGCAACGTTATACTAAGTGTGTAGCAGCTCAAGGAGCATACTTTGAAGATTATTAAGTCGATGTAAGTATATCGTCAATAAACTTCTTGTAAAAAATCAGTCCTACCACTTTTGGGTGCGTCCCTGTATATGGTGCAGAAACATAGTAGTCACTGAAGCAGGAGGATAGACGTAGTTTGGAGGCATTTGAAATATGGGTTTGGAGAAGGATGGAGAAGGTGAAATGGACCAAAAGGAGAAGTGCTGGGTATGGTGAGTGAGGAGAGGGGATTGCTGGGAGAAATCATAAGGAGGCAGAAAAGATGGATGCAGAACATATTGATTGACAGTGGGATGTTGAAGACTGTTAGAGGGAGAATGTTAGACAAACGGGGAAAGTGCAGGAATAGGATAGGGATGTTGGATGATATAAAGGGAGGAAGGAAGTACACATAGATGAAGAGGGACTTGTTTGAGAGTAGGATGTTGGGTTGTGTTTTGTTAGGAGAGACAAAATATTTATTTGGTAGTCCATCCAAACCTACCTTAAATAATACTAATAATAATTGAAGTTCTCTTATCTTACCATTCACAAGTCTATTTTCCCATTTGCCAATTCTTCATCATTTTCTATTTCGATGGCCTTGACATTACTCTCCTTGAAGTTATCAGAATTCTTGAACAATCTCATACCATACTTTTTTGTTGGTAACACCAAGGGTTATGTAGTGAGAGTAATCGTCAATGAAAGTGATCACCTGCTGGGCTGGAAATTCATTGAATTTCACCCATGACATCACCATGTGCCAGTCTAGAGTTCTAACTTATGATCACTGCAACAGAAAAATTTTGAATTGAAGAAGGGAAATTTTCAACATCCTTGTAGTGCAAACCTTTGGTCTTGGCTTCTTTGATGCGTGGGATGGAATCCTTCTGCAGTGCATCCTGGTTAAGATGACCAAAGCGGTCATACCAAGAGGAAATCTCCCTTTACTCTCTACAGCGGCTCTGTTGCATACTCTTAGATAGTCTTCAAACTTCTGTGATAAAAGTCCACCTTTCATATGCATCAACTCAAGATGCTTCAACGGTGCAAAATATTATTTTACTTTTTTTTTTCACCAAACACCTAATGGATATAAGATTGATAATAAGATCTATAACATAAAGGACTTTGTTAAACTTGTTTGGTCTATCAACCTGAAGAATCAGTCATTGCTACCCAGTCACAGATCCCTTTTTCAGTTTCTGATTCAGCTTCTCTCTTCCTCGTCAGCCACAATCCCAATGATGTATCAGGGTGACTGACTGGACCCACTCTTCTCCTGGGAATAGTCAATAAATCTACTGAACTCTCTTCAGCTTATGTTTGGACACATCCTGCCCACACACACTTGAGCTAATTGAAGTTGCACAAACAGTGTTTGAGTGCCTGCAACTCAACTGCAACCTATGTCCTCTTTCTAACACTAGAGACAATCTGATAGTAACTGTTTGGTAATGATTTTGTGAATACCTGATTTATCAACAAGTTTTTCGTACTCCAGGCTCAACTGCTGATGACCAATGATGTCTCCAAAAGGAAGAAGAAAATCTTTCATTAGAACACTCATGCCTATATTATCTATCTTGTGTTGATTTCCATTTCTTTACACATTCAGCTCATTGCATCAGCTACTGCATTCTTGAATGCCTCTAATGTGCTGAACCTCCTTAAATTTGAGTGATGATATTTGTATTGCCCATTGACCAGTTTTCCCTAATTGGCATGGGTGAACTAACAACCAATATAATTCCAAACTTTTAGTCTTAGGAAAACATTCTGCATTCTCCAATTAGGGTTAGATTTTATCAATTCCAATGAGAACCCTGAGGCATTGTAATTCTCAAGTATTTAGCTTATGTCATTATGAACCCTTTGCACTCTGGTGCCTTTTTTCTCGATTGCCTTACTCTACTCAGGATTTAATTTTTTAAGTCCCCCAAATTTTCTAAGCGTGGCAATAGAATGAAAAACTGGAGTTTCTTTTCGTACAAACTAAATTAATTATAATTTTGATTTTTTTACATAATTATTGATAAATTTATTGATAAACCATAATTTAAACTATAATTTTGTGCAAAAAAGCACAATGCTATCACCTGTATCTCTATCACTATCACTTGAATAAACAATTGTGCTTCATTTTGTCGGTATGAATTCAACATCACTGTCACTATCAGTACATTCACCCTAATCTTTGGGTGAAGCAAGGGACGTTTTCCTTTCCATAGTTCCACTTGGACCAGTGACTGGTTCATCATCTTCATATGCATTCTCAGATAACTCACTTTCATCACTATTATATTCAAGAATTTTTCTCGGGTTTCCCACCGGGTCAGGTTGATGAAGAATTTTTCTTGGGTTTCCCACCGGGTCAGGTTGATGAAGTGCACCGACGTTTCGAAGGCTGACTCTGCCATCGTCTTCAGAGTGAAGTGCAGAGCAAGAAAAAGGCCTGGTATATATACTCTCCCTCCCGGCTCAGGTGTGCCCTGATTGGCCGGGAGCATTAGTGTGCTCCGCTACGGCCAATCGGGTGCGTTCACATGCATTTTTTATAATCTTTAGCACTGGCTTCCAAGTATTGCTGATTTGGAAGCCGTTGTCTCTGTTGTCTCTACCGTATTACTAAACACTGGTGATTATCACCGGAAAATCCAAGATTTACTCCAAGACCCAGCATACCGGACTATCACCCGTGACCCAACGGACGCATTAGTGAGGAAGACGGCCACTTTGATCAAAAAATCATTGCCGAGCTCCGAGACCAACAGAAACCTAGTGCCGCAAGCGCCCGTCCCACCGAGACTCTATGGACTGCCCAAGATCCACAAAGAAGGAGCACCTCTAAGACCAATCGTGAGTGCCATAGGGGCACCTACGTACAATTTGGCAAGACACCTGACCGGGATCCTGACGCCTTTTGTGGGATTATGCAAGCACCATATCAAGAATTCGGCAGAATTCGTCAAAACCCTACAGAATATTCGTTTGGATGACCAAGACATTTTAGCGAGTTTCGACGTCATATTGCTATTTACTAAGGTGCCGGTCAAGGACACCCTGCTACTTCTCCAAGCACGGTGTGATGAGAAAACCGTCGATCTCTTCCGCCATGTCCTCACTTCGACATATTTCCTCTACAATGGCAAGTTCTACGAGCAAGTGGAAGGAGTCCCCATGGGTTCTCCACTGTCACCATCCATTGCGAACTTCTACATGGAGGACTTTGAAGAGAGAGCACTGAGAACAGCACCCTTAAGACCTAAACACTTCTTCAGATATGTGGATGACACCTTCATCGTGTGGCCACACGGATCGGAAGCTCTCACTGAATTCCTCGGTCATATGAATAGTGTCCACCCAAACATCCAGTTCACCATGGAGACTGAAACAAATAGACGACTTCCCTTCCTCGATATCCTTATCGAGAGGAAAAGAGATGGCAGCCTAGGCCATCAAGTCTACCGGAAACCAACCCACACGGACCTATACCTGAACGGAAGAAGTCATCATCATCCCACACAAAAGAGAGGAGTAATTTCCACACTTGTCCACCGAGCTACTTCAGTGTCGGACCAAGAGCACCTGGAGGCCGAAATACACCACCTAAGGAAGACATTCCAGCAGAATGAGTATAGGACCCGAGAAATCAATTTGGCCCTTAAAAGGGCCTTCACTAAACCCGGAGGGGAGAAAAAAGAAGAGAGAGAGAAACCTGTTGCCAGAGCCTGCATCCCGTTTGTCTCTAAGGTTTCAAATAAAATCTCAAGGATTTTAAGGAAACACAAGGTGGAAACTATCCACAAACTGATGAGTAAGCTGCAATCGGTCCTGGACACCAGTAAAGACAAACGGGGATTCAAGATCTCAGGAGTTTACCGAATTCCTTGCGAGTGCGGCCAAGCATACATTGGGGAGACCGGCCGCACCATAGAAACACGCCTAAAGGAATACGAGAGGTGCATCAGGTTACTATACCCAACGAAATCTGCGGTCGCCGAACATTGCCTCAATAACGACCACAGAATCGACTTCACCGGCACGAAGAGGCTTTGCCATGCCAACGGCTACTGGGGTCGCGTTGTGAAAGAAGCCCTTGAAATTCGATTGGACAGCAACAACTTCAACAGAGACAACGGCTTCCAAATCAGTAATACTTGGAAGCCAATACTAAAGATTATAAAAAATGCACGTGAATGCACCCGATTGGCCGTAGCGGAGCACACTAATGCTCCCGGCCAATCAGGGCACACCTGAGCCGGGAGGGAGAGTATATATACCAGGCCTTTTTCTTGCTCTGCACTTCACCCTGAAGACGATGGCAGAGTCAGCCTTCGAAACGTCGGTGCACTTCATCAACCTGACCCGGTGGGAAACCCGAGAAAAATTCTTGAATACCATACGCCGGGAAAATCTGAGATCATTCATCACTATTATATTTGTCAATAAATTCGTCAGTTTCGATGTAAAATTCATCGTCGCTGCTTTCTAATTCTTTGGAATACTTATCCATCGTTAGGAGGTGAAATTCCTTCAGAATGAGCAACTACTAGCTGGCAAACCATTCGTCCAACTAAAGGGAAAGCATCTGTTGTAAGAGGACCCTGTGTCATCAGGGAAAACATCTGTGTTATGCTTCTAGAAACGTCATCAAACCTCGGTACCTAAGATAAGGGAGGTTCTTTATCAGGAGAGGATGATGCAACCTCAAAAAAGCATGACAAAAAAAAGTGCTAGAGTTCAAGTTACTATGAATCAATGGCTTATGTCTTGGACCCTCCTCAAACAACAATAATGCGACCTTCAAAAAAGCATGACTTAAGGAAAAGGGCTAAGGTTCGTGTTTTACTATGAATATAGTAGACTAATGTCTTGGACCCTCCTACTCAAGATTCCTGATTATGCAATAGAGAGGAAAAGATCAGGCAGAACATTTGATGACACAGCTGACACTAGGAAGAAAAGGAAATGAAAAAGTCCAAACTAGAAAGCAATGAACTACAGAACAGCTGACTGAGGTAACTTTACATTCTGGTGATCTTTTTTTCAGACACATCATCTCTCATGGGCATTGCTTTACATTTAGCTGACTTCCATGTAATGAAGGGCAAACAATGAAAAAGAACTTACAACACAGCAAAGAGATAACAACAAACATCTGTGTAGGTGGTGGCATCCTATGGAGACAGCATTTATGTCGATGACGACATTATGGGTCGATACTATTCATTTATAAAACAAGCCATGCTATTAATTAAGCCTTATTTTACTTGTTCTTTCATGCAGATGACTACAAGTAAAGTAATTGGAAAATATGGACAAAAATCCCAATTCCCCTCACAGTGAAACTCTGTGTCGAGTGTGGCTCGACATACGAGCTGCTACCGTTGCTAACCGTGTTGAGTCACACTCGACGTCCAAGTGCAAAAGGTTAATCAAGACTGGCCAGGATAGACCATCGACTGTTGGAAGTCATCTGTTCCTTGATTAAATCTGCCTCCTCAGTGACTAAACTTGCATCTGTTTGTAAAATGAATTCTCCAGAAAAGTGTACAAGTCTGGGTACTAATGGTGTTACATTCCTTTGGCATATCAAAAGCCTCCACAAGAATCGCATAGGCTATTCATTAGTCTGTGCTTCCTAGTCAGCCCAACTCAGAATGAATGAATGTTCCATAACATGTAATTTGCCGTGGCTACAGAGAATGCTTTTGCATCATTGGTTGGGGTTGGGGTAACCAAATTATTGGTGCCAAAGAAGATGAAAAATTATGAGTGCAAAAGAGTGCTTAGAGAATTAAATAAGAGAACTGTTAAATGTTTGTGTTTAAAAAAAATTATGACATGCAATTGTTCAATTGCAATTCAAGTTGCAATGTAATTAGTCAATGACATTCTGTTTACAAACTATGAAATTATCCAACTTCCTAAACAAATTTGAAGTCAAAATTATAGAAAATGATTTTTACACAGAAAGGCTTTCTTCAGAAAACTTTAGATAAGACATTTTTATCCGTAATTATTTATCTTCGTTGAGACCCAATTCACTTTTTCTCTCAAGCAATAATCACAAAATTCAATGCAATATATGGCCTTAAAAGTTGTGTTAAGCTTGCAATAAACTGTTCACATACTCTGTTATGAGCTTGTTATTTCATTCATGGGTCCATTGCAATTTTATCAGCCTGAAAATTATTTCTCTGCTAGCATAATGGATGGGATGATTAGACAGATATATGAGAGAAGGAAATGGAAGAATGTAAATACAGAGTTAGCCAGAAGGAAGTACAAAGAGTTTTATAATAAATCGGGATGGGTAACAACCAGAGCAAAAGAAGTGTGGTGGAAGACGCGGTGCGAGGATATGGAAAGTTTGCAGAGGAAGGGTGAAATTAGTGTGCTCTACGGCAAGGTTAAAACACTATCAGGGAGTGAGAAGGGAAGGTCTGTGTTAACAGTTGGAGATAAGTCCAGGAAAATTCTATTTGAACCAGGAAATATCCAAGATAAATGTAAAGAATATATGGAGAAACTGTGTGGTAAAGAACTTAGGCCAACAAGGTTATGCATAGAAAAGGAGATAGCTTAGATCCAGGCATAATCGATGGTGAAATAGGAAGAGCTTTAAGGGAGATGTAGTAAGGCTGTGAGGGTAGCAAAAAAATCCTTCAGAACTACTTAAAGGTGTAGGAAAACGTGGGAGGAAGAGTCTATATGGACTGATACGTGACATCTATGAGGAAGGAATTTGGCTGGAAGACTTTGTGAGATCAGTGTTAGTTACTATCCCAAAAAAGGTGAAGGCTGCATCATGTGAGGACTACAGAACAAAAAGTTTGATTTCCCAGGCGATTCGTGGAATCGTCAACAAAAGGATAGAGAGTAAGGCAAATGTTTACCTAGGAAATGATCAATTTAGGTTCAAGAAGGGGAGAGGCACAGGTTATACCATTGCAGGAATGAGATCACTAATTAAGAGGAATATGGAATACAATCAGGATGTATTTGCCTGTTTTGTAAATTTTGAAAAGGCTTTTGGTAGAATGAATTGGGAGAAACTAATGAATGTACTGCAGAAAATAAGGATAGATTTGCCACCATTCCAGCTATAGAAAAAATTCAATGGAGTGTATGAGCATTTTGGAAGGAGTGTTATAGGTTTGTTTGAAAAATTAGAAACACCATTGGCATAAGTGTATGAGGGTGGTCCCAGAAGTATCCAACCCAACAAAGAAAATACAAAAATTTTGGAAAAAATGTGTTTATTTTTCAACATAGCCTCCTTTAAGCTCAATATGCTTTTCCCATCGATGTTCAATACATTTGATACCCTATTTACAATAAGAACTGTCTTGCTCCTCAAAATAGCCATTAACTACCTACATCACTTCTTCACCGTTGGAAAATCTTTGACCACCCAGCCATTTTTTCAAGTTTGCAAACAGAAAATAATCTGTGGAGGACTAAATCTGGCGAATAGGGTGCAAGAGGTAGCAATTCATACTTTAATTCATGAATTTGGTCCATTGCAATGAAGGATTTGTGAGCTGGTTCATTATCTTGATGAAATAACACTTTTCATCTTAGCTAAATGTGGCCCCTTTTGCTCGATTTCTTTGCTCAAACGTTGCAAAAAGTTCGCATAATTCTTGCCATTGATAGTTTTTCCTTCTTCAAGATAGTCATTGGAAATTATTCTACGTGAAATGGTCTTTGCCTTCTTTAGAGCCGGTTCTCCCTTTTGAATCCATTGTTTTGATTGTTCTTGGTTGTTGTCTCGGATGTGAAGTAATGGACCCATGTTCCATCCATGGTTATGAAATGGTGCAAAAATTCTGCTTTGTTGCTGTGAAACTTTGCAAAACACTCAATTGAAACATCTTCACGACACTGGTTTTGGTCGAGTGTGAGCAAACACGGCACACATCTTGCACCCAGCTTTCTCATGTCCAAATTTTCAGTTACTTCGTGATGTACTGCACTGTTTGAAATGCCTAATATGTCTGCTAGCTGGCACATTTTCAGTTGACTATCATGCAGTATCCTTTTGTGAATTTTCTTCACTGTTTCTCAAGTCATCACCTCATTTGGTCGAACAATGCGATGCTTGTCTTGTTGTTTCGAAAGAGGAGAAGAAGGTGTGATGCCATAAGAATGAGCAGAACATCAGTTGAAAGGAACATTGAATGTAATCAGGCTGTCTTTGTGTGCTCATCAGATTTTGAGAGGGCAGTCAGTGATGTAGAGTGGGCAAAGTCAATGGAAATATTGTGGCATATTGAATTGGAACGGAGGGATAAAGTGACTTATTTGAAACTTGTATATCATTCAGATGGCTCAGATTAAGGTTAGCAGAGAGAGAATCAGGATAGGTAATGATTGGTAAAGGAGGAGTGCGGTAAGTTTGCCCATTACCCCCGGTGCCTTTTAAAATATATGCTGAGGAAATGATGTTGAGGGCTTCAGCATGGGAAGGGCTTGATCAAGGAATAAAAGGAGGTTGTGAGATGATCAAGTCAATTAGGTTTGTAGGCAAATAATCATTAGAGGGTCTGGAAGTCAAGGGATTTACAGGAACAATGCAACAGGTCTGGGATGAGGGTTCACCACACAGAAACAAAAGTGATAACGTTCTTGAAGAGTAAGAAAGCTATGTAAACATAAAGTTGGAGGGGATAAACTTTAGCAGGTGGAACAGTTCATGTATTTGGAGGGCAGTATTTTAGAGGAAATCGGTTCATAGTAGTGGGGAGATGAGGAGAAAAATTTTGTTAGCCAAAGAGGCATTTACAAGAAGAGAATTGATGATGGATACATTTCAGGACAAATTTGAAGATTAGATTTGTGAAGACTTTAATATGGATAATAATGCATTATGGATGTGAGACCCAGCTAACCTTTTAGGCAAGCAAGAGGATGAGCATAGATGCATAGAGCATAGAGCATGAGGATTTTTAGATTGGGGCCAGGTGGACATGAATGAAGGAAAAAGTTGGACAGAAAGGAAGACAAATGCTAAGTTTTGAATAAGATCATAAAAAGGGAAGGAAGCTATGAGAGGAATTCTGAAAAATGTAGAGAAAGTGGATGAGAAACTTATTGAAAGGTGGTTGGATGTAGAATGGAGAATGTTTGGTAAGTTGAGTCAAGGAAGGATGAGGTTAGGCTTTGTAGGCTGCATGAAGACAGCAGAAGTTATGAAGGAAGAAGTAATGCAGGGTAAAGAGAAGGTAGGGAATTCTTAGGGGTCATCTACCTTTAAATAGGTAGAATGTCTAGAAAGAATACCTATTTGAAAGTTTCCATCAGCCACCTGCTAGAATACACTTGAGAGAGAGTGTAGGCACAACATAGGTGACATCTCTGGGTGAATATCGGTGACGTGGGAAGAAAGAGGAGTTACACTGAGAAAGTATGAGAAGTATAAAGAAATACAACGATGCTACTCAGGGGAAATAATTGGATTGAAGTGTGTGTGATTTGTCCAATCTAATTGGCACGATGCTGTTTTTGGACTAAATGTATCAGTCAATGCATGTGGATCTTTGGTGTGTCTGGATTGGTCGTGTTGGCACTCCTTCTCCAAAACCCTTGCCTCCGTTTGTGCGCATCAACTCGAATTTCAGAAACACTGCAGAATTTAATTTATTTGTTTGTTTTGCAGAGTGAGATCCCACTCTTCATTGTGCTTTGGGAGAGCAGAGACTTGGCAGAGAGAGGAATGGTATGGAGGGTGTGGTGGTGTGAATTTGCCACTTCATTCACTTTGATGGCATTTTTCCGGGAGACATCGACATAATGAGGTGCCAGTTGGATGCATCCTGCTGTGATGTGTTTTCAATAGTACTTGGTGGAAGTTGTTGATAGTTATAAACATTCAAATGATGAAGTAAGGTGCATATCAGAGAATCCAGTTGAAGCACATCTAAATTTGTCATGAAAAGGCCACTATTTACTTAAAATATTAACCAACAATCTCTCTGTGTTTCGTAAATAAGACAAAAATTGAAACAAGATTATATTAATCTTTAAATGTGCAGTCATATATGAGCACACAAAAATAAGTACTATAATATGTAAATCACTGTGTATATGTATGTGCATGTTCATATTCATTTTATGTGCGTACATACATATACACATGCTTCTATTCCCTTGTTAAGGACTGAATTTAATATGGTTGATCAATGTAAGATGCCCAAAAATCATTGAATTCATTATTTTTCAGAGATGATTATCATCTATTTTTTCAATGGTAATCATCTCTAAACATGTAGTGCTCTTTTCCATGCATCACACAGAGTTGAATGAAAATGTGTATAATGTATAAAGAAAACTGAGTAAAATAGTCATTGGACCTCTGAGAGGAGATAATATGGAACAATAAGTACTTCCTAATAGTTTACCATTGCAAAGTTAACAACTTGATCCAGTGTTTTTACAATTTGGGAATTACTTTGTTTCCATGAGACTCACTTCTGGCCATTATTAGTTAATTGAAATATGTTCTGTTTTTGTAAAAATGATTTTTGTATAATAATTGTACAGTACTTTGAAAAGGGCTTCAACATTAATGGTTGAGCAAAATGTACCAATTGTAGGAAATTGAATTCTTCACAGAAGAAGAAATAGTTTATATATACTATTCATTGTCTTTTGTCTAAGTAAGCAGAGTATAAATATTTTTTTAAATGGTTGTGAAACTTTACAGAATGGACCAATGGAAAATTTATACAAAGTGTGTGAGAAGGGATGAAAGCCCTCGGGCAGCTCCTCCTCATTTCTTTTGAGAGGAAGAAAAGGAATCCCGTCATGGTTGTGAATGATATTTTTTCATTGACCTATTTGTGCATTGTGTATGGGCAGCCAATAGGGATCTGATTGTATATGACTAGTCGAATTGCCCAACTGGGAAACTGTAATTTGTTCATTAAGTGAGAGAGGGGAAGAAAGAGGTGTCCTTCATATTCCACAGCCTAATATTTCACCACATGCCTTATTTCTCATTGTCATATCATCACCAATGAACGAATGGTTGAATTATTGGACTTCATCCAATCTTATTTTTGCTGTAATTGTTTGAATCCTAATTAATAATATTACCCCAATGACTGCTCTGGAGCTCTTAGACCAAGGAGTATTTGCCTATGCCACAAACCTGTGGATTGTAGTTTGGCTTTAGATGCATTGTTGAAATGGGAAGGGAGAGCTGGCTGGCTGGCTGGCTCGCTTACTGTGTGCCGTGCTTGTGTATGTGTGCTTGTGCGTGTGCGTGGGGAGGGGAGGCAAATGATGCACACACGCACGCAGGTATGTGAATGCACCTCTATGAGATGGGCAATACTGGTGCTAGGCTAAGGCAAACCAAAGAACTTTAATTTTTTAAATTCATTCATTGATACGGGAGATGCTTTTTTAAGTGGAGTTAAATAATATTATCTATAGATATATTTATCAATATATAAATAATGTTAAACATTGAAGAAGAGATCTCTTAATATGAGATGTGTGTGTCTTTGTGTGAATGTATATGTGTGTGTGACTATTTGCATGTGCAAACACACATACACGCACACATATCTATAGGCTTTTTTTTTTAATAGTAAGAGGGAAGTGGAAATGCTTTTTATACACGCACTTACACCACACACAAGGATAAGTATGACATTGGGCTCGGTGTGGCCTCACAAAGTCACCCCAGGGTGAAAGACCACTGGTTCCTGGAACGTGGCTGAAGTAAGCTCAGGCAACCGATACCAAGTAAAAAATTACCCTCTATACATCCAAGCCTAATCCCCCATGGGACTGTCGTCAGGAAATCCTTTGTGGGGGAGCGGTAGCTATTTCTAGCTCTTTCATCTGTTTAGCAGCATCCCTACTCCCCTTCCTTACCAGGATGTTGGCAACAAGATTAGGGGTTCGGGGTGCTCTTCTTTCTTCTGGTCTTCTCTTTTCTACTCTTCTTTTTTCTAATCTTCTATCTTCTTTCTTCTATATTCTTTCTTCATTCTTCTTTCCTCTATCTTCATTCGTCTTTCTCTTCTGCCATTTAATTCATAGGTCCTTTAGGACTTTCGATACAAAGATGTCGACTGCTATCTATGCCTGCTTTGATGACATCATCACATCTGTCAAACTTTCTGGAGTAATACTCTGTTTTATCATCATTTCTAGCTCTTTCCAAACTTCATCATATCTAGGGCACATAAAGAACACATGCTCTGCATTTTCATCGACTCCTACACAGGATGGGCACTCTGGAGACTCCTCTTATTTAATTTTGCAGAGGTAGGCTCAATAGTACCCATGGCCTGATAGCATGTGTGTCTGGTAATAGTTGAACTCACCGTGACTGCGGTTCAGCCTTTTGTCAAGTTAGGGAATCAACCAGTGCATCCATCTCCCCTTAGCCGAATCATTCCAACTTTTCTGCCACCGTTCTAAGCTCCTTTTACGTTCGTCAGTCTTCAGCTCAACTCTTCTTTTTTTCTTATCTTTTAGGTCTCATAGAGCTTTTCTTCATTGGAAGATCTCCTTTGGTTCTTCTGCTAGTATCTCGATTGGCAAAAGTCCTGAGATGACTTCTACTGCCTCATAATGAAAAGAGAAACTTTATAATTCCACATAGATTTATTAGACGGACGACCTAGGTTTCGACGTGGCACGTCATCATCAGGTACTTTTTGCAAAGAAGACAGAGAATATATAGTCACAGAAAATTGGGGGGGGGGAAAGAGGGGGAGAGATCGGGGAGGGGGGAAAGGCGAGAAGAGAGAGACAACTCCCTGGTCTGAGGAGAGGGTTAGGGGGTGGAAGAGGGGAAACCCCAGGGGGTGGGGGGGTTTTGGCCCGGAGGTGTTTAAGGGGGCTGAGAACATAGGGACTAGAAGAAAGGAAAGGAGTAGGAACTCCGTAATCTAAGGAAGGTAAGGTAGTGTAGGGGACGCGTGGGTCAGGAGGGAGAAGGGAAATCCCGAGTATAAGTAAAAACGCTGTATTAAGAGCCGGTAGGGGAGGTAAGGTAGGTGAAGAATCATTAGGTGTGCAAGGAAGGAAGGTCTAGAAGGGGGGAGTGGGAAGGGTACAAGATTTCGTTAACAATATTAATCTTATTTTGAACACATTTCAAAATTTCATATTGCTCCAGCACGTCAAGCCTCTGTCCTTTCCTCTCAATATGCAGGAACTCTGGCGCAAAATCACTCAGATGATTCTCGTCCAGCAGATGTTTGGCAAAGAGATGTCGAGTCCTTATTTTTGAAGCACGATTGGTGTTCCTTGATCCTTTCTTTAAACTTTCTCCCAGTCTGGCCGATGTATCCTGCTCCACATTGACAATTTAATTTATACACGCCACTTTTCTCACTTTTCTTATACCAAAGACAGAATTCCTACAAGTGAGAAAAGTGGCGTGTATAAATTAAATTGTCAATGTGGAGCAGGATACATCGGCCAGACTGGGAGAAAGTTTAAAGAAAGGATCAAGGAACACCAATCGTGCTTCAAAAATAAGGACTCGACGTCTCTCTTTGCCAAACATCTGCTGGACGAGAATCATCTAAGTGATTTTGCGCCAGAGTTCCTGCATATTGAGAGGAAAGGACAGAGGCTTGACGCGCTGGAGCAATATGAAATTTTGAAATGTGTTCAAAATAAGATTAATATTGTTAACGAAATCTTGTACCCTTCCCACTCCCCCCTTCTAGACCTTCCTTCCTTGCACACCTAATGATTCTTCACCTACCTTACCTCCCCTACCGGCTCTTAATACAGCGTTTTTACTTATACTCGGGATTTCCCTTCTCCCTCCTGACCCACGCGTCCCCTACACTACCTTACCTTCCTTAGATTACGGAGTTCCTACTCCTTTCCTTTCTTCTAGTCCCTATGTTCTCAGCCCCCTTAACCACCTCCGGGCCAAAACCCCCCCACCCCCTGGGGTTTCCCCTCTTCCACCCCCTAACCCTCTCCTCAGACCAGGGAGTTGTTCTCTCCTCTTCTCGCCTTTCCCCCCTCCCCGATCTCTCCCCCTCTTTCCCCCCCCCCCCCCAATTTTCTGTGACTATATATTCTCTGTCTTCTTTGCAAAAAGTACCTGATGATGACGTGCCACGTCGAAACCTAGGTCGTCCGTCTAATAAATCTATGTGGAATTATAAAGTTTCTCTTTTCATTATGTTAAGTCGATTCCATGAAGTCACGCCCGAGACAACGAATTCTACTGCCTCTTTTGACACCATGTGGAATCCACATGCTTTGGATCGCGAGTGCATCAACTCAAATGGCAATGTCATGACCAAAGTAGTGACTGATGTTAGGAGTCCTTTCCTCTTCTGCCTTGGACCTCTGATGTTTGGTGTAAGCTGTGATAGGGTCTTCCCAACTGCAGCTGCCTTTGTGCTTGCTTTCTTGACCTGCACTTAGAAGTTCAGAACAGAGTCAATCTGCACACTGAGGTATTGTAAAGATGGCTGGGTGGCAATTCAATGCTCTCCCACTCTCAAAGTTAAAGTCTCCAGGGTCTTCCTGCTGGTGACTAGAACGGCTTCCATTTTGTGTTTGGCCAGCACTAATCCCATTTGCTCCATTCATTCTCTACAAATCTCAAAGGAGACATTGAAAAGGTGGGTGACCTCATCCTGATGCTTCGCTATGATAACCATTGCGACATTGTCAGCGAATGCCACTTTTGTCACTGCTCTGGGGCCTTTGAGTTTCAGCAGCCCATCATACATGATGTTCCAGAGCAGTGGTCCGAGCACTGAATCTTGTGGAACTCCTCCAGTTATATGATATGGCTTAGGACCTTCATTGGTGTCAAACTTAAGAATTCGGTCTCTGAAGTAGCTCCTTACCATCTTCTGTATCCATCCATTTCAGAGAGCGCCTCCATAATACAGTTCCATCTGGCTGAGTTGAATGCGTTTTTGATATCCAATGTCACGATTAGGCAATACTGTTTCTCGCCATTCTTCCACCTTTTCCCAGCTATTGCCTCTCTTGCCTTATTTACGACAAGACTGATGGCATTGAGGGTGTCACAGTTCTTCCATAATCTGAATTGGTTGTCGGATAGGTGTCTCTCTGATACTTCTTTGATTCTCCCATAGATTATGAGCTCAAAGATTTTTCTTGCCATGTCAAGCATGTAGTGTGGACGATAGAATGATGGTTCATCCAGTGGCTTCTTTTCTTTAGGGAGGAGAACTAGTCCCTGCCACTTCTGCTGAGTGGGAAAAGTTCCTTCCCCTATGCGCCTTTTGTGCATGGTGAGGAACATCTCTGATACTTCCTCGATAACTACTTTCAGTGCAATGTTGGGGATGCCATCCAGCCTGGGGGCTTTCAAGATACCAACCTTGGAGCATGCTCCCTTTAATTCCTGGAGTGTAACTGTCGGTATATCATTCTCGTTGCATTGCTCGGTCAGGTCATCATACTGTGGTCGTTGTGGAAACACTTCCGTCATGATCTTTTGTAGCTTTTGCGGGCACGTGGGTGAGAGCATTGACTGGCTATTTAGCTTTTTCATTATTACCGTGCATGGTCTACCCCATGGATGAATGTCAACCTCTTCTAGTAGCTCCTCCCAACATTTCTTCTTACTGGTCTTGATTCCCTTAGCCAGCTTACTCCAGGTGTCTTTGTAGATCTTTTCCAGCTCGGGGTAATTGGGCCTATTCCTTTTGGCTCGTCCTCTTGTTTGATTACATTCCCGATGCAGCATAGCTATTGTGTCGTGCCACCAGTGTACAGGTAAATATCGATTACCTTATCCCTTATGGAGGATTGTTAAGTCACATGCCTTGGTGATCCACCTCATAACCTCCGTCACCTCTTCGGCTGCATTTATTGCAATGTCGGGCTTTTCTCTGGCACCGCTTTAAAAAGGTTGTGGTCAGAAGTGCTGACCTTCCATCCAACCATGTTGGTCATTACAGAAGGTGGGGCTCTCCTTGACCTGGCAGTAGACACCAACAGATCAGATGATGATCACTGAGATGGTGTCCATTACCTCCCAGGCATTATTGTTGTTTGAATCAAAACATTGACTCATGAAGGTGAGGTCCACAACGGAACCTTTGCCTCCTTTTTTGAAGGTCCATTTGTTCTCTGTGTCTAGCAATACTAAATCTAGGCTGGTGAATGCTTCTAGTAGTGCCTGACCTTTGGGGGTTTATCTCCTTACTTCCCCAGTTGACTGCCCACACATTGAAGTCTCCCGCAATGGCCACAAGAGAGTGTTTCCTGGCGTCTTAGGTTAGCCTGTCAAGGAAGTCTGCAAATTATCTCATGTCGTAGATAGGTGGTGCATAACATTTGTAGAAGTGAATGTCTTCAACTTAGCCCTTATGAATCCTCTTTGTGCATTCTCGTTGGTACTCTGGAATGGAAGGCCAATGCACGACCAGATAGTTGCTTTTCCAGTTGAATCAGGAAATCAATTGCCATCCTTTGTGCATCCTGAATGTGTGAAATGGAGAAAAGGTCAAGATAATAATGTGTTGAGCCCAGTCCATGATGTTTAGAGATGGATGTTCCATTGATTTTCACCACGTGTGTGTGTGTGTGTGTGTGTGTGTATGTCAGTGGCCCAATGATGTTTTTATAATGATTTTTACCAAGTGCTTCTATGTGTGCGTGCACATGTGCTTGCCTGTGCGTGTGATTGTGTGTGTGCCTGAGGTATGTGGGAGCAAACATGATTCAGTTTGCTCGAGAAATGATTATTTATCAGAGGGTTGCCAGGGACATTCCTCATCTGTTACTGTTGTGCATACTTTGTGCAATGAAACACCAATCCATCAGCATGCATAAACTGCAGTGAATTTTGAAAAAAAGGCTGACCAAGGGAATCACTGAGTCTGTGCGTATTATGTTAGCATGATGCCTCAGTTGCATGTGTCCCTAGTTGTGTGCCTAGTATTTCCTCGTAATGGCATAGATTGCAATGACTAAAAACCATCATGCTATCTATCTGCTGCCAAATGACTCTTGTGTAGATACCACATTCTGCTCTGGTTTTGTGCAAGTGTTGATTTGCTCCACAATTTGGTTAGATTGGATTTCATTATTTTTTCAAAGATGTTTTAGAGTGCAAAAGACAGACAGAGGTTAAATAGGAAAGAAAGGTGAAGAATTGGTGATGGGATGCTTAGTTTATTTTACATTTATCCTGAGATTCACCTCTTAGTAGTTTCTTAGCAATATCATCATGTCCAGGGTTAATTAGTTAGAATATTGATTTTTGCCTTTTGAATCTTTTAGATTGCTAATTATCATTATTTCTATGCCATGTGTTGTCCCTCCAGTCTTCAATGCTGTATTCTGTTGCAGGCATTTAAGTTGGGTGGGAAAGATTTGGGTGGCAGCAAGAGAGGCTTCATTATACAGTGTATTTGTTGATTGTGTACATGAAAGATGTTTTGCATTCGTTCTCAATGACATACGTATACCTGTATGTCTCTTTTTAAGTGACCCTGGTAAATGAATGGATAGTCAATAAGATTGCAATGACTAAAAACCATCATGCTATCTATCTGCTGCCAAATGCAAATAATTTCCACAAACTCAAACTGTTTTCAATGCCTCTGCTGTCTCCTGCTTTAGGTTACAAGGTCTATTTGCCAATTAATTTAGACATTTAGTTATCATGTGATTAATGACTGGATGTAAATTTAGAAGTGAAGGCCAAGTGCTCTTCTCCTCCACACTTACACCTACTTGTTGTCATATTTCCTACTGATTCTCTATTTAGTGTCCAAAACTTGAGTAACTGGAGCAAAAATAGTTAACAGTTAGTCAACAGTGATAGAGGACATTGCAGCTGTATTCAGTTTATAGGACTATTCATTGCATTCAATGACAATCATCATTGGAAGTTTGTCACAATTTTTCTGTGAAGGGGTTGGCTGTGGCACACCAGTGCTAAACAAAAATGATTCCTTTTATGAACTGAACATGAGTGGGCACTGAAACTGACCTTTTTATTCAAGTTGTGTAGATTATTTTAATGACTTTCCTTCTTTCTATATAGAATGATGCCTATGGTTGTATAGCAAATGGGTGAGGTGTGGGCACCTCTCCCCTTGACGGGTGATACAAAGGTGCTCTCGGACTCCACTGCCACACTTGATGGATTTTGTGACATGCTTTCTGACTTGCCTCCAACAGTTTGCCTTCCCTTTGTCACAATTATTGAACAAGTTGATGGTTGTTCATTGGGTGCACTTGTGGGGTTTGGTCTGTCACAGTTCTCCTCAGAATACTGATAAACTCTGCATTCACAATGAATCTTTCATTTTGAATGCGCAGATGTTCATTGTGGCCCAATAGCTTCTCCTGTAATTTGATGACAACTATCTGCAGTGTGTATTTTAGCATATTAATTTAGTTGAACTTAACTGTTTGGCAAGGCTTTCTTTTTGTGGGCAATGTCTTGGTTTTTCTTCAAATTGTTAATTGTAATGATATCCCGTATTAAGGAATTGATTGTGCTAAAATCTGGTTTCATAGAATGCAGTAAAACCCTATCTGTGTGTGTGAGTGACCCTTGGAAGCTCATGTTTTTAGGACTATTTTGAAATAACAATTTTCTAAGGTGTCCTGTGATAAAAAATAGGTTATATGCAAGAATTTGTCCTATAGCAGTGGCATTCATAGTGATTTAAATTCGAATTGCTCTTAACCTGTCTAACAGGTGGTGGGTAAGTGAAAGTACATGTGGGCACTACCAGTTTACTTTCAGTGACATGAATTATTTGAACCAGCCATGAAAAGTGAATATGCCTTTTAATTAATGTTTTTCATTAAAACATTGATTAATGTTCTGAAAACTAGCAAAGCTAGAAAAAATCTCCAGACTGGGAAAATTGCATGCAAATGACTTCAACCTAAGGGTCATGAGAGCAGCTTTTATGTTAAGCATGGAAAACTCAAGTATGGTGGTGTTAATGCTCACCAGAGCCATGCAGTATTTATGAGCCTTCCCTTTTCACTGCAGTGCTGCCCAGGTATTTCCTTTGCCTCGGTCATGACTCTTTTTTCTTTACCATCCCCTCATAGAATCTTCACAATGTAATTTAATGTTCCAAAAGACTTCACCATTTGAAAGCAATCATAGCTGGTAAGGAGCATCTATCATAGCTAAATCATCTAATGTACATTACTGACAACTTATTGGCAGTAGTAGTTTTTCACACACATTTTTATAAAAAATTAATATTAAAAATCTGACATGTTCATGTTTCTTTCAAACCTTTATGCATTAAATCTTAGCTTTAATGTGATGATACAGAATCTGCTTTTGATTTAATATTTATACTTTGTGCACAGGTCCACTTTTAAAAGAATAAACTCAGAAAGGTTGCCATATATTGTGTTTTGGGCAGGCATTCACTCTGGTTGTGTGTGGCAGAGAGACTCTTCCTCTTCACATGCCTATTCTCATTGACTAATGCCTTCAATTTTGACTGGCACTATCTTTCCCTCTCCAGTTTTCTGAGTGCTACTGAGTCACTGATGTAGTAGCAATGTAATCAGTCACTGATTACATTGAGTTATTATTATAATTATTGAATGCATCTTCAGAATTTGCAACTATTTCGACTCAACTGGAGGGGGAGGATTCAAGGTAAAGTGGGGAGGGGTGCCACGCATGAGGCTTGCACCCCATTATAGACACATTCATTTGAACAGTTGTGATAGCTTGAACAGTTGAGATAATGATTTTGAAGCATCGAATTTTTTCATAAAATTATGTCATAGCATAAATAATATAACATCAGAAATGGCCATTGCCCGGATAAATCATTGTCCCAATCCTGTTGAAATTTTAAACTTACATACTGGCAGAAGAATTGGAATGAAATTCAGAATTCAAACAAACAGAGAGTGAAGTGGCTGTTAAAAGGAGATTTATAAAAATGTGATATGTAGCAGCAGGGAAGTATTTTTCATCTAAATCACTCATTAGATCCCTCTCAAAGGCAGAACTAAAATTGAGCCGAGAAAACTTTCACTCCTATTCATGTGAGGAGGTTGGCAAGTTTCTGGGAGTCCATCATAAAAAAATTGTACACTTTGAAAGACTCAAATTACAGCAGCTGTAGTTGGAGGGTAATTTGTCCAGTGGAATGAGAGACTACTGAGACAGTTATTCCGAGATATTTTCTGGGATGGAAGAAATTGTTATGATGCGTAAGCAGCATTGTTTAAGAGGTGCAAGATAGATTCTTGGGATTTATGTTTTTGGTGGTTATAATAGTATACTTGTATATTGACCTGTAATTACTGAAGTTATCTTTGCTGCAGATGGAAACTTGGGAAAACTGGTACTTTTAGGAGTCGGGTAAAATGCTGCATTTCTGAAGAGTAAAATTTTCACTTCAACAGAAATATGATAAAATATTTAGACATATATCAGGGGCAATAATATTGCCATGTTTTTATTTGTAGCAGTTTGATATAGAAAATTCTTAAGAATATTCAAATAATGAGTAATTAAAGGACAATACTGATGTTGGTTGTAGTGCTCATAGTGCAAAGCATTGTGCTTCTTATCTGTTGCCTGAATTATTCTATTGAAGAGACATTGGTTGAATGGATAAATATATAAGTATTCTATTCTTTGAGGTTGCATCTTCAATAATTAGCAGCAATGGGAATCCTTCTCAAGCAGAATTAAAGGTACTCTTGGAAAGGTACACTACACAGGATGTATTTCGCCTGAAAATTTGTATTGGGAAGACATGATTTAGGAAGTTGTTTTCATGGAAAAAGTTTCCATATTTACCCTGTACTTGTATAATCTGAACTTCTAAACATGCAAAAAAATATGAGGAAAAGGGACCTTGCGCAGTTCAGAATTTGTTTTCCTCTTATTAGTAGGTTGGTGGCATACTTGATACAAATTCAGCCATTTGCTAATGACAACTTGTTATTTGCAAAGGCTTGGTCTTTCTCTCTGTGGTGCCATTAGCAAAGGAGGAATAGGTGGTAGCAATGGCAACTAACAGTCAAGGGTTACTTTAACATTATTCTCATTTAAAAAGCAAGAGTTGCTTGTTTAATTAAAATTGGCAATTTTCCACAAAATAAAATTTTTAATATGACCAGTTTCGATGTAACTACATCATCTTCTGGTCGTATAAAAATTTTATTTTGTGGAAAATTTCCAATTTTAATTAATCATGATATTCCACTATATCTCGCCTGAAACATCTCTTTTTATTAAGAGTTGCTTGTCTCAAGAGAGATGGCAAAATAGAGAGGAAAAAATATCTCTGCAGCAACCTCTGTGAATGTTTATGAATTGTAGTATTTAAAAAATCTTTCCATTATTTCCATTGCTTAACATTGCCTTTTTGTGGCAGTAGTAACTTGCACCATGATTTCCCTGCGTGTGCCATTTCTGGAGAAAGAAAACATGTTTTGGTTTAGGCAGGAGACTATTTTGGGAAAGCGGTAGTAGGGAAAGTAGGCATGTATTATTTTTTGAAGCATTGTCAAGCATAATTCTTGTAGTTGGATGAAATTTTGCTGTTTTGAACATTTTTGTTAGCATCAGATGAACGGTATAATGATGCTGCTTTGATTGAAAACTTTCATTAATATTGTCTTGTTAACTTAGTCCATGTATGAAGGGACAGGGTGATTATTTGACAGTCACAACTCAAGTCCCTGTATTATATCCCATGTTATCATTTTAGTGACAATGAGAATTTATCTAAAAAATGGAGAAAAGATTGGGATTAAGTCTAAGAATTGATTAGGCATTGGTTACACTGTGCAGGATTTTGCAAGTGATAAAGCTGTTGGCCATCATAGAAATTGGATTGGATATGGTAAAATCCTTTTCAGTTGTCAGTATTACTTGGCGCTTATGTTGAAGTCAGTTCATTCTAAACTTCCAGTAGGTGATGTAACAATTTTAGCAGCACATTGGGACCTGAAAACATATTTGAAAAAACATTTTTTTCTTGTTTCATGATGTGCAATGATGAGTGATGATATGTTCCAGGGTTAAAATAAGATCATGGTAAAGTATGCAAGTACTCATGAAGGTATGTTTGACTTTGTTGTAGCAATTTACATCAAATTTGCACTCACATTTAAATTTGTGTACAGAGACATAGAAGAAGTAAATGGTACTTAATAATAGAATTGATAGTCTTCGTTTCTATTTACTGATTACCTTTTTAGTCTATTTAGTAAGCATTATTTTGTGTCAGCTTTAAGACAAAGTTCATAAAGAGACAAATTATATTTTAATTCACAATTTGAATGCCTCTCCCCAATTATGGAAGTACCCCTTTTCTTCACGAAAAGACACGACAACCCCCCCCCCCTCCCACTATGATCCCACCAATCACTGACGCTTAACACTCCTCTACTCCTTCCCTTTTACCCCGATCACAACCCGATTTTTTCCCCTTTTTTTCCTCCTTCTCTCACCCACTCCACAGTCCCTCATAAATACTATATAAATGGGCTGCAGCTGGTTTTATTTTGTTCCTGATGATGATGCCTAAGCGTTGAAACTAGTTGTACGATAATAAAGAACAGTGGATGTATACATTGTGTTCTTAATTAAATAAATAATGAACATGAACTTCCACAAAGTTGAGCCTAAAACAATAGAAAGCATAAAAAATGCAAGTATAGCAAAAAAGGCCAAACTCTGCTGGACACTGACTATCAAGTACAGGGTGGCATCTTTGAATATCTACTTCAATAGTAGATGCATCAAGCTTGGACTCATCCCGAACTATGTCAAGGTGAACATCAACTGCGATTCCTTAGCAGCAAGGCAGGCAGTTCGAGCAGCACAGAGAGTATGGGTGAATAAAGAACTGCAAACCTGGTATGCAAGGAGAAACAGCATCAACCATTACAGATTCCTGTTACACATGGAGCTGTACCAAGAGCTGAGTTGGATTGAATGGACATTATTGGATGACTACGTTCGACAAAAAAGCAGTGAAGTTGCACATAAAAAGAGGTTAGTCATCAACCTCAGTCATCTGTGATAAAATTAACCATCTTGAAAGGTTAAAGCATTCATCAAAAAATCTCACATTGAAAGCTACACCATTCTTCTTTCACAACAGAGTTGTGAACTTGTCTAATGTGAAACTTGATTTCGAGCTCAAAAATGAATTGAACATGGTTTTAAATATGTCCCGAACATTCCAATTGGAACAAAAGAAATAGAAAATTTAGCCGTGGTCTGTGAAGTTGCCCTAAATAAGAAAGACATCGGCTTGAAAACGATCGTAGCTAGGAAGTTAAGATCCATTGTCAATTTGGATTTCCCAAAATGTAGGTTCTATTCTCAAGATCTTATTTCGATCATCTCGTGTAAAAATTTTTGAAAGACAACAATGTAATAGTTGAAAAAGTGGACAAAGGCAACACAGTGGTAGTGATGAGAAGAAGTGACTGTATAAACAAGTGTTATGACTTCATCAACAGTGAAGAAATTGTGAAACTCCCAAATGATCCCACCCTGAAATTCCAAAGTAGTGTGATAAAGTGTTTAAAAACCACCCCCAATGTCCTCAAACCAAGTGAAATTTACAAAGCAACAGTGATGAATCCGAGAGCTCCCAGATTTTTTGGCCTTCCTAAAATTCATAAAGAAAATACTCCATTGAGACCAGTGATTTCCAGTGTTTCCACCCCTACGGGGAAACTAGCCTCCCTTTTGAACTCCCTCTTCACAGAGTTGACTAATTTCCAACCTAAGTTAGGAGTGAGAAATTCCAGTGATTTCTGTGCCCAGCTCTCCAAGAAAGGTCCCCCGCCCTCAAAACATATCCTAGTGTCTTTTGATGTCAAAAATCTTTTTACAAATATACCTGTTGTGGAAACATTGTCAGTGGTGGAAAAAGTGCTGGGGCCAAACCACCCTTCCTCAATGAGTTCATGTCTCTTTTGAGATTGTGTGTTGAGCAAAATTATTTCCAATTCAATAATGAATGCTTCAAACAAGTGGAAGGATTAGCAATGGGGTCCCCATTATCACCACTGCTTGCTGACCTGTGCATGGATGAGTTTGAAAGAAAAATATTCTGCAACCCCTCACTGTTTACAAAGGATATTCACTGTTGATTTCAATGCGTAGACGATATCTTTGCTGTATGGACAGGCACTAAAAGACAGAGAATTTTGTTAATACCCTAAATTCCCAATGCAAAAAAATCAGTTTCACTTGTGAAAAAGAACTCAATAATAAGTTAAATTTTCTAGATATCATAGTGTCGAAAAAGGGACGGGGTTTTGATTTTGAAATTTTCCAGAAAATAACCACTACAAACCACATCATCCCCTTCAACTCTCACCATCACATACCCCAACAGCTTTCCACTTTTCATTTTTTACTAAACAGACTGTTGGCCATTCCTCTGTCCAAAAATAATTTTGCTCAGGAGCTTCAAATAATTAAAGATTTACCTACAAATAATGTTACAAGGAGAACGAAGGGTGCTACAAAGAAAATGTTCCTTTCAAGCCAAAGAATTTTTATATAAACCAGTTAATGTCATTGAAAAAGAATACAAATGATGTAAACTCCCTTTTTATGGTTCAATTTCACAAAAGATAACCAATCTCTTTCCGAGGGAACAATTTCGAATAGCCTTCTACAATAGAAATAACTTAAAATCATTTTTGAACTCTACGAAAGACAAAGTAGGCAAATTGAATAAAAGTGGCATTTATAGGTTAATTTGTAACGACTAATGCAATATATAGGCCAAAAGGGGAGGTCGTTACTGGGTGAACTCTACCATCACCTACCAAACGACCTTCGGGTTGATTACTGTGTTTATGGTTAGTATATATGTATAAATAGGATAAAGTACTGAGCCATATACGGCATGTGAAATTCATACATCAGGGTAAGGGGGCCAGTTCCTTTCCCTGTGCTGGTTATGGTTTCTCAGGAAGATCTGGAATCCAAAAAATCACATAGCTTGCGTGGAGCTGGAGGTGCTCAGAGTGCCTTGCCCAGTAATCAAACCCAAGACAGTCCGGTCAGTAGTCCAATCTTCTACCCCCTGGACTACTGCGACCCATTATGTATATTATTATTAGGTAATCTACTGATTAAGGTAGGTTTTTGGAGGGACACAACTATCAAACATTTTGTAACTCCAAACAAAACCCAATCCAGCAACCTACTCTACATTAGGTCTCTCTTCATCTCTGTGTACTTCTTTCCTCCCTTCATCCCATCCAACCTCCCTATCCTGTTCCTGCCCTTTCCTCGCTTGCCCAACATTCTCCCCTCAATTACTTTCTTCAACATTCCACTACCGTCCAATACGCCCTTCATCCATCTTTTCTGCCTCCATAGGATTTTTCTCAACAAACCCCTCTCCTCACCCATTATCTCCAGCACTTCCTCATTTGTTTTCCTTTTGGTCCATTTCACCTTCTCCATTCTTCTCCACACCCACATTTCAAAAGCCTCCAATCTACGTCTATCCTCCTGCTTCAGTGACCACGTTTCCGCGCCGTACATAGCTACGCTCCATATCAGCGTTTTTACGAGTCTTGTCTTAACATCCCTACTCAACGTCCCCGTCATCAACTCCCTCCTCCTTGAGAAAGCCTCCTTGTCTAGCGCAATTCTTCTCCTTACGTCCCTACCACTTTGACCATATTGGTCCAAATCACTTCCGAGATATGTAAACTGCTCTACCTGCTCTATTTTTTCCCCGCCTATTTTAATATTTAGGTTAGCTTTTTTCTTTCTGGAAAATCACATAACCTTCATTTTATTAATATTGATTCTCATCCCATATGTATCGCACTGAACCTCCAATTCTCTCAGCAATGGTTGCAACCCTTTGGCTGACTGAGCAACTAATGCTTGGTCATCAGTAAACCTAACCAATTTTACGAATTCCCCTCTGACTTTCATTCCTACCTCCAGTTCTTCCCATGCCTCTTCAATCGTTTCCCCCACATATAGTATACGTTGAATAGCACCTGTGATAATGGGCAACCCTGCCTTACCCCTCTTCCTAACACTGCCCATCCAGACTCTCTGTTCATTACTCGCACCTGAGCAGTCTGAGATATGTACAGGTTGCGGATCAGTCTCCTGTCCCTCCAATCCATTCCTATTGTCTACAATACACGCATTAATTTTTACCAATTCACTCTATCAAATGATTTTTCAAAATCTACGAAACAAGGAAATACGTCCTGATTGTATTCTATATTCCTCTCGATTAGTGATCCCATTACTGTAAGGGCATCATGCATACCTCTCCCCTTCATAAAAACCAAACTGATCATCCCCTAAGTAATCATTTGCCTTACTCTCTATCCTTTTGTTGATATCCTGAGAATTTCTTAAGCTGCGTGGGATATCAGACTTATTGTTCTGTAATTCTCACATGATTTACCCTTTACCTTTTCCGGAATAGGAACTAACACTGATCTCACAAAATCTTCCAGCCAGATTCCTTCCTCATAGATACTACGAATCAGTACATATAGGGCCTTCTTCCCACATTTTCCTAAACATTTCAGCAGTTCCACAGGAATGTTGTCTACCCCCATGGGCTTATTTGCTTTCATCTCCTTTAATGCCCTTTCTATTCCATCGTCGAGTATGCCTGGGCCTAAGCTATCTTCTTCTACATCATGTTCCTTTTTTATGTCTAACCTTATCGGCCTAAGTTCTCTACCTCACAGTGTTTCTATATACTACCTTGATCAAAACGTTCCCGGAATTTATTCAGAAAATTAAAAATACAAGTTTATTCATCTAAATCTATATTGTCCCCTTCAAAGTAATCCCCATCGACTGCAACACACTTATGCCAGCGCTTGATCCAATCCTCGAAACATTTCTTACATTCGGTTTTCGGTATGCCCATCAGTGCTTCCTGCGATTTTTCCATTACTTCCTCTCGGCTGCTAAAACGCGTTCCCCGTAATGGTTTTTTAACTCGATTGAACAGAAAGAAGTCACAGGGAGCCAAATCAGGTGAATTCGGTGGCTGTTGGATGGTATTTGTTGCATTTTTCGTCAAAAAATTACGAATAATGATAGCACTGTGCGACGGTCTCGACGCACTGTGCGACGATTTCTGGTCTCTTTCGGCGAATTGCTTCACGCAAACGTCTCATAACGCCCACATAATACTCTTTGTTTACTGTCTGGCCTTCTGGCAAAAATTCATGATGCACTACACCGTTGTAATCCATGAAAACCGTCAGCATTGCCTTCTTTTTTGACTGAAAACGACGTGGTTTTCTTGGTCTCGGCTCATTTGGTGAACGCCATTCACTTGCCTGATGTCTGGATTGCGTGTCGTACTCATAAACCCACGTCTCGTCTCCAGTAATGATCCTTTTGATGAATGTGGGATCGGATTCAGCCTCGCAAATCATGTCTTTTGCGACGTCAACACGGTCTCTTTTTTGCATGAAATTGAGGTCTTTTGGCACCAACTTTGCTGCTACACGACGGAAACCCAAATGATTAACCACAATGTCTTGGGCGGATCCATAGGCAATGTTCAAGTCCTCCGCTATTTCTCTGATGGTTAATTTGCGGTTATTGACCAACATTTCTTTTACTTTATCAATTTTTTCACCGATTTTCGATGTCGATGGTCTGCCACTGCGTTCATCATCTTCGATTGACTCACGACCACTTCTGAACCGCTCGTGCCACTGGTAAACGACCGTTTTTTTTAGAGAATCGTTGCCGAAACACTTTTCCAACATTTCCAACGTCCGTGCGCCACTAAATCCGTTTTTTACGCAAAATTTAATACAAGTTCGTTGTTGCAAATTTAAATCCATTTCTGCAATTGTAAAAAATCGCCAACACACACAGAGATAGATGTACTCTTGGCTACGTAACTTTTGCAAATGTCAAGTTATGACACTAAGATTTAAAGGGAATATCAACAACAGATGTACCAATTTAACAAAAAAAAACAGAACTCAAATCGGAACGATAGGAGCGCCACACGGTGGATATTCCGGGAACTTTTTGGTCAAGGTAGTATTCCTTCCATTATTATTATTAGGTAATCTACCGGTTAAGGTAGGTTTTTGGATGGACACAACTATCAAATAAACATTTTGTGACTCCCCACCTAGCAAACTAATCTATATCAGGTCCCTCTTCATCTCGGTGTACTTCTTTCCTCCCTTCATCCCGTCCAACATCCCTATCCTGTTCCTACCCTTACCTCGCTTGCCCAACATTCTCCCCTCTATTACCATCTTCAACATTCCACTACTGCTCAATACGCCTTTCATCCATTTTTCCTGCCTCCATAGGATTTCTCTCAACAAACCCCTCTCCTCCCCCACCATTTCTAGTACTTCCTCATTTGTTTTCCTTTCGGTCCATTTCACCTTCTTCATTCTTCTCCACACCCACATTTCAAAAGCCTCCAATCTACGTCTATCCTCCTGCTTCAGCGACCATGTTTCCGCGCCGTACATAGCTACGCTCCATATCAGAGTTTTTACGAGTCTTGTCTTAACATCCCTACTCAACGTCCCCGTCATCAATTCCCTCCTCCTTGAGAAAGCCTCCTTGCCTAGCGCAATTCATCTCCTTACGTCCCTACCGCTTTGACCGTATTGGTCCAAAACACTTCCGAGATATGTAAACTGTTCTACCTGCTCTATTTTTTCCCCGCCTATTTTAATATTTAGCTTAGCCTTTTTCTTTCTGGAAAATCGCATAACCTTTGTTTTACTAATATTGATTCTCATCCCATATTTATCGCACTGAACCTCCAATTCACTCAACAATGCTTGCAACCCCTTGGCTGACTGAGCAACCAATGCTTGGTCATCAGCAAACCTAACCGATTTTACGAATTCCCCTCCTACTTTCATTCCTACCTCCAGTTCTTCCCATGCCTCTTTAATCATTTCCTCTACATATACGTTGAACAGTACCGGTGACAATGGGCAACCCTGCCTTACACCTCTTCCTAACACTGCCCATCCGGACTCTCCGTTCCCCACTCGCACCTGAGCAGTCTGAGACATGTACAGGTTGCGGATCAGTCTCCTGTCCCTCTAATCCATTCCTATTTTCTGCAATACACGCATTAATTTTTCCCAATTCACTCTATCAAACGCTTTTTCGAAATCTACAAAACAGGCAAAAACGTCCTGATTGTATTCTATATTCCTCTCGACTAGTGATCTCATTACTGCAATGGCATCACGCGTACCTCTTCCTTTCCTGAACCCAAACTGATCATCCCCTAAGTAATCATTTGCCTTACTCTCTATCCTTTTGTTGATGATCCTGAGAATAACTTTAGCTGCGTGGGATATCAAACTTATTGTTCTGTAATCCTCACATGATGAAGCCTTTGCCTTTTTTGGAATAGGAACTAACACCGATCTCACAAAATCTTCCGGCCAGATTCCTTCCTCATAGATACTACGAATCAGTCCATATATGGCCTTCTTCCCACCTTTCCCTGACCATTTCAGCATTTCTACAGGAATATTGTCCACCCCCACTGCCTTATTTGCTTTCATCTCCTTTAATGCCCTTTCTATTTCCTCCTCGAGTATGCCTGGACCTAAGCTATCTTCTTCTACGTCATGTTCCTTTTCTATGTCTAACCTTGTCGGCCTAAGTTCTTTACCATACAGTGTTTTTATATATTCCTTCCATCTCTCTTGGATTTTTCCTGGTTCAACTATTATCTTACCCCATTTATCTTTAACTGTTAGCACAGATCTTGCCTTCTTACTTCCCGATAATAACTTAACCTTGCTGTAAAGAGTACCAATTTCATTCACCCTCTTCTGTAAACTTTCCATATCCTCGCATTGCGTTTTCCACCATTCTTCTTTTGCTTTATTTGTGGCCCTTCTCAATTTATTGTTTAACTCTTTGTACTTCATTTTGCCTAACTCTGTGTTTACATTTTTCCATCTTCTTCTCTCATCCATCTTTGCAATCATCTCATCCGTTACCCATGGTTTTCTTATCCTTTTCCCGTTAACGGTTCCTATAGTGTCTTTAGCGGCTTCCAATATCCCTTTCTTGATACATTCCCATTTTTCTTCGATAGTACTCAGTTCTTTACCGTCATCTATCATTTTCTCTACAGCCTCCTGATACTCCTTCCTCGTTAATTCATTTACTGCTTCTAAATTCCATTTTTTAGCCCGCCGCCCTTGCCTTATCTTCTTGAAACGAACGTTACATTTCATAACAACTAAATTGTGGTAAGAGTCCGCATCCGCTCCTGGGAAACTGTGCGAATTTATCACACTGTTCCTAAACCTGTGCCTAACCATAATATAATCTAACTGATACCTTTCTGAGTCACCTGGCATTTTCCATGTATACCTACGCCTTTTGTGGTGTCTAAACCATGTGTTAGTGATGACTAACCCCTGTCTCCTGCAGAATTCAATTGCTTTCTCCCCACGTTCATTCCTCGTGCCTAACCCATAGTCCCCCACCTCACCACCATCTCTTTCTTCGCCTACCGTCGCATTCCAATCCCCCATCACTATCAAATTTTTCCCTGCAGGAACACTCGCGATTATATCCTCTAACTCATCATACATCCTATCGACTTCTTCCTCCTTGTGGTTGCTCGGTGGCATGTATACCTGAATAATGACCAAGTTCGTCGGCTCTGCTTTAATCTCCATGAGTGCTATCTCTCTGTGTCCATTCGCGAGCAACATTGCCGTATTCCTTCCATATCTTTTGGATTTTATCTGGTTCAATTATTATCTTATCTCACTTATCTTTAACTGTTAACTCAGATCTTGCCTTTTTATTTCCCATTAATAACTTAACCCTGCTGTATAGTGCACCAATTTCCCCATTCCTCTGTAAACTTTCCATTTCCTCGCATTGCGTTTTCCATCATTTTTCTTTTGCTTTATTTGTGGCCCTTCTCAATTTATTGTTCAATTCTTTGTACTTCATTTTGTCCAACTCTGTGTTTACATTCTTCCATCTTCTTCTCTCATCCATCTTTTCAATGATTTCATCCATTACCCTTGGTTTCCTTATCTTTTGACACCATCACGTAATGGCCACCCCACTGGGGTCAGATGCCTTTGCAGCCACCTCGCTGAGCATCCACTCAGCATCTGTTCCTCAGCTTATCTGGCTCCTAATCTTTGACCTATGGGGTAAATGGTTATCTACCAAGTTCTGTTAAAAGAATATAGCTTTCACCCAAAAAAAACTTTGATATTGAATTACACACCAAGTCCAGATATCAAGTGAGGATATTTAAGAGATTTCCAAAATACAAATTTCATTTCTCCTTTTGATCTCGTGAGACCTTAGAATGAAAGAGTGAATATTATTTAAACTTTGCTATGATGATTATTCATCTAACAAATCCCAAAATCATATGTGGTTAATGTATATGTGTTATTAGAATTTACGGTTTCCTGCAATTTACAACTTTAATATCAAGTCCTGTAAAATTTCATATTTTTCCAAAAATAGGGGAATTGTATTTAAATGATTTCATTTTCTATTTCCCTTCAATTTGTGTCACCATGTGCTGGAATAAACAAATTTTATATTCCAAAATGGTTACTCATGTACATCAGCTTTTTGAAAGAATCTTCTTTGTACCTCGTTTCATGCAAATAGACTTAAAATAGATGAGAGAGAGCAATAATGTGAATGGTTTTAACAAATAATCGGGAAAGGGTGAACAGTACAGAGATTTATTAGTGACAGAAATGTGAACTACTTAAACTCATAATCCCAGTCGGCCAGGAAAAGATTGGTGCTATGGCATTGTCCAATTAGGAGTTATTGATGTAACTTCTGCATTGTGGTAACACCTGTGGGAGACAGTTCATTTCTCACGTACGTTGAAATTATGAGGAATTGAAAGGAATTCTGATCTAAACTTGATGAAGCATGAAAAATGTAAGAACTGGTGACTGACCTCTGGGATGAGTCAGAATTCCAGAATATGAAATTTGTTTATTCCAGCACATGGGGGCACAAATGGAAGGAAAATGGTATATGAAATCATTTAAATACAGAGTTCCACATATATTGGAGTAATAGGAAATTCTACAGGACCTGATATTAATGTTGTAAAGTAAATTCCAATAATGCAAATATGGGATTTAATTGTATATCTCCAAAGTTTGACAATTAAAGTATGGTGTTATTGTTGAGGGATGTGTTGAACCAAAATTTTTGTGTATGCCAAATGTTTTTCCAGAGTGACTCAGGGAGGCAGCAGCAAGCCTTCTGCCCTGAGGGGATCGCAGTCATCTTTGCATCGACAGGTGGACTTAGTGAGCGGGTCGAATGGCACTCGTGATAGACCAGTGTCTGCATACATACCACAAAATGGGCCTCAGCCAATCCAGGTATACACTTTTTCAATTGCTTTAACAATCATGACGGGACTGCTGTAATTTTATCATGGTGATGCACATACTGTTGAAGTAATCTAAGGTGTTTAGTGAGTTGGGGAAGTCATATTTGTGTAGGAATTATGGTAAAACATGCTAATCCAGATTTTGTTGGGTGAGGGGTTGTACAGTTTAGGCAAAATCTGCAGTACTCTGGTAATTCAGTAAGTCTATAGAAAAAATGGAAAAATATGATTTTGGGTAGATATATTTTTTTAATTTTCAAAATAATCTTCTTTTGGCTTGTTACACTTTTCCCACAATTTCTCCAACTTCTTTAAGCTATCCAAAAGTCAGGATTTTGGAAGGTTGTCAAAATAGGCATCTGTGTTTAAAATGAACTCCTCATTCAATGTGAAGTGTTTTCTACCTTAAGCCATTTTTTCAAGTTCGGAAAAAAATTCACTGAGAATCAAATCTGGTGAATAGGGTTGATGTTGTAATGGATTGAACTCCAATTTCCATTAATTTTGCCATTGAATTAATATGTGTATGCACCCATCCATTGTTGTGATGAGAGATGATAATATTCTCTGCCAAATGAGGATGTTTTCTCTTGCTTTCTTTGCTCATCAGGTGCAATTATGCTGCATAATACACACATTTGATTTACCATTTGTCCTATATGTAAGTAATGGATGCAGATGATTCTGTGAGCATTCCAATAACCTTGGCCATCACCTTGTCGTCCTGTCACTGTTTTTGTTTTCTTTGGAGTTGGATTACATTTTCAAAACACACTTGTTTTCACTGTTACATTGTCTCTGGAGTGTAAGAGTGTATCCATGTTCAGTCCACATTTATGTATCAATGTGGAAACAAATCAGGATTACAACAGAAGAATGACAAAGTAGCATCCAAATCAACCACACAATTGTGTTTTTTCTAGACTGAGGGCAAAAGTGGCACTCATCTTGCCAAAATTCTTTTCATACCCAATTTTGTATGCAAAATTGAAACACTGTACATACCTTCAGATATGCCTGTGGCCACAATTATTTCACAAACTTTGATTTGTTGATCTCTCAAAACCATATTATGGATATTGTCAATCGTTTCAGTGGAAGTCACTGCTGCTGGATGTTCCAAAACATGTTAATCATTTGTGGATGTATGGCCACATTTAAACTCATTGACCCAATTGTTTACTGTCATAAACACAGGGGAAAATGTTTCATAATCTTCATCCAACTCAGCTTTGATCTCTTTCTGAGTTCAACCTTTTAATAGAAGTGTTTAATCCCTACATGAAAATTATTTCTTTTCCTTTTTTCCAAATAAACAGAAGTTTGCTGCTTCACTCGACTATGGCAATGAAACCAAATGGTGGAGAAATATGAAAGTTAAACAGAGGTCTAGTGGGAGATGAGGTTTATTAAAAGCAAACCTTTCCAATCCTATGATATTGTTGCAACCCATTCAAAGTCCCCATTTATCTATCCCCTCACAAAATCTGAACTGAAAAAAATAGTGAAGAATCTAGGTAAAAAATGAAGCTCTGGTTTTGGTGGAATTCCCAGTTACATTATTAAGCAATCTATTGACTTATTATGCAGCCTCTTCATTTTCTCATAAATGAATCTTTCAGATCAGAAGTGTTTCCATCCCCTCTAAAGGTGTCAAAAGCCATTCTACTTTATAAAAACAAGGGTGATAAACATGACATTAACTTCTACCATCCAATTTCTCTGCTGAATCAATTCAGCAAAATATTTGAGAAGGCATTTTATGTTAGGTTAATTTCTTACTTAGAGGTTTCCAATCTCCTTTCACCATCTCAGCATGGTTTTAGGAAACATAAATCTGCATCTTCCGCTAACTATCAGTTAATAACTGAGACTTTAAATGCTCTAGGTAAAAAAATAGAAGTTGCTGCAATATTTTTGATTTCTCAAAAGCTTACAGCAGTGTTGACCACCAATTACTTCTCAAGAAACTCTATTGGATGTGTCTTTGTGGCCTAATGCTTCAATTAAATCCTACCTATTTGATAGAAAACAACGTATGGTTATTTCTAAAATTGGTGCATCTTTTGTTTCCCCAAGTAAGGTCCTTAATAGAGGTGTCCCTCTAGGCTCTGTTCTCAGGCCTGTCTTGTTTCTTTCTTAAATAAATGACCTTGTAGATAGTTTTCAACATATAAACAGTGCTACCCTTTTTTATATGCTGTTGACACTAACATTATCCTTACATCGCCTACTTTAGATGAATTGACAGTTAAGTGTAAACAGGTTAGTCACATCTTACTTTCCTGGTGTCATAATAATTTCCTAGATTTGAATATAGAAAAGTCTTGCCTAATATACTTTGCAAATAAAAATAAAGCCAGCAGAATACTTTCTATTGAAGTTGATGGGAAGGTGATCCCACAGGTACAAAATACCAAGATCCCACAGGTACAAAATACCAAATTTTTGGGTTTCCACACCAATTCTCAAATTTCTTGGGATGAAAACATAAATACTTAAACTAGTAAGTTAAGCTCAGCCTGCTTCTTAATAAGGTCCATTAGATCCACTGTTTCAGTAATGTTCTCTGTGCACTGCACTATGAAGAATTTTATTCTTACATAGCCTATAATATCTTTTACTGGGGCTCATCATCAAAGGCCTTGGCCATTTTCAGGGTCCAAAAGAGAGCTATTCGACTCATGACTTTTGCTAAACACAGTGCCCTTTGCCGTTCCCAGTTTAAAAACTTGGATGTTGTCAGTGACATGTATTTATATTTTTCATGTAGTAGTACGTACAAAAATAAATCTGAAAAATCGCAACATCCACAAATATCCTACAAGGCAGAATGAGCATCTGCACATTTTATATGTACACACAAAAAAATGCAGGTGCTGGTTCAAATTTTATGAGCCTCCATCTTTATAATAAACTCAGCAAGACCCAAAAAAGTGTGGCTGCATTTAACCCTACAGAGTCAATCTGCTTAGGCTCTTGAGATTAAAAATGTATTTATTCAATTGCTGAAATTCTTAATAATGCCTAGTATGTATCTTGTATCCATTGTATGTATTTTATTACATTACCCTAAAGTATTCTATATCAAGTGTAACAGTTGTAACAACTTGATCGCTGGAGAAATAAAATTATGATTATTATAATCACCATCTCTTGTAATATTTGAGGATTAACTGAATGACCTGTGTATAATATAATTTAAATTTCAGCATCAATTATTTGTTATATTTAAAATTAAATCTTTTTTAATTGTCTCCAATTCATATAAATAATAAAAATCATGTGAATGCACAAAATTAATTTTGTTATTAGGTAATCTAATGGTTAAGGTAGTTTTTGGATGGACACAACTGCCAAATAAATATTTTGTTTCTCTCAGAAATCTCCCCTTATCAAAATATTGCAATGGGCTCACGAGGCATAAGACACTTGGGCCTCATCACCACAACACTACACAAGCATACGCACACTCCAGCTGAGCAAACCACTTGCAATGATATCTTATAAGGTCAAACTCAGCAGACAATATGTGCACAGCTACATAATCAAGACATAACAGCTATGTCAAATGTAGATCATTGAGATAGTGCTAGTAAATACATTCAAAGATGCACAAAGAGACAGAGAGATTCACATGTATGCACATTCACAATTTTGAGGAACCTAAAATATTCTGATAATAGTGGTCCAGATATCCTTGACCTTTTGCACTTGGATGTCAAGTGTGACTCGACACAGCTATCACTGCCACAAGCTTGTTTGTCTAGCCATGGAGTTTCACCACTGGCTAAAGAGGATTTGGCATTATTTTTTCAATTAATTCTCTTGTTGCCATGAGCAGCAAAAGATGAGTGAAAAATTACACAAATGATTTATGGATTATTTAATAAATAAATAATGTGCAGCTATAATACACCTACACATAAATACTATGTCAACCCAATACTGCCGGCATAGCAGATGATTGGTTTGCATCTATTTACTGTCTTGTTAGTGCTCTTGTTATTATTATTTTTCCATAGGGTATTTCCTCAGTGACATAATTGCCGTTGCTGAGCATACTATAAATCAAGCATGATGTAGAGGAAGATAGCTTAGGTCCAGGCATACTCAACGATGAAATAGAAAGGGCATTAAGGGAGATGAAACCAAATAAGGCCATGGGGGTCAAAAACATTCCTGCAGGAAATATTAAAATGTTTAGGAAAATAAGGGATGAAGACTGTATATGGACTGATTCGTAGTATCTATGAAGAAGAAATCTGGCCGGATGAGTTTGTGAGATCAGTGTGTTCCTATTCCGAAAAAGGTAAAGGCAACATCATGTGAGGACTACAGAACAATAAGTTTGACATCCCACGAAGCTAAAGTTGTCCTCAAAATCTTCAACAAAAGGATAGAGAGTAAGGCAAATGATTACTTAGGGGATGATCAGTTTGGGTTTAGGAAGGGGAGAGGTACGCGTGATGCCATTGCAGTAATGAGATCACTAATCTAGAGGAATATAGAATACAATCAGGACGTATTTCCTTGTTTCGTAGATTTTGAAAAACTGTTTCATAGAGGGAATTGGGAAAAACTAATGAGTGCAATGCAGAAAATAGGAATAGATTGGAGCAACAGGAAGCCAATCTACAACCTCTAAATCTTTCAGATGTTTCAGGTGCTTGTAGTGTATGAAGTCTAAATTAGCAGTAATAGGAAGAGGGTAAGCCACATATGTTTATTATCACCATTCCTTTTTAGCATGCATGTGGAGGAAATGTTAAGTGATGCATGGGAATAACTGGAGAGAGGAATGAAAGTCAGAGGGGAATTTGTAAAATCATTTAGGTTTGCTAATGACCAAGATCTAGTTGGTCAGTCAGCCAAGTGACTGCACGCATTGAAGAGTGAATTAGGAGTTAATTGCTATGTGTTATATGGGATGAGAATAAATATAAATAAAACAAAGGAAATGTGGTTTTTCAGAAAGATAAAGGATAAGTTAAATGTTAAAATAGGAGGGCAAAAGAGCAGGTGAAACATTTGACATGGCATAGAAGTGCTTTGAACTAAAAGTAGTAGAGGTGTAAGGAGAACAATTGCATTGGGCAAAGAGACTTTCACAAGGAGGAGGGAATTGATGACAGGGACATTGATTAAAGATATTAAGAAAAAACTCTTTTTTAAACTTTGATATAGTGTAGTTATGTATAGTGCAGAAACATGTTAATTGAAGTAGGATGATAGCCATAGGTTGGAGGCTTTTGAAATGTGAGTGTGGAGAAGAATGGAGATAATTTCCCGGCTCAACTACACTAGGTGTTGAAACCCATGAAGCATAGTAGCTTACCAAGTTTTGAAAATGTATAATTTAAATGAGAAGCTGATATAAAAATGAAACATCTAGTATTTTGATAATAAGTTTTTTGAATTATTATAAATATTAATTTGTGCATCTAATTTTTTGTTTTATTGGTAATGGAGACAACATAATTTTGCGATTGCTCCCTCAATGGGTCACACAATGGGAAGCACTTCTCTATCCTAACCTTGATTGAAACAATGGTCTTTGAAGATTGGTAAAGCATAATATGAGTAATATTTTCCGTAATTCATATTGATGATAATTTTGTTGACTTAGAGGACTGGTGAACTTACTTAAAAGAAAAGAACATTGACAATTCTTGAATATAGTTTTATGCTATTTTAAACTGGAATACAGTAGCAATATGAGCACATCTACGTACAACATGTGAAAAATATTTGAATTATATTGCATGATTCATTTATTAGAAATCATGAAGGCCTTTCATGCATTATTTAACTTGGAAGATCTTTGAATCCATGCTTTTCCCTGGAATTACCGTCACGTAGTTTAGTTGATGGACAACTGTTTTGCCCCCAGTCCTGGAGGCATCTTCAGGTTGAAGTGATCTGCATTGTTTTTCAGTTTTATGTTTCGTTGTTTTTTATGTTTCAGTTTTTAGTGTTTTTATTTCTGTAAAGATATAGGCATACAAGAGATGTATATCGTTGCAATTTGGCCACTATGTATAGGAGACGCTGGCTGGCTGGGAGCTCACTGATCCTCCTTCTTGGCGGCGAATGGGAAACACCATTTTTTCATGCGGAGGTCAGAGTGTAGCCGGTTGAAGTTGTTGGGATTTTTCATTATTTCCACCGCTTCTCTAATGAGTCGTGGAAAATAACGTTTTTCTTTGGCCAACACTCTTTGTCTGGTCGAACAGGATCGAATGTCCGGGTTCCGACCATGCATGTTCAGCAATTGCCGAAACTCGGAACTGTTTCTTATCCGTGGCCCTTTGATGCTCCTTACTCCTGCATCTGATGGATCTTCCTGTTTGGCCGGCTCATGACTTCCCACCGTGCACTTAATCTCATATACACCTTCGTGCATGAGATCGGTGATTCGGTCCTTCGGCTTAGGTAATTTTTCGCCGATTTTCTTGACTGTTGAGAACCAGTTATTATGTTGGGCTTCCGTAGTAACTTGCTTATTTTCTCGGCTGTTCCGGCGATATATGGTGTGGTAGCATACGCTGTTGACTTTTCCTTTTCAGGTTTCTCCTCCCTCTGTTTCTTGTCCAGAATCCTGTCTTTCACCAACTCCATTTCTTTCTTGGCAGCCCTTTTTTGGACCATATGCTCCGGGTATCCATTCTTCCCCAGTGCTGAGACGAGGTATTTCTTTTCTGCTCTGAGTGATTTGGCATCGGAGATGGTGTAGGTGTGATGAACTAGTGTACTTACTAGCGAACTCTTCTGGGCGGGATGGTGATGCGATCGCGCATCCAAATACCAGTCGGCATGTGTTTTTTTTTTCGGTACACTGCATATCCAAGGGTGCCATTGGGTTTTTTGGTCACTAAAATATCTAGAAAAGGGAGAACACTGTTCTGCTCAGTTTCCATGGTAAATTTTATGGCCAGATGTTGCTGGTTAAGGTATTTCAGGAACAATTCCAGTTCTTCCTTCCCGTGTGCCCAGATGACGAAGGTATCATCGACATAGCGGATCCAAAGAGATGGTTTCTTTGGGCATGTCTCAATGGCCTTCTCAAAATTCCTCATGAAGATGTCAGCTACTACAGGAGAGAGAGGTGATCCCATGGCCGCACCTTCTTTCTGCTGAAAATACTTGTCATTCCAAAGGAAGTATGAGTACTTGAGGCAGAATTCTGTGAGGTCTGGGAAATCCTTAGGTAATCCTTCCGAAGTGAGTTCTTTAATGAGTACCATTGAGTCATCACTGGGTGTATTTGTGAAGAGAGAGACTACGTAAAACTCACTAGCATGTCTCATTCCTTAACTTTTATATTCTTGATGGTGCAAATGAATTCCATTGAGAGTTTTTCACAGACGAGTCGGTTCTCCTGGCGAAGGATTGGAGAGAACGTGTGACGTATTATGCTAGCTTGTAGGTAGGTGCGTCGATGTTGCTTACAATGGGTCGTAGGGGGACCCCCTCCTTGTGGACCTTAGGTAGTCCATACAGGTGGTTTGGCTGCCGATGAAAAGAATCTCCATTTATCCTCTGTTGGGGTGGATGACCGTTTGATTTTCTCCCTTGTGAGTCGTTCTATCTTTGCTGTTGGGTCACTTTTCAATAGGGAACAGGTGCTGTTGTCCAGCTGCAATTTTGTTGTGGTAGGCCTCTTTCTTCACGATTACCATAGCATTCCCCTTATCGGCTGGTAGGACAAGAAGTTCCTTATTGTCACACAATTTTTCCAATGCTTTGCGTTATGCAGCGGTGATATTGGGCCTGGGTGGTTTTGCCTTGCGGAGGATTTGAGTGATATCCTCCCTTATCTCATTGGCTAGATGTTTAGGTATCTTCCGCACTGCATCTTCGACTGCTGTAATGTTTTCTTTAGGTATCTCCTTAGGGGCAATGGCAAAGTTGAGACCTTTGGACAGGATGGAGCAAATGTCTTCACTCAATATTTGGTCCGATGGGTTGATCAGCATGCAGTCCTTTTCAGGACCAGGAGTGCTTGGGTTGTTGTCCATCAACTAAACTACGCAACGGTAATTCCCAGAAAAAGCATGGATTCAACAGATTGACGCCTTGGAAGCCTAAGGATCAATTTCAACGGCCTTTACGGGGAGGATCGTAAAATTCTTTGGGCAGCCTTGCTCCAAAGATGGTGTTTAAGAGTGACACAGGGTAATATTGTGTCCGAGTCTCTGCAACGCTGAAGGAATGCCAAGGAAGAGAGAAATTTGCTTTTCTTCTTCCTTAGGTTCTCGAATATCCTCGTCTTCCTGTATACATCCTGATGATGACCAGATGGATGAATCTTAATGGATTATAGCTTAACAAACATCATGCATGTAGTTCTGTTGGGAAATGTTGTATTTTGCACCATTGTTTGAAATAGGATGAGCTGCAGAGCTCTGCAGTCCTGATGTCCATACCTACTTTTGAGAGCCTTGAGAGCTCACGACTTATGCAACAATACTACACGTCAGTAGATCTATTTTGTGGAGACAAGTGTTCTGAGATTGAGGTTCTAATTGTCACAGGTTCTACTGATCCCTCATATCCTTCCCAAGTTGGTGGTGGAGCATGGAATGATGTCAAGGTACTGTTAAATTGTAGGATTCAAAAGGTGTGGTTCAGTCTTAAATTGTAATTTTCTAGATGTTTAGGAATTCATTTCTCTCAAATCTGTATTAATTTGGAAGAGGTTTAGATGGATTAGGTTGTTTTTTTAGAAAAATAATATCTTTTCCCTTTGCCAGGTATAATGCAAGTGCTGGAGACCCACCCAAAGGCTCATTCTATCCAACAAGCAGCTCTTCAGCTGCAGTTCCTCTATGCTGCCCCAAATCCATGGGATCGGGAAGAGAAAGAGAAGGTTTGTCTTCCTGGGGTTCTCAGTGGATGAGTTTTTTAGACAATAATATCAATTGCAATTGTAATTATAAAATGAGGATGAAAATTTGCAGACTTGTATATTAATCTCCTGAAAATTTGAATGTGTTACTCTTTATTTGTTATAGTTCATGGATTGTGTAGAGCATTTACTTTACTTTATGCACATGTCTAAAACAAACTAAACATATTGCATGGGTATGGAAATTCCCTGGTATGTTTTACCATGAGATATATTTTGTACCTTAAATGGGGTTAATCATTCCTTTCCGATGTATCTTTACCTGGTGTCCTAAAGAATACTCCTGTGTCGGTGGTAGAATTGTGTTAGTTGCCATTTGTATTTATCGTTCCCATTGCTGAATCAAATTTGAATAGTACAGATTCATAGGTAATGGCTTTTATGTTTTGGAGGAGGGCAATGTGTGATATGTTGCTTGTGTTTTTACTTTCTTTTCAATTCTAATGTTTCCATTTATTGCGTGGTATTGCATTGTATTGCGTTGTATTTTCTCTAATTTTCCTCCTTAAATTTTTTTTATTTAAGTTCCCATGTGCATAATCTATTTCAGGTAATTTTATTTGAATATTCAAATTAGTATTTTTGCACATTTCTAATAATCTAAGCTTCAATTCTTAGTCATTCATGATTTTCAGAACAATCCCTTTGTCTCTTTTCATGGCATCTGGCCAGACAATTGAAATGATGGCTCCATCATTTCAAGTAATTTAATTTCTGAGATACCATTCAAGATTACATATCTGTAATGGATTGGCATTTCTGTGAGGCCAAGAAAGAGGTTTGCATAGGAATGCCTGAACCTGCTCCCTATGGCTCACCCCTTGGTCTGAAAGTAGAATTCATTATTAAAGGAGAAGGAATAACAGCTGAGGATGAAATCAGAAAGTCTAAGAAGAAATTCAGTGCTGGGTATGTGTGGCTTAGGGCATTGAGAGAGGTAGTACTGGAGAGCGGAGAGACCTTCTGAGTGGGGAATGGATGTATAAAAGGATGTATCCTTTCTGATTTCATTTTCGTCTGTAATTCCTTCTCCTTTAACACCTCTTTCTTGGTCTAATATAAAAAGAATTCCTGTTAAAACAATTCCTGAAACCTCTATTGTGGCTCAGATATGTTGATGATATTTTCCTTCTCTGGCCACATGGTACTGAATCCCTGAAAACATTCAATTCTGACCTTAATGCTTCATCCTCTGTTTCCTTTACTTCTACTGTTGCCTCCTCCCCAATCACCTTCCAAGATGTAAACTTATCATTAATAGATAAAACATTATACTCTTCTATATGTAGTCTGCCCAATAAATACGCAAACTGGTGCAATCTGGCGACATAGCCCTGCCCACTAGTGGCACTAGTTGCCTGAGACCCAATAACCCAGCTGTGCTTGGTGGATCGTTGAGCTGTGTGTATGATGTGGGTTATGTTAGCATCTATTGTCCTTGTTTTTACTGTTTGTCAAAAATGGAAATTGACAAAACCACAAAGCAACAAATCACCATCAAGTGTTTTTAGTGAAGTTCAGTAAAAGTTATCAAGAAATGACCAAAGTGTTGACAGCTGTTTACGGTGATAATGCTCTGAAGAAATCATCCTTTTTTCAAGTCGATTAAGCATTTTAAAGATGGCCGACAAGATTCCATGGATGATGCAAGGCCAGGACGACCTTCAACCAACTGTGTTGATGACAACATTGATTGTATGCAGTCCCTTGTCCTTACCGATCATCAAAAAAAAAACTATCCAAATGATAGCTGATGAACTGAATTTAGGAAAATCAACAGTGCACACTATGTTTATTCATTTTAAAACACTATTCACATACAGCAGTAGGACCAATTTACAGTGAAATATATAACAAAAGCGGGTCGCGGTGGTCTAGCGGGTAGAGCGTTGGACTGCTGACCGGAGGGTCCCAGGTTCGATTACCGGGCAAGGCACTTTGGGCACCTGCAGCTCCACCCAAGCTAGTTGATTTTTCGGGTACCAGGTCTTCCTGGGAAACCATAACCGGCACAGGGAAAGGAACTGGCCCCCCTACCCTGATGTGTGAATATTCACACGTCGTCGGGCTTGGTACAAGGGTGAGCTCTACCATCACCTACTAAACCGACCTTCGGGTTGATTACTGTGTTTATGGTTTATATAACAAAAATATGAAAGAGGACAAAAGACAATAGCAGCATAACAATAAACAACAAGAACCGAACATGGGCAGGGGAAATATTTAATTTGTTGAAAGGTGGGATAAAACTTGGGTGATGAAATTGTTGCATGATAGATTAAAAGGATGGACAATGTGAGGGAGTGAATTTAGATGGGAAGAGAGGCGAAATAAAGGTGAGCGCTTGGTGAGAGATATCCTAGGAATAGGCAGATGGAGTAGGGAGTGGGTGCGGGTGGATCGAGTTGGTACCCTGAGGTTGAAGAGAGAGAGCAATTCAGGGCAATCAATAGTCGAGTGTTGCGGAGGAGCTTTCAATCAGCTTTAAGTATGTGAATTTTGGGGCTAGAAATGGATAAAGAAGACAGAACAGCATTTGAGGACATTTTGCAGAAATGTGGGATTTGGTGTTTGACTATTTTGGCAAAGAAGTGAGAGAGATGGAATCGAGGGATTTTATATTTGTTGGGGCTGAGATGGATGAAATTGGGGAGCAATATGATACTATGGGAAGGACAATTATTGATAAGTACGAATGGAGTGCTATTGGATCTTTAATTTCTGTGAAGCGGTGAAGAAGGCCTAAAAGGGACAATGCTTTATTTTTTACAGTCTGAATGTGACCGGAGTTTAGTTGATGGTCGGTTAAAACATCTAGGCCTTTCATGGTTGTTTCTCTACTTAAGAGAGTTGAGTTAATCATGTAGCTGAATGTCAGGTTTTTTTTCAGAGCAGGAGTCATGATGCTGCATTTTTCAGGGTTCAAGTTTAGCTTCCAGGTATCTCACCGCAGGAAAATTTGATTTAAGGCAAGTTGAAGATGGATACAGTCAGAAGTAATATTAGTCTTCTTGTAAATCTTGCAATTGTCAGCATAGAGAAGGCGAGGCGACTTGGGAGGAAAGGAACGGGGAAGGAAGACCATTAATGAATAAATTTGAAAGAAATGGCCCTGGGGAACTCCATATGTCACAGGAGACCAAGAGGAGGAAGATGCCTCCTAGAGTATCACACGCTGGGTTCTGTAGGTGAGAACGCTAGAAAGAAGGCTTACCATGCAATGAATACAAATTACCCAAAGCCGTACTCTTGGGGGCACTAGTTAGGGGACACGGGGGAGGGTGCAAAGAATAAGGATAACAAAACTGCACACACTCTCTCACTCCGGTATTTGCAGTGCAAATTGACTGTTGCAAGTCACAAACACACACGCACTCAGGGTTTACGGGGGAAAAAACCCCTCGCCAGGGACCACACACTCAGACAAGGCAAACAAAACCACACGCACTCCTTCACTCCGGTATATGCAGTACAAATTGACCGTCGCAAGTCGCAAACACACACGCACTCAGGGTTTACGGGGGAAAAACCCCTCGCCAGGGACCACACACTCAGACAAGGCAAACAAAACCACACGCACTCCTTCACTCCGGTTCTCCTTCTCTCTTTTCTGTACTCCTTCACCGGAGTGAAGGAGTGCGTGTGGTTTTGTTTGCCTTGTCTGAGTGTGTGGTCCCTGGCGAGGGGTTTTTCCCCCGTAAACCCTGAGTGCGTGTGTGTTTGCGACTTGCGACGGTCAATTTGTACTGCATATACCGGAGTGAAGGAGTGCGTGTGGTTTTGTTTGCCTTGTCTGAGTGTGTGGTCCCTGGCGAGGGGTTTTTCCCCCGTAAACCCTGAGTGCGTGTGTGCTTGCGACTTGCGACGGTCAATTTGTACTGCATATACCGGAGTGAAGGAGTGCGTGTGGTTTTGTTTGCCTTGTCTGAGTGTGTGGTCCCTGGCGAGGGGTTTTTTCCCCCGTAAACCCTGAGTGCGTGTGTGTTTGTGACTTGCAACAGTCAATTTGCACTGCAAATACCGGAGTGAGAGAGTGTGTGCAGTTTTGTTATCCTTATTCTTTGCACCCTCCCCCGTGTCCCCTAACTAGTGCCCCCAAGAGTACGGCTTTGGGTAATTTGTATTCATTGCATTCATTCGGCCGTAGTACGTTCCCTTTTGCTTTATTAAGGCTTACCATGTTTGCCAAACCGTTGGCTGAGTTTATGAAGGAGGAGTTCTTGATGCAGGGCATTGAAAGCCTTGGAGAGGTCAAGGTAGATGGCAGCAAGTTGACTTGATTTGTCTATTGCCATGATGGCGTGGTGCCAATAGACAGCAAGATTTGTCAGACATGATCTGCCTGGGAGAAAACCATGTTACAGGGAAGATAAATAGGGAGAGGTGAAATAATAAATCCTGTTGAGAATAATACGTTCACAAATGGAAGACTGAGTTGGAAGCAATGAGATAGGGCGATAGTTTGAAACATCATTCTTGGGACCTGTTTTATATATAGGAATGATGTTGGTGCATTTCCATTGAGGAGGGAAGGTTCCTAGCAAAAAACAGTGATTGAGCAAGAGGGCCAAAGGTTGTGAGAGGGATGAAGCGCAATTGTGAATAAAGTTAGGGCTGAGACCATCAGGGCCAGATGAGCGTTGGAGGGGTATTTTGCAGAGGGGTTGAAAAATTTCCCGGGACTCTGTAAGTGGGATTGGGAATGGTTTATATTAGGAAAGAGAGAATAGACAGAGGTAATACTGAGGTTAAAAGCAGGCTGCAGACAATTGGAAAAGAATTTTAGAAAGAGGTTGGGTCTCTCTGATCCCATGCCATTTTTGGTACCATAGGAGAGTGCTTCAGGAGTTTGAGGACGATTACGGTGGTGTTTGATAAAGGACCAGAATTTTTTTGAGCTAAAGGAAATATTAGAGGAGATAGTCTGCACGCAGTTTTAGTAGTCACGGCAAATGAGGAATTTGGAATATCAGCAGAGATCAATGAAGAATTGGTGCGTTTCCACATTTGGGATGGCCTTATGGAGGTACCAAGCATGATTTTTGTTACGAAGTGCATTTATAGTATTCTGTTTAAACCATGAGGGGAATTTTTTTTTCTTGGGCTTAACTTGAGGTACAAAGTCTTTTATGATGGCCTCAAGGACGGAAGAAAGAAGTCCACTCCTTCTTCAGGGGATAATGAGGAAAGGACACTCCAGGGAATAAGGTCGAGGGAGTGGTTGACGTCCTCCCAGTGAGCCTTTGACCAGGCAAGAAAGGGCTTAGGTGGAATGGGGGAGCCCCACAGAATTTCCAGGAGCCATGGAAGAAGAAATGTATATCAATGGACTGGTGGTCGGAGTGGAAAATGTTTCGGTTGGGGGTTGTTGCCTCTTGTTGTAGATTGTAAAACCAAACATGATGGATTGATCCTTCACCATGACAATGCACCTGGACATTCAGCATCGATGTTTCGCCAGTTTCTGACAAAACATTCAATCACCATTCTTGATCATCCTCCTTATTTGCCAAATATCGCCCCCTGTGACTTTTTCCTATTCCCAAAATGCAAAAATGTGACTGGGACATCACTGGGAAGATGTGGACACAATAAAGCAAGAAACAATGAGACAACTAAGAAGCCTAACTGCTGAGGACTTCCAAAGGTGCTTTAAACCGTGGAAAAGAAGATAGAATAAGTGCATAGCAAGGAATGGAGAGTACTTTGAATGGGACAAAATCAATGTTGACTAAATTTTGCAAAATAAAGTTTTCATGGCTTCAGTTCACATATTTATTAGACATACCTTGTACCTCTTAGTCTGTGCGATTTATTTATTGAAATGTTAATCTTCACATTTTTTCAGTTGATAAACTTAGCTAAATTTAATTGAGTTTTATCTTGTAATATTGTTTTTGAGGTAGAACTTGAGTTTTTGGCTGAACTTAATGAATAATAATTCCTGACCATTTCACTTTTGAAAGAATGCTCTTCAAAGCAATGGATCATGTTGATAGCAAAAGGCATGACAATATATTGGTTGGGCCGAATGTTGGGGTAGGTATTCAGGGAGGCATATCATTCAAGGAAAATATCATGCATTTTCATGAGGAATAAATGGGGAGATGAAAACTAGAGTATGAGTGGCCATCCTGTAAAATCCCTAGTCAATAAGGCATTATGTTCTTTGAATCCTTCTAGTGCATTTAGCCAACTGAAAAGATAATAAAACAGTTTCTGGCATAACTTGGTGGAAAATCTTCATTTTGACATTTGAAAATTAAACAACTTCGCTTTTCCACTTGAAATTTTTTATTCTCACAACCTAGGTTTCGTTATAGTATAACATCATTAGGTAAAAATGCAAGTCAAGCACAGCATATATACATATCTCTGGGTTTGAGGAGAAGAGGAGGTAGGAAAGAAAGGATTGTTTGAGCTAGGAAGAGGGGGGGGGGGCTAAAAGTCTATGGTTTGAGGTGGAGAAGGAGGATTGGTAATATTGACAAATTAGCAGGATGGGAGGAGGGGGGTCAATACAATGTTGCAAAAAGCCCGCCTGACGTCGGATTAGTTGGCAGAGGATTAGGGGAATGATTATTGTGAACAGGGAGAATGGCACTTAGTAAATAGTAAATTGAGAGCACCTAGGCACTTTAAAAAACATCGCAGATATCAGTGTAAATTAGGTTTCCTTATTAGCTTAACTGGTAGAGCATCTGCCAGGCAAGTGGAAGGTCCGGTGTTCAAATCCCAGATAAGGAAATATTTTTGTTTGTGATCTGCTCAAATCTGCCTTCCCCACCTTTCCTGTGTTTATCTTTTATGTCTATTTTATTATCCCCTTTCCTTATATCTATTTCTATGTGGAAAAAATAAATAAACACACACACACACACACACAGGGTTTGTCTGGAAAATAATAGGACTGAGTCAATTAAAAAAAATTTATTCGGCCAATCGTTACAATTCTTTAAAAACATTCAAAATAAGCTCCTCCTGCATCGATACAGTACTGCCAGCATGATTGCAAGCATTGAAGGCATCATGGTAGGCATTCTCCGGAATAGCCTTTAGAACCGCAGTGCAAGCTGCTTGAATCCCCTCTGTCATCTCAAAATGCTTTCCTTTCATCAGTCTTTTCAGGCAAGGAAACAAAAAGAAGTCCAGGGGGGCCCAAATCAAGGCTGTAGGGAGGCTGGGGAAGCATTGGGATGCCTGCCTGGGACAGGTAGCTGGTCACAAGAAAGGTGTGAGCCGGGGCATTATTGTGGTGCAACTTCCAGTCGGCTGTGTGTATGTGTGTGTGTGTGTATATATATATATATATATATATATATATATATATATATCATCGAACAGAGTTTTAGGCAAAATGAAGTACAAAGAGTTAAACAATAAATTGAGAAGGGCCACAAATAAAGCAAAAGAAGAATGGTGGAAAACGCAATGCGAGGACATGGAAAATTTACAGAAGAAGGGTGAAATTGGTGCTCAATACAGCAAGGTTAAGTTATTATCGGGAAGTAAGAAGGCAAGCTCTGTGCTAACAGTTAAGGATAAGTGGGGTAAGATAATAGTTGAACCAGGAAAAATCCAAGAGAGATGGAAGGAATACTACCTTGATCAAAAAGTTCCCGGAATTTATTCAGAAAATTAAAAATACAAGTTTATTCATCTAAATCTATATTGTCCCCTTCAAAGTAATCCCCATCGACTGCAACACACTTATGCCAGCGCTTGATCCAATCCTCGAAACATTTCTTACATTCGGTTTTCGGTATGCCCATCAGTGCTTCCTGCGATTTTTCCATTACTTCCTCTCGGCTGCTAAAACGCGTTCCCCGTAATGGTTTTTTAACTCGATTGAACAGAAAGAAGTCACAGGGAGCCAAATCAGGTGAATTCGGTGGCTGTTGGATGGTATTTGTTGCATTTTTCGTCAAAAAATTACGAATAATGATAGCACTGTGCGACGGTCTCGACGCACTGTGCGGCGATTTCTGGTCTCTTTCGGCGAATTGCTTCACGCAAACGTCTCATAACGCCCAAATAATACTCTTTGTTTACTGTCTGGCCTTCTGGCAAAAATTCATGATGCACTACACCGTTGTAATCCATGAAAACCGTCAGCATTGCCTTCTTTTTTGACTGAAAACGACGTGGTTTTTTTGGTCTCGGCTCATTTGGTGAACGCCATTCACTTCTCATCTCCAGTGATGATCCTTTTGATGAATGTGGGATCGGATTCAGCCTCGCAAATCATGTCTTTTGCGACGTCAACACGGTCTCTTTTTTGCATGAAATTGAGGTCTTTTGGCACCAACTTTGCTGCTACACGACGGAAACCCAAATGATTAACCACAATGTCTTGGGCGGATCCATAGGCAATGTTCAAGTCCTCCGCTATTTCTCTGATGGTTAATTTGCGGTTATTGACCAACATTTCTTTTACTTTATCAATTTTTTCACCGACTTTCGATGTCGATGGTCTGGCTCTGCGTTCATCATCTTCGATTGACTCACGACCACTTCTGAACCGCTCGTGCCACTGGTAAACGACCGTTTTTTTTAGAGAATCGTTGCCGAAACACTTTTCCAACATTTCCAACGTCCGTGCGCCACTAAATCCGTTTTTTACGCAAAATTTAATACAAGTTCGTTGTTGCAAATTTAAATCCATTTCTGCAATTGTAAAAAATCGCCAACACACACAGAGATAGATGTACTCTTGGCTACGTAACTTTTGCAAATGTCAAGTTATGACACTAAGATTTAAAGGGAATATCAACAACAGATGTACCAATTTAACAAAAAAAAACAGAATTCAAATCGGAACGATGGGAGCGCCACACGGTGGTTATTCCGGGAACCTTTTGATCAAGGTAGTATATAGAAACACTGTATGGTAAAAAACTTAGACCGACAAGGTTAGACATAGAAAAGGAACATGATGTAGAAGAAGATGGCTTAGGTCCAGGCATACTCGACGATGAAATAGAAAGGACATTACAGGAGATGAAAGCAAATAAGGCTGTGGGGGTGGACAACATTCCTGTAGAAATGTTGAAATGGTTAGGAAAAGGTGGGAAGAAGGCCATATATGAACTGATTCGTAGTATCTATGAGGAAGGAATCTGGCCGGAAGATTTTGTGAGATTGGTGTTAGTTCCTATTCCAAAAAAGGCAAAGGGTACATCTTGTGAGGATTACAGAACAATAAGTTTGATATCCCACGCAGCTAAAGTTATTCTCAGGATCATCAACAAAAGGATAGAGAGTGAGGCAGATGATTACTTAGGGGGTGATCAGTTTAGATTTAGGAAAGGAAGAGGTACGCGTGATGCCATTGCAGTAATGAGATCACTAATCGAGAGAGGAATATAGAATACAATTAGGATGTATTTGCCTGTTTTGTAGATTTCAAAAAAGCGTTTGATAGAATTGGAAAGATAGAGATAGATTTGGGAAAAATTGATGCGTGTATTGCAGAGAATAGGAATGGGTTGGAGGGACAGGAGACTGATCCGTAACCTGTACATGTCTCAGACTGCTCAGGTGCCGAGTGGGGAACGGAGAGTCCAGATGGGTAGTGTTAGGAAGAGGTGTAAGGCAGGGTTGTCCATTGTCACCGGTGCTGTTCAACGTATATGTGGAGGAAATGATTAAAGAGGCATGGGAAGAACTGGAGATGGGAATGAAAGGCGGAGGGGAATTCGTAAAATTGGTTAGGTTTGCTGATGACCAAGCATTAGTTGCTCAGTCAGCCAAGGGGTTGCAAGCATTATTGAGTGAATTGGAGGTTAAGTGTGATAAATATGGGATGAGAACCAATATTAAAAAAACAAAGGTTATGCGATTTTCCAGAAAGAAAAAGGCTAAGCTAAATATTAAAATAGGCAGGGAAAAAATAGAGCAGGTAGAGCAGTTTACATATCTCAGAAGTGTTTTGGACCAATACGGTCAAAGTAGTAGGGACGTAAGGAGAAGAATTGCACTAGGCAAGGAGGCTTTCTCAAGGAGGAGGGAGTTGATGACGGGGACGTTGAGTATGGAGGTTAAAAGAAGATTCGTAAAAACTCTGATATGGAGTGTAGATATGTACGGCGCGGAAACGTGGTCACTGAAGCAGGAGGATAGGCGTAGACTGGAGGCTTTTGAAATGTGGGTGTGGAGAAGAATGGAAAAGGTGAAATGGACCGAAAGGGAAATAAATGAGGAAGTACTAGAGATGGTGGGTGAGGAGAGGGGTTTGTTGAGAGAAATTCTATGGTGGCGGGAAAAATGGATGAAAGGCATTTTGAGTGGTAGTGGAATGTTGAAGAAGGTAATAGAGGGGAGAATGTTGGGCATGCGAGGAAATGGCAAGAAATGGATAGGGATGTTGGACGGGATGAGGGGAGGAAAGAAGTACACAGAGATGAAGAGGGACCTGATGTAGATGAGGTTGCTGGATTGGGTTTTGTTTGGAGTTACAAAATGTTTATTTGATAGTTGTGTCCATCCAGAAACCTACCTTAACCGGTAGATTACCTAATAATAATAATAATAATATATCCACACACACATATATTTATGTGTATATATATAGTTCCTAAATCCTCTTGAGAAAGGTGGTTGCACCACAGAAAATTCGAGACCCAGTGAGTCCCTCTTTTATGTGTTTCAATTTCTGTGTTTGTGTCGACTAGTCCATTTACACAATATATATATATATATATATATAGAAATATATACACACACAAACACATATCATGAATCCGCATATATCCTAGCTTTCCGATCCTTAAAAACTCCCACTATTTATTTCCCAACCAATCTTTTGATGACTTCTTCTCTGTTTTGGTGATTGAAATCCTTCCCAAGCATAGAGGCGAAAACCCGTGAGATGGTGCGTATCTGTGTCCTCCGGTCTTTTAAACCCCCTAGGCTGAACCAAGCCCACGGAATGCATCCAATAGCTGCCTACATTTTCCCTCCCCCACCTTGTCAATTTCCTATGGTCCCTTACCTCTGCTTCCCTCACCCTTCCCCTGCACATGTCCTCTCCGCTCTTCCCTGAGAATACCATTCTGATGATGATGGTCGTGCATTCGAAATGTATACTACATACTGTGAGTGTTATTTCTTTGTGTCTCCCTGTATATATATGTATGTGTGTGTGGTCCCATTTAGCAGGGTCTCATGTTTGAATGTTTGTGTATATATGTTTCAAATGTATAGTTGTGTGTGTATTTGTATGGTGGTTGATGCACAGTATGTGTGACTGATGATGCATGGCAGGAGCAGGCGAGGCGCAGGGAGGCAGCCCGGCTCTGGAGGGACCGGCAGATCTCTGAGCTGGAGGCACTGGGCCCAGAGGGACGAGGACCAGGGCAGGAGGAGCGCCTTCGTGCCCTGAGGCTGGAGAGGGAGTTCCAGAGGCAGGCTGAGGAGGAGGAAGGGAAGGGGGATGGCGAGGAGGAGGAGGATGAAGAGGGAGGGGAGGAGGAGGAAGAGGAAAAAGGGGGGGGGAGCCCTCCACTTGTGGCCTGGAAAGGGGGGGGTCAGGAAGGCAGAGGGGAGGAAGCAGGGGAGCAGTGGAAGCAGGGAGTTGCTTGGCAATGGAAACCCAGGGGATGAGCTTAACGTAAGGTCCTCTTCTCAAACACAATGCCTATCATTGTCCCAGTCATCCATTGTTTTGAACCTTCCTCGTATGATTGGAGAGAAAGGTATTATGTTAGGTTTTGGGACAGGGGTTGGTCAAATTTTCTTGTCTCTATAGGTTCAGGTTTTGTTTAGCCCTAAGACATTAATGGTGCTGATACATTGGGTTTCCTTGGTTTCTTTATATAACATTCAAGGGGTCAATATTCAATTGTTTTGTCCTTAGTTCCCCAGATAAGGCTTTTGGAAATCAGATTATAGACTTATGAGTTTTGACTGTCTACTTACTTAGAATCAATTTGTTTCATTAAATTGCTCATCCCAAGTTTTCAATCTCTTCGTAACCTCAGATTGGTTAGCATAAGCACGGGACTTTTCTTGCAGCAGGAATAGATCGTGATGGTTTGGATGAGATCCTGATAAATTCACTGGTTTCAATCCAGCAAGCATCATAATGCTACCCCCAAGGAATTCATTTTATCCAAAGCTATCATAATTCAAAAACAGTTGTATGGCTCGTGCTGAGATGCCCTATGCCTTTTGAATCAGATCAATGTCATTTCCCTGAAAAATCAGGTTTGCAGAAAAATTCAGTTGTTATCCTGTGTTCTACCTCTTCATCATTTTTGTGGGTCCGATTGACAAACACAGGTGGCTCCAGATTATTGGATGTCCACAATCGTCCCTGACTGTGGCCAGATTGAACCCACTCGGCACAACTTTTCAATAGGTTTTGAGCTGTGTAGTTTAACTGTCATGGAATAGATGGGTCAATGGGAAGGCTGCAGACAATCAGTTCAGGAATTCATGGACCTCATGTATTACATTGTCTTTAAACTCACTTAAACTCTTTCATGAGCAGATGCGCTTCTCTTAAGCATTTGTGTCAGCCAGCCCCGGCTGGCTGTCTGAAGTTGGTCGGCCCTAGATTTATCCGTTTCCTAGGCTATTGTCACTGCTGCCACGCAAAACACGTAACAGGATTTTGTAACAGTCTATGGATTTTTCAAATAAAATATTGATTTTTCCTGTCGACGGTATGGCGGTAAATCTGCCATTACATGAACATATTCTCTCCATATCATATTTTTCTGCTACTGCTGGATTCCCATGAACCGTTATATATCATGCTACAGCTATTTTAAAATTTTTGTGACAAAGCTCTGTTTGTGGCATTTGTTCAATCGAGTCAGTATGGAGTGTCTTCTTTTGATTGAATTCATCTTTCTATCCAATATTGGCTGTGTCCATCCAAAATTTACCTTAACTGGTAGAATATCGAAAAATAACATTATTATTATTTTTTATGAATTATTATTTATCTTGGAGCAGAATAAGTAATGTATTTCCTGGTACATTAAATGCACTTTTTTAACTCCAAAATGTTCTCTAAAATCAGCCTGCGTCTTATAGGCCAGGCCAGATTCCATTCATATATATTGATTGTTTTAGGCCTCTGCGAGGTGAGATGGAAGGATAGCGGGGATTACTGGAGTGACAATTATAGAGTAATATACAGCGGCGGGGACGAGAGCCAACGAGGGGTTGCCGTAATTTTAAATAAAGGGGTAGGAAGAAGCGTAGTCAACATAGAGCAAGCGACAGATAGAATTTTACTCGTAGAGATTAAAGCAGAGCCGACGAACTTGGTCATTATTCAGGTATACATGCCACCGAGCAACCACAAGGAGGAAGAAGTCGATAGGATGTATGATGAGTTAGAGGATATCATCGCGAGTGTTCCTGCAGGGAAACATTTGATAGTGATGGGGGATTGGAATGCGACGGTAGGCGAAGGAAGAGATGGTGGTGAGGTGGGGGACTATGGGTTAGGCAAGAGGAATGAACGCGGGGAGAAAGCAATTGAATTCTGCAGGAGACAGGGGTTAGTCATCACTAACACATGGTTTAGACACCACAAAAGGCGTAGGTATACATGGAAAATGCCAGGTGACTCAGAAAGGTATCAGTTAGATTATATTATGGTTAGGCACAGGTTTAGGAACAGTGTGATAAATTCGCACAGTTTCCCAGGAGCGGATGCGGACTCTGACCACAATTTAGTTGTTATGAAATGTAATGTTCGTTTCAAGAAGATAAGGCAAGGGCGGCGGGTTAAAAAATGGAATTTAGAAGCAGTAAATGAATTAACGAGGAAGGAGTATCAGGAGGCTGTAGAGAAAATGATGGATGACGGTAAAGAACTGAGTACTATCGAAGAAAAATGGGAATGTATCAAGAAAGGGATATTGGAAGCCGCTAAAGACACTATAGGAACCGTTAACGGGAAAAGGATAAGGAAACCATGGGTAACGGATGAGATGATTGCAAAGATGGATGAGAGAAGAAGATGGAAAAATGTAAACACAGAGTTAGGCAAAATGAAGTACAAAGAGTTAAACAATAAATTGAGAAGGGCCACAAATAAAGCAAAAGAAGAATGGTGGAAAACGCAATGCGAGGATATGGAAAGTTTACAGAAGAAGGGTGAAATTGGTGCTCTATACAGCAAGGTTAAGTTATTATCGGGAAGTAAGAAGGCAAGATGTGTGCTAACAGTTAAAGATAAATGGGGTAAGATAATAGTTGAACCAGGAAAAATCCAAGAGAGATGGAAGGAATATATAGAAACACTGTATGGTAAAGAACTTAGGCCGACAAGGTTAGACATAGAAAATCAACATGACGTAGAAGAAGATAGCTTAGGTCCAGGCATACTCGACGAGGAAATAGAAAGGGCATTAAAGGAGATGAAAGCAAATAAGGCTGTGGGGGTGGACAATATTCCTGTAGAAATGTTGAAATGGTTAGGGAAAGGTGGGAAGAAGGCCATATATGGACTGATTCGTAGTATCTATGAGGAAGGAATCTGGCCGGAAGATTTTGTGAGATCGGTGTTAGTTCCTATTCCAAAAAAGGCAAAGGCTTCGTCATGTGAGGATTACAGAACAATAAGTTTGATATCCCACGCAGCTAAAGTTATTCTCAGGATCATCAACAAAAGGATAGAGAGTAAAGCAAATGCTTACTTAGGGGATGATCAGTTTGGGTTCAGGAAAGGAGGAAGAGGTACGCGTGATGCCATTGCAGTAATGAGATCACTAGTCGAGAGGAATATAGAATACAATCAGGACGTTTTTGCCTGTTTTGTGGATTTCGAAAAAGCGTTTGATAGAGTGAATTGGGAAAAATTAATGCGTGTATTGCAGAAAATAGGAATGGATTGGAGGGACAGGAGACTGATCCGCAACCTGTACATGTCTCAGACTGCTCAGGTGCGAGTGGGGAACGGAGAGTCCGGATGGGCAGTGTTAGGAAGAGGTGTAAGGCAGGGTTGCCCATTGTCACCGGTACTGTTCAACGTATATGTAGAGGAAATGATTAAAGAGGCATGGGAAGAACTGGAGGTAGGAATGAAAGTCGGAGGGGAATTCGTAAAATCGGTTAGGTTTGCTGATGACCAAGCATTAGTTGCTCAGTCAGCCAAGGGGTTGCAAGCATTGTTGAGTGAATTGGAGGTTCAGTGGGATGAGAATCAATATTAATAAAACGAAGGTTATGCGATTTTCCAGAAAGAAAAAGGCTATGCTAAATATTAAAATAGGCGGGGAAAAAATAGAGCAGGTAGAACAGTTTACATATCTCGGAAGTGTTTTGGACCAACACGGTCAAAGTGGTAGGGACGTAAGGAGAAGAATTGCGCTAGGCAAGGAGGCTTTCTCAAGGAGGAGGGAGTTGATGACGGGGACGTTGAGTAGGGATGTTAAGACAAGACTCGTAAAAACTCTGATATGGAGCGTAGTTATGTACGGCGCGGAAACGTGGTCGCTGAAGCAGGAGGATAGACGTAGATTGGAGGCTTTTGAAATGTGGGTGTGGAGAAGAATGGAAAAGGTGAAATGGACCGGAAGGAAAACAAATGAGGAAGTACTAGAAATGGTTGGGGAGGAGAGGGGTTTGTTGAGAGAAATCCTATGGAGGCAGGAAAAATGGATGAAGGGCGTATTGAGCGGTAGTGGAATGTTGAAGAGGGTAATAGAGGGAAGAATGTTGGGCAAGCGAGGTAAGGGTAGGAACAGGATAGGGATGTTGG